>JARHVA010000772.1:1552500-2152500 GCA_037957365.1 Torreya grandis | reverse complement strand
ATTGGAAGAGAGTATGTTATCTACTATATTATTCAAGGCCTCATAGATTATGAAAAATGTTATACCAAAGTAGATTGTGATTTCCTTGCTATCTATTTTATAATTGAAAAGCTTCATCACTACATGATCTATCGACCAACATATGTCATACTTCATTCTAACCCACTTCATCACTTTTTCTCCAAAGATTTTCTCCCTAAAGATATAATTGGAAATTGGATGGTTATCTTAATGGAATTTGACCTTCCCATCATCACACAAAACGTTATCAAAGGACAAGTCATTACCGACCAACTTCCAGTGGTGCCCATACTTGCTACTAACCATCTTCAAGATAGTCTCCCTGATGATAACATAATCTATATTAAAGGTCTTAATCAAGTTATCTCTTAAATATTAATTTCACAACTTCAATGTTAACTTATAAGTAAGAAATAAATAAGATACTTATATCTGTCTTCATACTACTAAATCTAAGGTATTTATCAAAGGACTTCCCAAAATCAATGTTAATTTGCATGAAGACAGTTGGACCCTACATTTTAATGGTGCAAAATGTCTCCAAGGAGCAAGGATAGGTTGTATTCTAACTAGACCTCATGAAAAAATCATCTCTTTGGCATTCCCTCTTACCTTTGATGTCACTAATAACATGGCATAATATCAAGCACTAATCTTGGGCATGAGAGTGGCATTTCACTTAATAATTTCATATCTACATGTTTTAGGTGACTCCCAACTCATCTGTCATCAAGTTGATGGTGATTATCAATGTAAAAGTGACAATATTATTGCTTATCATCAAATAGACACTACCCTTGTCAAATAATTTTCTTATTTTACCATTGATCCCATTCCAAAAGATAAAAATTCCATTGATGATTCTCTTAATTCTTTGGCATCCTTATTTCATCTACATCATGTTCTTAATGATTCTCAATTTATTATTCAAATAATAAAGTCCTGTCTTATATCCAACAACAAGATTTTCTTATTTGTCATATTGAGGTTCCAATCATTCAACAAAGCCCAAGGTATAAATAAATTATCCAATTCCTTGAACATCAAACTTATCCTTGAAACACAAATTCTTGTAAAAAGCCTAGAATTCACAAATAATGCTTCAAAGATGTCTTTCGATATAACACCCTTTAATATCATAATGTTGAAGGTGCCTTGATCCACTATGTAATGAAATTATAGGTCCCTCATCTCTTTGAAAAATAATATGGACGCGTTTGTGGTGTTCACCCTAGTGGACCTGCTACAACACATAAATTCCTACATATGGGATACTTTTGGCCCACTCTCAAAAAAGATGCTATCAAGTTTTCTAAAAAGTTTAGTCCTTACCAACTTCATGATGATCTAATCCATTCATCACCAGTTGAGCTCCAAACTATTGAATCTCTTTGGCCATTTTCCATGTGAGGATTAGACCTCATTGGCAAACTACTGAGATCACAAGATGGGCATATTTTTATCATCATAGCTATTAAATATTTACCAAATGGGTAGAATCCATGCCTCTCATCAACATCATGGGAAACACTATTTAATATTGGTGTTTTAGTTCTTAAATTAGATTATACCCATGATAAAGAAGGTAAATATGCCCAAAAATGGTGCGGCCCTTATTTAGTCAAAGTTAATCTTGGTCCTAGCTCCTATCACCTCCAAACTAATGAAGGCCATGTTTTCAAAGAGGCCACCAATGCACAATTCTTAAATAAATACTTTGCTTAGTTATTTTCATTCTTATCATCCTTCTATATGATATATTTCTAACACTTTTTTGAGGATATCTATACAGGTCACACCCTCTATATCAGTTTTCTCTTTCCACAAATTGTAGTTCCTTCTTTTGGTCATTTGGTTTCTTTTTCTCATGAGTTGCATTGTAAAACCATGGATAGGACCTAGTCTTCCTCATGAAATCTTTTCAATTTTACTGACTTACTATTATCCAAATGATTTTTTCACCCTTTTGGGTTTCTCTTTTGTGAGTTGCAGTGTAAGACCATGTACCGTACCAGGCCCTCCTTATAAAACTACCATATTTATTTTCTTTAGTGTTCCTTTTATAGGATGTTAAAAAATGGTTACAAGTTTGTGATCTCTTATTCTCAGCTTTGGATTTTGTTAATTTTATAGATAACACTTACACAACAAACTATGTTAGCATGTTTCCCTACATTTACATTCATTCTTATGATAAAGAATCATACTTACCTATCATTGTATCCCTTTTCACTGTTGTCACTTTTTTTGTTCTTGAAGTAATTTAAATTATTTCATGTTCAATCCCCTTGATTTTATTTCCTTTCATTACATTTTGGATAAAATAAAGTCGAAGTCAAGATAACACTTTTATTTCACATGATATGACAAGACTCTTAAAATTCATACTCTCTAAGTTTTCTTTCTTAACAACCAAGTCACAAGTTTTCAAATGATATTAATCTTTAACACCCATGTTTGTTTCATCAAATCCATATAGAGGAGGAATAGAAAAATCCATAAATAGGTTCAAATCCAAATCATTTGAAACAAAATGCAACATACAAATTCAAAACTCAAAACCACACCCAAAGATGTGATTCATAGCATATCTCCTAGCTCCAATCGAAGCTAAAGTTCCATAGTTGGCCTCATGATAGAGATGAGGTCCATTAGGGTGTGGTAGGCTAGTAGATTAGGATAGGAGAAAAATAAGATATGGTGCTACCTACTTTCTCATGCAAGTACCTAATATTCACAATAAACTAACAAATCTATAAGGGGTCCTGAGTAACAGGGAACACATTATGGGAAGGTAGATCTAATTTTACTTTTCATCTATATATACTTTATGGGATGATATCCATACTTCACTTGATAACCCAATATTTATGTGGTTAGGATAAGTTATTTATATTCCTTAACATTGAAAGTCATCTTGTTTTGACAAACCTAATGTAAGTGTCTTGACTTCGATAAAGAATTTCTCTGCCTTGTTTTTTTCTTCATTTCCCCACCACCCATTTCATTTCCCCTCCTTGATAGGAAAGCTTGATTACAAATATACTTTCCCACTTATATATTCCCTCTTATTCATAGCTTAAAAACATGCTAGCACTACTTTGTTTCAATTTTATCTATTTGTTTAGAACAAAATAATATGCTTGAGTCATTGTGGATTACTTTCTTTACACCATTGCTTTACATTTCTAGAATTGCCTTGGTTTATTCACAAATTTTTCATTGTTGTAACCCTTTTTTAGAGCAACTACATATGTTTCTACTTTCATGTAATTTTTCCATTATTGAGTCAATTTGGCTTGTTATTTCTCACTCACTAATGTTGTTTTCCCCTTTATGCACTTTTTTCATTGTTGATTGAGCAAGGATTGTTATTGTTCACTCATCAATGTTGTTTTACCATTGCTTTCCCATCTTTGTTTAAGTATTGTTATTTCTTTTACATTGATGTTTGATTACCATTTTTTTTCTCTTGTATCCTTAGTTTGACTTGGTTTTCTTACATTTCTTACTTAAGGTTTACTTGTTTGAGTTTTTTGATCATTTAGTAGCCTTGGCTTTTTAGTTACTTGATTTACTCCAAATTTTGACTTGGTAAGTTGGTCCCAACTTAGAATTTGTCACCCCACATACCCAATTTATAAGTACATCTCACCTACACTGCATCAATTATCTTGCCTTTCTAGTTTTTGTTTGTTTTTTCTCTTTATTTTTGTATCCTTGGGTTTATCTAAAGCAGTCTATGTGCCCTCCATGATCAAAACTAAAAACACAATAGACAACCATCCAATGATAAAGGTAATTCAAAGTATACATTAATTTTATTTTTAGTTATTTACTTTTAATCATTTTTTGTTTTAAAATATTATAAATTATTCAGTTGTAGCATTGTGTGTTGTTATGTTCTTTTCTCAAAGCACCATCCCCTATTGCACCTGAGTGACACATGATGAGCTTAGAGTGGGGCATATGTATACACATAATATTTTCAATCTTTATCAATTAATGACACTTTATCTCTTGTAGGAACCCATCAAGTCTCAATCTCTTTAAGTACATGCTTGAAAGGGTGCACTTGGAAAGGATGGGTAGACCATTAGTACTTCACAAGATTGTTATCCCCTATACCACCATTTTTTATCTACATAACTATATCCTAAATACTTCCCTAAGCTTTGACACCTCTCTTTCACACTCCTCTAATCAATTCACCTTTACTTATCCCTTCCTAAGCCTAAAACCCTTTTTGATAGTTTATAGTACACTATCAACTTGGGCTGACCTTGTATTCAAATTGTTGAAAGTACCTTACCGATCTAGGTCAGCTTTGGCTGACCTAGACTAGAACCTAACTTAATTTTATTAAATAAAGATATAGAGTCTAATTAGGTTGACCATGTTGGCTAAACTTTCATAAAGGTTTAGGGTTAGATTCAACTATATGTACACATTCATTTTGTCATTTCTTAAAGAGAAAACAGAGTTAATTATTCATGTATGCTTCTTTATAATATGCTCTTCCACCATTCTACTTGAGGATTTATTTCTTAGGGTTTATGCTTAGAAAAGAATATTATCTTTTGGAATAGTCTTAGATGTTTAGGCCTTTCTCAGTGATCCTTACAAACCATAACAACCTCTTTTGAAACACCTTTGGCCAACAGAAAGATTGAGTCTCGATGGGTTCATCTCGAAGCTAAGTATCTCTAAATTTACTCCTTTATTTTAGTAGATAAAATTAGCATAAGTAATGGCTTTTGAATATATTTCTCTCTCCATGCATCAGGGTTTTATATATACCTATCTTAATTAGGATTCTCCTATGCATGTTTACTTTTTACCCCCACTTTGTGCCATAATATTTGGTGTGCACTAGATTATATTTTACTTTACTTTGCATTTATTTTGTGAATATGAAAACATAGGACCTAGTTAGGGTTATTGCATAGTATTGTTTGACTAGAGGCTTTGGAACCCTCTCTAGTGATGTTATTATGGTAAGAGATCCCTTGGTTAGGTCCAGTGGATCAATCTTGTTCATGACCCTGAATATCTATTGTATCAACAATTGGAAGTGTAAGTAAGATTTATCTTCTCTGAGGTAGGATTGATTAATAGATTAGTTGCATTTTATTTTAAACAAGTACAACCTCAAAACAATAAAAAGGGTTAGATATCTCTATTTTTAAATGTGACTCAAGTAACACAGGAAGGAAAAGGGGACCAAAAATTCATAGTAAATCATAAATTAAAAGGAGAAAACATTAATCACATCCACCACTAAGTACTTAATTATTAGCTAAGACCCATATAAGCAAAGCAACTAAAAGACATTGTAAAATAAGGTTTGTGCCAAATTTGGGTGTCTATATTTTCACCCATTAAGCTAGAATTTTATTGAAACTAAAAATAATAGATAAAATGGAAAAAGAGAATGCAAACTTGTAAAAATAATCCCAAGGTGGAATTTTTATCTACCATAATGATCAAAAGTGTTCCTACAAAAATACACTTTGTGTAACTATCTAGAACATTGACCAAGTGAAATAATATATAACCATGAATGAAATATTGAAAATATTGTTCAAGGAACAAATACACCTATATTTTTACCATGTGATACTACTTGTGGAGTATGTGTTTCCATGGATAAATAAAAATACTAAGGTTCAAGGATTAACACAGTAACTATGGAGAAGAAGAGGTAACATGTAGCATCTATGTATTTCTTAGATAAGGAAATGGATAAGCTTTCAAGTGGACAATGTTATGAGTAGAACAATTGAGGGATGAAAAATCCTCAATTTGTTTACTTTAGCAACCATGTTGTTGTAAAAAACTTCTTTTGTTGCAACACTAGAGAATTGAGGGTGACCAAGCCCCAATTTGAATTGAACCTATATATAAAATTGAAACCCATTTAGGGATGCAAAAACCTAAATTTATTTTATTGGTCTTTATAACCATAAGATGGAAATAGGTTGGAATTCATAATTGATTCACAATCTATACTTATGGAGGGTGTTAAATATCTGAGTTATGCATTATGCACATTAATTGAGTTAACCACTCCAGATGGAATTTACATTTAATTGTCACTATCTTCCTTATTTCATGTATACATGATCAAAATAGAATTGATAACATCTGTATCGATAGAATAATTGTAGATATAAAATAGTATTAAAAATATGGCATGAATTTATAGCATGCCCCTTGACTTTGAAAAATGGTATAATGTAAATGAATTTGTATCATACCCTCATTGTGATAAAATATAACAACTTTAATTATATGTAGATGCAAATATTGTATGTTTTGTCTAAATCTTGTGAATAAATTAGTATCATGCACCCAACACGTATAAATCTATACTCTATTCTTATAGTTTTAGATGCATATGCATGGCATATGGCTCAATAATCTATACCAATAATTCAATTTTTTGAACCATTATAAATTCTCTAAAATTGTAATAAGTGTTAGGAACCCCTATCCAATGGAAGCACAATTGATTACTTTATTATAATCAATTAAACACGGAATTATACCAAAATGATTAAGTAACTAGAAACTTGAGACAGCAAAGAATTTGAGAGACAATACACAATATTATATTAGATAATCTTAGAAGAAAATACAATAAAGAATATGCCACTTCTTCCTCCACCTCAAAGGCTTGCCACACCTCAAGACCTTCTTCCCTCTCTCTCTTGCTCAACACAGCCAACTCAACAACCTGAGTTTTTATCCCCTCCTTAAATGCTTCAGCTGATCTCCTTGACCTTACACCTGTAGATCTCCTTGACCTTGCTTCCTTGCTTCAATGCTTTACTTGCTTGCTTAATTACAATACATGCCTCATGGGTCTTTAAATAGGATCCCATGCATACAAAAATAGAACTCTAATTACAATAATTAGACATGTAGCTCGGGACTATAATTAGTCCTTAAACATGCAAACACTCACTTCACTTAATTGACTGTTCATCAACAGCAGTTCTGGAACCACCACAGGTGACCGACGTCGGTCCCTGTCTATCTGGTGCTAACCGACGTCGGCCGACTCCCTGTCGACGTTGGTTGCCTTCTACATTGTATCTGACCGACGTCGGTCATGCTGTTGATGCTGGTACTTCTGAAACTTAGCAACCTCTCCATGTCTGCAACAGTTGAAGCTTTTAGCTCCACACCCTAACAATAAGTATCATCTAAAATCTATAATATCTTCAAGCAATGTGAGATACATATATATGGAATATACCCTCATAGACCATATTGATATGTCAATGTCTAAACTCCTAGGGCTGAACTTTAGCATCTTGAATAATTGAGTATCTAAATTATGACATATTCATATAAGTAGCAAATTTGAGATTTTCTCCATGTTTCCCCCCTTTCAAGGTGAGGAATGAAGGTAGAAAATTGATCATATTGAAATATATATCAAGTTAAATTGGTTACAAAGGTTATAATATCTAGTATTATATTTTAATGTTATCATTATAAGAATTGTGTTAGTTGCAACATAGTATAAGAATATAAAAATAAATAATCACATTCAATTGATAGTATTACTGCAAAAGGTAATGGCATTTGTATTATGATATTGTAAAAATGTCCACTTTTGGAAGTTGGTGACTCAATAGTGTTATGATGTAGGATAATGTGTTACATGTGTCTCAATGTAATTAATGAGATGCATTTTTGATAAATGAGACTCGAGATATCACTCACAAATTTTTTGATCAATGATTGAATTAATTGTGCAATAGGCATGGTAAATAATATTGTAACAAATTAAACTCATATAAATAGTAGTGTGAAAAAGATTTTTTTTAATTTCATTTTCACTATTTATTGTGTAAATTGTGTGCAAATTGATCTCAATGTTTTTAAGCTATCTAGATGACAAGTTACATTGTTATTACAATTCAAGTGCTTACATACTGCTTTATAAATAAATATTGTAGATGACCTTCTACGTATCATAATTATTAGTTTTATAGATAAATAGTATGATTTTTAGTTTTTTAATGAAATTTTGATTTTTGGAGTCTTTTTTTATTTTGGCATTTTTGGAAGTCCAAATTATAAAATTGATGATTTTGATCATTCAAGTCAAGATCATCCAATTTGTGACGTTACTATTTTTAATGGGAAATTATTATCCTAAATGGAACAATCTTGTCTGACATTTCTAACCATTTTGGTTTATGCTTTCCTTTTTTTGTTGATGTTTTTTCTAAAATTTTTTGCATGTATATTGCATTTATTTGTAGTCATATAAAATGTCCAAATTGGTGGCTTGAGTGTGGCTGGTGACACCCAATCCATAAGACATTCTTACATGCTTTCATGACCCTTCTAGACACCTTTTTAATCATTATCGATCATCTGTAGACTTCTAAACCTTGATTTTAGCTTTGTCAAACTCTATTTCCTAGGCCAATCATGTTCCCCTAAGTCCCAAGCCTATAGGATAAGAGCACCAAACTTGGACTATAGCATCGGATCCTAAAGTGTCTCACTTTTAATGCTCCTATCCAATCACATTTTGAGCCCAAATGACCATTCCCATCTGATTCCTATCCTTCATCATGTTAGCTTAGTGTGAATACATTTAACCCATGACCAATATTTCCCTATAAAAGTCCATCCAAAGGTCATTTACAAAGGTGAGGTGACAAATCCTATAAATCAAGTGAGAATACAAAAAACCACTAAAGCAAAATTCCCTATTCTTTACAAACAGTCACCCAACATAGTTGCAAATGCTCACACTAGTCTCTAGCCACATCAAACACTCTCAATTTTGCATTTTTGCATCCTCATTACACTATTTCACAATCAAATCAAGAGGGAGAACTACATATGGCTTGATCTCTCTTTTAGTATTAGTATGTAGGTAGTGTGCCCAAACAAGGGGTGTGGATGCATGTTTAATGCATCTTACACACACTAACCCCCCCTCTTTCTCAATTTTGATCAAGCATAATGAAGGTCTAGGGTTTAAATATTGAATCATATATACAAGGAGTTCTGTTGACATTCAACACTTAAGATTTCATAGGTAGACTCATTTAAGGACAATTAACAAAACCCAAAAAACTCAGATCTATGTGACTAGTTTGGATAGTAGCGGCAGGACCTAGACAATAGTGTTAGACCTTCAAGTGTCTTGTTTTTGGTACTCCTATCCTTTCATCAAATGAAATCTAGATCTATATTCATGACATTGTCCCAATCTTGTATAGCCAGTTTTAGCCTCTATTTCAACTGTCTTAGTCTAGTTTTAAGCTAATTTGTGTTTCTCCTTATTTATTACTATTTTTAGAAAGGTTTAAAAGACATAATAAATTATACAAATCAATACTATAATTATTTCAATATTATTTACTAAATTATTATTCTATACCCTTAACTAAATTAGGAATAAAACTCCATTATTCCCAAAATAGTTAAATCATTTGGTGCACTCGACTTACTTCGTTTGTGCACAAAAACCCTAGGGAAACTTCCTTGTTGATTTTTCCAATATTTTTTTTATTTTTATTGAATGTTTAAATCATAAATTCACATTTAATTTTTAAATTTACCTTAGCAATTTTAAAAATAATTTCTTTAAAAGCGTAGTTACCTATACTAGGTCCCAGTACTTTTCCAGTATTTTTTTTATCTTTTTTGCATATTTAAATCAGAAGTTCACATTTAATTTTTTTATTGTACCTTAGTAATTTTAAAAATAATTTCATTCAAACCCTAGTTACACTATACTAGGACCTATTGCTTTTGAGGTATCACCTTACACATAAATCAAAATTCCCATTTAATTTTTAAAATTTACCATAGTAATTTTGAAAATCATTTGTCTTTCAAACCCTAGTTGCATATACTAGATCCCTTCACTTTTGAGGTATCACCTTACATCTAATTCAGATCTCACATAAAATTACAAATGGATCTTACTCATTTCAAAACATTTCTTGTAAATAATAAGGAATTTATACTTGGTCCTATCATGTATATGAATGATGAAGTTTACCATATATTAATGCAAAGCTTCATTTTAGCCTTTTCATGCTTACTTTTTTTATTATGGGATGATATTATCACATTCATTAATAAACATTTTAAGATAACTCTTGCCTCACCTCCTTCAAAGCCTCTATCTCGTGCCAAGTTATGTTGCATGGTCCATTTTACTCTTCCCTAGGACACTACATATCATCATAGAGCCCAATTGACACCCTTTATCCCTCCACCACCTCGACCTATCAATTATCTTGGATTTCCTCTTGTAGCTACTACTAATCCTATATAGATAGTAGGTAATACAGTTAGAGCTATTACTCAACATGCCACCATGCCTCCCCTACCTAATCAAGAGTCCTACCACCCTGCTATTCCTTCCCATCCCAGGCCTAACCCACCCACACAGGAAAATCTACATAAGGCATATGATATTGTTGATCAATTGAGAAATACACCAGCTAAGATTTCCATGTTAGAACTACTTTAGAAATACAATGTGTTCAAGGTCATTCTTTATTAGGCACTCACTCAAACTTTTATTCCTATTGATTTAAAGCCTACTTATTTTGCATCAGTGGTCAACACATTAAAAACTATAGAAGATGTAATTTATTTTGATCGTGAAGACATGCCTTCTCAAATAGTTATTGATCAAAATTTATCATTGTTCATACAAGCTCTAGTCAAAACTAGTGTAGTTAAGAGAGTTCTACTTGATAGTGGTTCTAGACTTAATATAAGTAATATTACATTCTTACAGACCATGGGCATAGGTATGACATCCATGAAAAAGCCATATAAGAACATCAAAGGGTTTGATGATATACCATGATAGACATTAGGCACCATTATTTTGGATATCTTGGTAGGGCCAAAAACCCTCTCTATAGAGTTTTAGGTCATCCCAGGTCCTTTTCATTATAACCTTTTACTTGGATGACCTTCTATACATGCTAGGGGGGTATTTCCTTCCACTCTTCATCAATGTGTTAAGTTTCTCCATGAAAGATACCTATACACATGCCTAATAGATAAATAACCATTCAAATATTATAGAATTACATAATCATCTTTGACTATTTCACTAGATGGGACACCTCATAACATAGTTTAGTCACCACCTCATCACAATTCTCTTAACCACATACATACATATAAGGTAGGAGAGACTAGCAAATCTTGCACTCCTCTACTTACAGTTGTTTCCTCAACTTTAAATACTTAGTCAATAATAATAGCTTTAGTCATTCTAGCTACTCCATCAGTCATAGTTCCTACACCTATTACAATTACATAATCATCAATAGTATTTCTAGCAATACCATTTGATTCTATAGATATAGCTCCTCTGATAGTTATAGTTACTCCATTAGCTACAAATACTCTCACAGCACTTCCATCTTTTACTATTACACTTGATGAGACTCCCATATCATAGTTACCCCTTGTGGTAAATTTTGAGTTACTATATGTACATGATGTTGATACAGATTCCTAAGATACTTCAAATGATGATACGACACCCACACTCATAGATGACTTTTTTTATGGATTGAGCTTTACACCAGTTGGCCCAAGAGAGTATCAAAATGACTCTAGAGCTCTCATTACACATCCTACATCACTCTTAACATCTTGCACTACACTTTTAGGATATACTCCAAATTCATGGCCATAGATAGATCACTTAGCACATACATTTCACATGGTTACCTCTATGGATATAGAGCTAATCATTTAGATTCAGGTAGGTAGCACACAACCTCAACCATCGATTATGCTACAGATGTTACTTGACCATGGACTAATCACACTACCTATAATATGACATAGATTTATTAGTAGGTTATCATGACAAAATAGTTTCCCATTTTGTCTCTTTCATATAATCACAAGCCATGATACAAACTCATGTATATCTTTGCCATAGAGATTGGATAAACTACAGGTTCCAAGTACTATTTAGATTACATCACCACCAGCATCGGCTCCACCACTTCCACCAAAACCATCTGCTACTAGAGCTAAATGTCTTAGAAGAGACTCAGCATCTTCACCACTAGAAAAACCTTTAGTTCACCTTTGATAGGAGGACACCATTATGAGTGATAGATCTCTGACTACACAAAAAGCATAGATCTCACTAACACCTGAGGAGATAACCACCATGTATATAGAATTTGTGACATATGATGATACTTATGATGATGATCTTAAGGCATTTCATGATGGTTGATATCCCTTCCTCCATCTCCATCCCCAATGGGCTCCATTCTTTAACCTTTTACCCCCTCTAGCCTAGTTTTTTATGTCATTATGTACATATTGCTTTATTCATATGCTTGTATATATTTTCCTTTTAATTGCTTGTACATAGCTTATTTTCAATTTCTTGTACATAGTATTCTTATGATTGATTTTACATAGCTTAATTCAAAAATACCAAAAAAACATTTAAAATACAAAAACATTCAAATATGTTAAAAAATACAAAAATATTCAAATATGTCAAAACACAAAAACATTCAAATATTCCAAAAATACAAAAACATTCAAATAACTCAAAATGAAAAAATCATTTCAATTATATGCATTATCAATGCTTTACATTTTTACTACCATGATAAACTTACATTTGTTGTTATATGTTATTGTTTGTTGATTTATCTACATATTCATGCTTCACTTGATCTTCTTTGAGTGTGTGTAGTGACACCCAGATCTTGATTGCTTCACTCTGCCCACTAAGGGGGCACCCTACTTCTACATTCAAGACATAAATTGATATATCTACCCATTGGGGGCATCTTCTACATGACTACACCATCTATGTTATGTCATTCCTATACCACATACTCTAGTTATCATGATGATGTACATTATTTAGTAGCTTACATAGATTACTCTATCGACATTCACCAGTATATAGCACTTGTGTATTTCTTAGCATATGCCTAGTCTTATACTACATGTTTTTCATACTTTCACTTCTTTTTTTGATTAGTTAGATGTGATTGTATTTACAGCATATTTACATGTTTTCCTTTCTTACTTTGTGTAGCTAAATGTTATTGCATTTATTAGTTCTTATTTTGTCTCCTATATGTGTCTTTCCAGTTTGAATGACATGTGCCCATGCCTCTTGTTTGCTTTTCCCCTTGGCCACTCTTGTATGCTGCTTGACTCATATGCTTTTCCCCTTGGTCACTCTTGTATTCTTCTTGCTTCTTGCCTCATATGCTTGTTTGCTTGTTTGCTTCTCAACTTTTTGCAATGTCATGATCCACATCATGCATTATCTTACTTTTTTGGATTCCATGATAGACATCATGCTCCATCCCTCCTTGATAACTAACAACTAACATTTATAGTTTCAATTTAGTATAATACACATGTTATTACATTGTTACATCTATCTAGGCATTCCCTTGTTGCTCCAACAATATCCAATTCAAACTATGCTATATCTTGAGACATATTTTTTATTATCATTGCTATACCATGTATTTCATATAATAACACACTTGTAGGGTTCTTTCTTTTGAGGTCAATCATTGTAGGGTCTTCATTCCTACCATTAGAAGAGGGGACAACAAACAGGGGTTTTTTCACAGAGATCAAAGCCTCCTACCGATCAAAAATCAATTTTTAAAACACTAAGAATAGCAATCAAATATTAAACCAGGTAGAATAGATCAAAAAAATAGTGATGATTATAAAATAGTGATCAGATTCAGCAAAGTATAAGAGTGATAGACTTGGATAATAACATCAGATAGTAGGATGTCTTATTTTTGGCTCTCATATCCAAACAATAAAAAACCTAGATTTTCTAGAAACAAATGGAAAGGTGAGTTCAATTATAGTTTTGTTAGCAATAATAAAGTTTAGAATCAGTAGTTTTAGTATAATTTTCTCAAAGAATCTAGATATAAGGGGCATCATGCATAGCATGATGGCTCTCACTTCCTATTTTAGATTAGGTAGTTGATATAACTTCTAGATTATAATCCATGTTACAGACACCAGTGATTGGGGGCAATATGTGTGGCACACTAACTTTTTTTCTTTCTAAGTTTAGTATATTACCTAGGCATTCTCAATAGTTACATTCCTTATTCCATTTTTAGGTGGTTGGCATCATTCTTGATTGGCTTCCACATAAGCCTAGTTCTTAGTTTCAGAGTGGCTTTCATACAAGCCTAAACTCTACCTCTTAAAGTGGCCAAGATTGGCCTATTTTCTAGTACATATTTGGATATCCATGCCACATTATCAATTTACAGAGCATTCATGGGCTTTAGAATCCATCTCATACAATGCACATTCATACTAGTATCATTTTATAGCTTAACTTAGTGGGCAATGATGGAGCCAAAGGTTTAGCTAGCCTTTGTATTCTTGAGGCACCTACTAAGAGGGATTGGACACATATTCCAAACATCGATTAATACATGCATGATCACATAGTTTCACTTAGTGAGGGATGATGGAGCCAAAGGTCTAGCATTTGCATTTTTGATCCACTCTTAAGTACTTGAGCACTCAACTCCATTTGTGATATTACTCTTGGTTTAGCACATACCCAGCATTATCCAACATCACTCAATAATATAATAGGTTTTGTATTGGTCCATGTACCTAGTGAGGTGTATTCATTCCTTTCTCTTCCTCTCTCTCTATAACTTAGCTTTTATATGGTCTTGTTTTAGACATATCATGTCTAGTAAGAATTGATCTCCTCTTTATTTTTCTCTTACAGATTTACACTTCATGATGTGCTCTCTCTACATACACTAAGCTTCACATATATTCATGGACTTCACCCTTGTAGATAAGTTTAGGTATGCTTTCTACTTTTCCTTTATCCTAGTATTTCACTTTTCTACATCACTAGAATAAATGGGGGGCAACTGTAGTCATATAAAATGTCTAAATTGGTGGCTTGAGTGTGGTTGGTAACACCCAATCTATAGGAACTTCTTACATGCTTTTATGACACTTCCAGACACCTTTTTCTTCATTACCAATCATTCGTAGACTTCTAAACCCTTATTATAGATTAGTTAAACTATATTTCCTAGGCCAATCCTATTCTACTAAGTCCCAAACTTATAAGATAGGAGTGTTAAACTCAGACTATAGAACTAGACCCTAAGGGTGTTTCATTTTTTATGCTCCTATCTAATCACATTTTTGAGCCAAAAAAACCATTCTCTTTTGATTATTATCCTTCAACATGTCAGCCTAGCACAAATACATTTAACCCATGACCAAAAATTACCTATAAAAGTCCATCAAAAGGTCATTTATAAAGGGGAGGTGACAAATCTTATAAAGCAAGAAAGAATACAAATAAACCACTAAGGCAAATTTCCCTATTCTTTACATACAGTCACCCAACATAGCTACAAACATATTCAAACCCTCACACCAGTCCCTAACCACCTCAAGCACTCTTAATTTGGCATTTTTACATCTTCATTACACTATTGCATAAATCACATCAAGTGGGAGAACTACATATGGCTTGGTCCCTCTTCAGAGTATTGGTCTATAGGCAACATACCCACACAAGGGGTGTGGATACGCGTTCAATTCATCTTACACAAACTTACCCCCCCCCCCTTACTAAATTTTTATCAAGCACAATTAAGGTCTAGGGTTTTAATATTAAATCAAATCTACAAGGAGCTTTATCAACATTCAGCACTTAAGATTTCACTAGCAGACTCATACAAGGAAAGTGAACAAAACTCAAAAAACTTAGATCTTTGTGACCAATTTAGATAGTAGTAGTAGGCCCTGGACAATAGCATTAGACCCTAAAGTATCATATTTTTAGTGCTCCTATCCTTTCACCAAATGAAAGCTAGATCTAGATTCATGACACTATCCCAGTCCTGTATAACTAGTTTTAGCCTTTATCTCAACCATCTTAGTCCACTTTTTAAGCTAAGTTTTATTTCTCTTTACTTATTGCTATTTTTAGAAAGGTTTAAAGGACACAATAATTTATAAAAATCATACTATAATTATTACAATATTATTTACTTATTTATTATTCCAAACACTTAAATAAATTAGGAATAAAACTCAATTATTTACAAAATAGTTAAATCATTATTTAGATTTGGAACTAATATGATTTTTTTCATATGTTTTATTTTTTTAGCATGATCTACATGCCCAAGATCTTTGATATGGGTGGCATATGAGTACACTAATATATCTTGGGTTAGATTATGTGATTAGCATATATTAATGGAGGGTGTTTTAGTACATGTTATCTGATTGGTCTAAATTCAATATAACACGCATTTGATGATTGCATTCATTGAGAGGTAGAACCCCTATATGTCTAATTTTTGGTTATCAATAGGTGATATGAACATCATAATGAAGGATGTGGCATATCTTATGATTTATCATTATTGGATAGAGGGTAATTATTTAGAGGTACAATCACTTAGAGGTGGGGTAAATCAGTGAGCTCAGATATTTTAATTACAATTGCATTCCTTTCAAAATATTACATAATCAAAATATATTAACTTGATCAAGCAACATTAATAAGAGAGCTCATACATTCAATGCATACATAAGATCAAACACATAACACATAGTTCATGTGGGAAACCCTCAAGCGGAATAAAAGTCACTCTCAATCCTACAACATAAATGGACTACTTTCCTATAAGAAATTACAAACAAGAGACTAATCAACTCCTTTAGACCAGTAAACCTTGATCATATCTTCTCGACCAAGTTATTTAGTGAAACACCTATTTCATAAAGAACAACTACTCTTAAGGAAGACCAAGTCCTTTAGAACCTCCTTTAAACACTTCCACCTTATAAATGATTTATTTAACACCTGATGATGGATATTTATTTTTTAACCTCTACATAAACTCTCTATATCTCAATCAAACTTCTCATATAGGCATGTCACATACTCTTTCCTTCTTCACTCAAGTTGTCCTCATATTCACACTCAGACCTCTTCGCATATCCTCAAATTAAAAAATCACTATCCTAACATTAGTAACATGACCTATAGATCATACACACATTCAAAAAATAGTTCTACTCATTAATTCAACCAATAAGAATATTACCTAACCTTCACTTCAGAACTCTCACATCCACCTTGCACACTTCATTAACATACAAGTCTAGAAACTAACACATTTGGTTTCACTATATATAGATAAATATTGAATTAACAAGATAATAATATTTATTTTTCATCCATAAAACATGCCTTCACCCTTAAGGCATCTCATATGGGTCACACTTAAGCACAATCCCTTTTCAAAATAGGCCTAAGTCACTTTTAGGTCTCATGGAGACCCATTCAACTCTTTGACATTTCTACAAGTGAACAAAGAACATAAGAACATTTTCCAATAGCATGGACCCATTTTATATGACCCTTTTGGCATCTTCAAATTATCATAGTCACCAAAATGTTCTTTTTCTAAAGCCCAATCAGCTCAAACACTTCTCTATACACATAGTCAATATGAATGAAAACACAGTTGACTTCAAAACCTTTGTTCATACTACATTCGATTGTTCAAACCTTAAAAATGCATGCAGAGAATAATTATAGAGTCTAAAACACTCCCCAATATCCAATTCATGATGAAATAAATTTAAATAACATCTACATAAGCTCAAACATCCTTCTTGGGTCACTTTCAGAACATGCACAAAAACATAGTCAACTTTGGAGATCAATATATTTTTTTTGTACACACTTATAGATATTCAAATCAATTTAATTATATTCTCCATGGATTCTTCTTCATCTTTGTTTTTTATATCAAGAGAAAATTCATTCTAGATCAAAAGATATGGCCTAAAAATCAGATACTAGTCTTTCTTTTGTTAAAATTCAAATATTTAAATGTCAATGGTCACAATTAAACTTAAAACACAAAGCTCACATCTCATGTCCTCACTACTCAGATCAAATACACTTTATCAATCTTGTTTAATCATTAACACATAGGTGCCAATTCTTAAAAATTAAACCTCTATCACTTTGACCTCATCTCATGCAATCTTGTAATGTTGACTCCATGTGCTCCATCGATCTTTACGGATCAACCAGGTCTTTAACTATCAACGCTCATCATTCAATCAATCTATATGAATACCCTCTCACCACTAGATCCTTATCATTTACCTTTACTCAATCATTAAACACCATGTACATATCCTCATCTAACTACTTCCTAACTTTTTGGAGCAATGTACATCATTGATCTTACTCAAAATTTAACTTGTGTAGAAATGACTAAGTATGGGAATCTTGCTTATCTTCCTAGAAGGTCAACCTTTCACCTTCAAAACTTTTGCCTAGATCAATCTCATATCTTACAAATTACACCATATATTCTCCTTTCAAAGAGGAATCTAACCATGTATCAAATTACTCTCGAAACTTCACACGTGCGAGATATAACACCATTAAAAAACCTTCTCAAAATATTGTCACAAAGCCAAATATTATAAAAACTTGTCTGGGAGACCAAATTTTCTCTAGCATAACTTTTGTTGCACTTCGGTTCATGACCTCAAATTTAGTGCAAATCATCTATGCTCAAAATTGAATAAATCCATATGATCAGTTTCTCTAGACACCTTCACATGTGAAAGATATAACACCATCAAAATTCTCACTCAGCTCTTCTTATGAAATTTTAAAATTGGCTAAGTATGGGAAAACATTAGTCAAACTACCTGGGATCCCAACTTTGCACATACATAGCTTTTGACACGCTTTGTCGCATGATCTAAAATTTAGTGCATATAAACTAGGCAAAAAAATGAAAAAACCAATATGGTCATTTTTTTCTAGACACCTCCATGTGTGAAAATGTTTACATCATCAACATGCTTACTCAGCTTTGCTTGAACCCTTTGTAAATTTGGCTAAGTATGGGAACTTAAAGAATTCTCTCTGAGAAGCCAACTTTGTAACTTCATATCTTTAACTGTGATTTAATGCATGATCTAAGATTTAGTGTATGTCAACTAGGTATAAATGTGATCACAACCATATGACCAACTCCCCCTAACTCATCTACATGTAGTAATGGTGATGTCAGGAAACTGCCTACTCAAATTTTTTGCCACTAGACCCAAACTATCTAGATGAAAACTATGGGCTACTAGATGATTTCCACTTATGAACATAAGCTTTCCAAGCATAGATAAAATATTATGGACCTTTTAAACATTTTTTAATCATTATACTGATCCTTAAACATCTATAATCATGACAAAACTTTAGATCAATGAATCCAAATTCAAGCATATCAGGACAAACACATTGCACACTTTGTCATTATAACTTCAGCTATCAAAGCACTGCATCCACTCACTAGGACACCTCTATGACATCACCATGACATCATTAACAATACTCCAAAAATCTCTCCCATTTTTCATTGATGTTAACAAACATCATATATAGCAATATACAACTCAACTTTTCTCTCTTCAAGCACTACCACAACAAGAACTTTCTCCCCCTTTGACACAATGACAAAGTGGGCACCAACTAATCCTAAGGACATAAAAAGACTATCAAATAGGAAAGCACCATCTTAAAAATATGATACAAACTCCCCCTTATGTTGATCCTACCTCTTCTTGTATTGACACCTTCCTCTTGCTCCATGCCAACACTCTCTTTAACCAATCATTAAAACCAATGAAGAAAGAACACACAAAACACTTAAATCTGATGGAACTTATCAAGAGACATATGAGAGGGACTCCCCCTAATATTTTTGATAAATTTCACCACTAGAGCATCTTCATATCTCCATACACCATGAGGAACCAACATACATGCTTATTAGCCTTCTCTCTGTAGCTACCATAAGGACCATCAACAAAAATTCATGCCACTCACCAAACCAAAAATGTTCTAAATCAAACTAATAACTCTACATGAAACAAACATACATTGATATTTTGGAGTAACTAATCAAAAAGCACTCTTCTTCATACTAGGCATGTCTTGGACTCTTTGTAGCCCTACCTAGAACTTTCAAAGCCCACACATTTTAGTAGATACATCTTCAAGACCTAAAACTTCATATCTATAGAACACTCATATGCCCCCTCAATGACACCAATTTTAAACAACTAGCTCATCCTCTGTAACATACTTCCTTCACAAACCTACTACCCAATTAGGGCTCCAACTTGACAAAAACTTGAAAATTTTGAGAACTAGAAAAATTAAAATCTTTATGAACCTTGATTTGACAACCCATTTAGCCCATTCAACATATTAATAATCCTCAAACCTTAACTCATAAGGCATACCACTTTTCTAATAGAGCCTAAAACCTTAGAATCATAAAACAAACAAAGCCAACACAACACATTTCAGTCAACGTCCACCTCTTAAACTTCTTATACACATGGAGACAACCATTACACACTTCTTGACCAAGATTTGAGATTCCACACGATTGGGAACCCTGACTTCTTATAACCCATTTTTAGGACCTACAAACTCTTAAGCACACACTAGGAAACCCAAGAGCTAACAAAAATCTCTAAATTGACTTCAACATACTTTCAAATCATAAAACCACCTAGAGCATGCTATAATAAGGTCAATAAACCTTTCTATGCAAAAATATCATCTTGAAAAATCACAAATCCTCCTTTGCCCTATAAGAACCTTCAATCTAACCCTACAGACTACTTCATATGTAGTTATCAACATCATGACATCACCTCAACATATTTTCCACCTAGACATACATATTCCAATTGAGAATACTCAAATCTAGTCTTCTAGAACCATCTCAAGAATAATACATCAACACTTTCTTCTCCACTGAAAGGAGTCTCTCAAGAAGCATAGACAAAGACATCCTTAGCACCATAATGCTCTAAAACAAAGTGAAGCCAAGAGTGGCCCACATCTCCTCAGTAACCACTGGAATCCTCATATAGTTATAAGACTTCTTGCTCTTATTTTTATTCTTATTATTAGTATGAATATCTAAATTGGTTCTTCTTCTATATCACTCTCTTTTTATTTAAAGACATAATTGACAACACATGGAGCAACTATGGAATCTTGACACACCTTTGTATTTGAAGCATCAAACTTGCAGCTTGGAATCTTATCATAAGGTATAGACAAATAATGTTGTTTGAATGAAGATTGCTCATCAATAGTAGGATGTTTACTTGGATACATACTTACCTAAGAACTATATGCAACTAGTACCTTGGTCTTGTCTTTGAGCTTGGTCTCTTCATTCTAAACATGAGTAGTCAATGAGAGCTCTTGGCACTCTTCACCTTTTGTAGCATTCTCCACCATAGAAAATAGATTACTTGGACCTACAGACTCATCATAATTCCTACTTACCACCTTTAGTCTCCATGATTTCACTTGCCTTTTGTCTTACACTCTAAGAGCCTAATAAAACCTATTATGTCTTGTAGGCCTTTGCTTACAGAATTTAGCAATGTAACCTCCTTATTTATGGTTGTAGTAAATCATACTCCTTGATGAAAACTTAGCTTGTCTTACCTTAAATGGACAAAATTTTATAAATGTTCATATATCATGATATTTGAAGCACTCAAACTTTCTCACACCTTTTGACTAATGGCCCCCATCATAGTTTTATGCAAATTCATTCTTAACAGGTCTTCTACATTCTCTAGCTTTATGCCCAACCTGATTACAAGTATAGTAGTAACCATTGAAATTTCCATACCTCATGGAATTTATATGTTGATCTATTTTATATTCATTCATATTATCACCTTCATTCCTTGTCTAATAATTTGTCTTCAGAGGTTGATTGTACTTTTTCACATTAGTCTTCATCTTGTCTTGAGTTGTAGTCTCTGATTCTTCTTTGTATTCAAGACCAGTCTTCTCACTTTTATGTTTTTGGTCATTCAAAATGTTTTATAGATCACTTGAGATCTTTTTAAATCTCACAATTAGCATTACCTTACTAGATACCTTCTCTAAATCAGATTTCAATGATTCATTTTCAATTACATACCTTGCACATTCATCTTCTTTAGCTTTTAGGATTGTAGATAGGATTTCCAATTGACAACTGAGATGCTTAATCATATCTTCATGTTCCTTGGCATCTTTATCCATTCTTGTCTCAAACACACTAAAATGCTCCTCAAATTCCTTGAGTTTAAATTTCATATTCTTATTGATTTTCTTCTCGATTTGTAGTTCTTCATGAGCATTAGTCAATGGAGTTTGATAGTCCACCTCATCTTCATCATCATTTGAATCACTCCAAGTAGACTCCCTTTTCTATGAACAACTTCCTTCTTTGACCATGAAAAGGGATCTATCTTAAATAGGACCATCATATTCATGATCATACTCTGAGTCACTATCTTCACTCTCATCTGATGAGCTACAATCTTCATGGGTGTAAAGACTCTTTTTGTCCTTGAAGTACTTATTCTTGTTATCAAACCTTTTTAATCCCTTATTAATTTTATTAGACCTAAAATATCTCTTTCCATCATCATCTTTATTATACTTATGGGGGCACTTATTAGCAAAATGTCCTATTTCACCATAATTGAATCATTTGAGGGGTAGCTTAACTTTATACTTGCCTGGACCTATTCTCAATTTCCTTGAAATCAAAGCAATTAGTTCATCCTCATCTATATCAATAATTTCATCCTCATAGAGTTTCTTACCTTTAAAATTCTTCTTTATCTTCATTTTAGTCTTTAAAGTTGTTTCTTTCTTTGGTGGTATATCATCAATCTTCCTCATCTCATAGGTAGTAAGGGTGCCATGCAATTGATCAATATCCAACTAAGGTTATGAATCTCTTTTATTTTAAATAATTTCATATCAAACTTATGGTATAGAGACCTTAATACCTTTTGAACAATAGTAGCCTCTTCAAGGTTTTCTCCAAGACCACTGGTGATGTTCACAATCTCATCAAATCTCTACAAAAAGGATGCCATAGTATCTTCTTCATTCATATTGAGACTCAAATTTCCTTCTATAAGTCTAAAAATTTACCAACTTAACCTTTGAATCTCTTTTTAAAATAGTCTTCAATTTATCCCATATTTCCTTAATAGATGTGCAATGAATTACTTTGGTGAACTTAGTTTTTGTAAGGCCACAAGTGATGGCATTCATTGCCTTAGAATTATTCCTAAATAGTTTCTTATCTATAGCACTAGATGGAGGAGTAGTATGAACAACATAACCATCCACAATAGATTTCCATACATCAAACCCTAAGGAAATAATGTATCTCCTCATCCTGGCACTCCAAAATGCATAATTAGATCCATTGAACATCGGTGCTTGCTTGGTAGAGAAACTTCCTTGATGAATACCCATATTGTACCTTGGATCACCTTCAAGCTATTAACACTTTACCAAATGACTTACTCTGATACTAATTTTTAGAGATAAAATCACTAAGAAGAGAGTGAATCAATGAGCAATCAACTATATCAACTTAATCAAGCAACAATAACAAGATAGCTCATACATTTAATGCATACACAATATCAAACACATAACACATAGTTCTTATGGGAAACCCTCATGAGGAATAAAACCCACTCTCAAGCCTACAACACAAATGGACTACTATCCTATAATAAATTAAAAACAAAAGATTGATCAACTCCTTTAGACTAACAAACCATGATCATATCCTCCTAACCAAGTTATTTAGTGAAACACTTGTTTCAAAAAGAGCAACTACCCCTAAGGAAGACCAAGTCCTTTAGACCTTCTATTGCATACCTCCACCTTATAAATTATGTCTTTAACACTTGATGATGGATCTCTATATTATAACCTCTACACAATCTCTCTCTATCTTAAATAGGCCTCTCATATAGGCATGTCAAAAATTCTTTCCTTCTTCACTCAAGTTGTCCTCATATGCACACTCAAACCTCTTCGCATATCCTCAAATTTTAAGAAAACTATCCTGACATTCATAACATGACCTAAAGGTCATACACATATTCAATAAATTATTTTTCTCATTAACTCAACCAATAGGCACACTACCTATCATTCACTTCACAACTCTCACATCCACCTTGCACTCTTATTCAACATATAAGTCTAGAAACTAACATATTTAGTTTCACTATATATAGATCAATCATTAATTAACAAGATCAAAATATTTATTTATCACACACAAAACATTCCTTCACCCTTAAGTCATCTCATATGGGTCATACTTAATAATAATCCCTTTTCAAAATAGGCCAAAGTCACTTTTAGGTCTCATGGAGACCCATTCAGCGCTTTGACATTTATTTGAGCAAATACAGAACATAAGAACATTTTCCAATAGCATGAACCCATTTTATATGACCCTTTTGGCATCCTCAAATTATCATAGTCACCAAAACTCTATTCTATTAAATCCCAATTAGCTCAAATACTTCTCTGTACACACAGTCATTATGAATGAAAACATAGTCAAATTCAAAACCTTTGTTCATACTACATACGATTGGTCAAACCTTCAAAATTCACTCAGATCATCCTTATGTAGTCTAAAACACTCCCCTATATCTAATTCACCATGAAATATCAAAACAAAAACTACATAAGCTCAAACATCCTTCTTAGGTCACTTGCAGAACATGAATGAAAACATAGTCAACTTTGGAGCTCAATATCTTTGTCCTGTACACACTTCTAGATCTTCAAATCAGGTTCATTATATGTTCCATGGATTCCTCTTCATCTTTTATTTTTTACATCATGAACAAATTCATTTTGCATTGAAATATGTGGCCTAAAAACTAGACACTATTTTTTCCTTTGTTAAAATTCAAATATTTAAATGTCAATAGTCACAGTTAAACTTTGAACATAAAGCTTTCATCTCATGTTCTCTCTAACCAAATTAAATATGCTCTATTGATCTTGTTCTATCTTTAACACATAGGTGCCAATGTTGTTAAACCTCTGTCACTTTGACCTCATCTTCTACAATCTTGTAATGTTGACTTCATTTACTTTATCGATCTCTACAAATCAACTAGGTCTTTAACTATCAATGCTCACCATTCGATCAATCTATAAAAATACCTACTCACTATTAGATCCTTATTATTTACCTTTTCTTATGCATTAAACATCATTCACCTATCCTCATCTCACTACTTCCTAACTTTTCAAAGCAATGCATACCATCGATCTTGCTCAAAATTTAACTTGTGCAGTAGAAATGACTAAGTATGGGAACATTGCTTATCTGCTTGGAAGGTCAAATTTTCACCTTCATAAATTTTTCCTCAATGAATCTCATTTCCTATAAATTACACCATATGTTATCCTTTCAAAGAGGAATCCAACCATCTATCAAATTGCTATTGAAACCTTCGTGTGTGCGAGATATAATGTCATTAAAAACCCTTCTCAAAATATTTTATCACAGATCCAACTATGCTAAAAAATTATTTTGTAGACCATCTTTATTCTTGCATAACTTTTACTATGCTTCGATGCATGATCTTAAATCTAATGCAAACTAACTATGCTCAAACTAAACAAACCCATATGATTAGTTTCTCTTGAAACCTTCACACATGCAAGATATAACACCATCAAAATGCTCACTTGGCTCTTCTTGCTACATTGTGAAATTGGATAAGTATGAGAAAACATAGTCAAACTACCTAGGAGCCCAACTTTGCATATGTATATCTTTTAATGCACTTCATTGCATGATCTAAAATTTAATGTATAGAAACTAAGAATATAAATAAATAAACCCATATTATCATTTTGTCTAGACACCTCCACATGTGTAAATGGTAAAATCATCAACATGATTACTCGATTCTACTTGAACCCTTTGCAAATTTGGCTAAGTATGGTAACTTAATGAATTTTGTTTGAGAAGCTAACTTTTCACCCTCATATCTTTGATCGCACTTGTATGCATGACCCAAGATTTAGATCATAATAAATAGGTACAAATGTGATCACAATTATATGACTAACTCCCCCTAACTCATCCACACATGGCAATGGTGATGTCAGTAAACTACCTACTCATATTTTTTACCACTAGACCCAAATTGTCTAGATGAAAACTATAGACTACCAGATGAATTCCACTTATGGATACAAGCTTTCCAAGCATAGATAACATCTTAGGTACCTATTTTACATGATCCAATAACCATAATCATCCTTAAACATCTCTAATCATTATAAAACTGAAGATCAACCAAGCTAACTTCAAGCATATTAGGATAAGCACATTGCACACTTTGTTATTATTACATAGGCTATCAAAGCATTTCATCCACTCACTAGGAAATCTCCATGAAATAACCACGACATCACTGACAATACTCCAACACATTTATATGGATAGAAAGGGTTTAAGATACATTTAATGAGCCCATAAACATATGATAAGTAGATGGTAGGGTGTCGATCAGGGTAGCATAATCTTACTTGAGTACATTATATAGTTAGATGTTCCCCAGTTATACAAACTTATATGTTATATAATTGTGTCATTTGTATTATTTGATGTATGAGCCATGAAAATATTATATCACATGTTTGATATTATTTCATCAATTATTGAGATACATACAAGATATTCTTGGGGTCATAGCATGTTAGCCCACTTCTATCAAGACTTGTAAAGATTTACATTGGAGGTTCATGTTGGTGGTTTTGGAGTAACCACATAGTTACATGTATGGGAATATGATCATACTACATGCATCCATTTTTATATTCTCTCAAATATTTGGCTCATCTTGATGTCTTCACATCTTCGTGGATGTTACCATGGTGGAGGGGTTTGAGCACTATGGAGTATAAAGTGATTTTTTATAGATTTACTCTTGATATCATTCAATTGTGGTTGTATATGGGTTTTTTTAGGTGGCATGAGGATCATAGAGAGATAATTAATATATGAATTATTGTTTATCTTCAAGATAGATTTTATGGTGTGTTTGAGACATTTCAATATGAGCGGGTTACTTGATAGTTTAGGTTGATCTAGGATGTGTGTATTGTTCCTTACCCATAGACATAGAGAATTAAAGAAACTATTAGATCAAGTTTAAGGCTAGGAACCACAAGTTTTGAATTTACTCTTTGAAAATCAACAAAGTTATATATGTAGTTTTATTGGCAGTGAGTGATGATACAAGATGCATACTAGCCTATACAAAGTGGTGGATGATTGATCAGTGGGTTTATTATTTCTAGTTGTATTAGGTGATCTAGTGTTGTGCCTCCTACATAGGGTGGAGGGGTTGGAGATGGAGGAGATAGATATGGAATAGGAGCACCATCTGCACCATAACCTATACCTTAGAATGTAACACAATTGATTGACATGGATTCCCTTATTATTATAGTTGTTGTGACTACGGTATTTAAGCGTGATTATTTTCATGATTATTTATATTTTGTGTTATTTTATATTATTTAAATTTAGTTGTTGATGTATGCATGTAATTTATATTACCTGTGACACCTATTAGTCAATGATGGTAGATGGGTCAATCCATACTTTGACATGGAATGTGCTCTAGGATTCATGGAGTGAGTTGAGTGGATTGTAGGTGAGTACACACATTTTTAATCATTATGACAATAAATTTATTACAAATATTATAGTTGTTAATGATCATGAGACTTATAGATAGAGTTTGATAGATGACCTACACCTATTCATGATTTAGATATATCAAGATATTTACTTGAGTGATTATATACTTTTCAATTCAAACATACACATGTGATGGCTTAGATCAAAGCGTTTGATATTTATATCAGATGATATAGGTCATGTCATGATCATATGTAGTTTATGAGTGAGGTGGAACCTTAACTTCACAGGCCACTGACCAATTAGTAGTGATAGTTTAGAGGATAAGGATGACCCCATAATTGATTAACATTTGTATTTGTAGAAAATATTTATGGATTATATAACACATTAGTCTTGTACACTTGTCAAATCTCAGACTTTGGTTTTTTCTCTTTGTTCTAGACCTTTCTTGCTTCCATAAGTCTTGCATCTACTCTATCTTGTACCCTTTGGCCTATCTCTCAAATTAACTAGTATTATGTTGATGACAGAGGCCTTCTATCTTGTCTAGAATTCTTAAAATGTACTTATATTGCATCTCTTCAAGTTTTTAACCTATACTTACTTTTGTTTTTCTCTGAACACTAATGTCTAGGATAGACACTAGTGTCAATGTTAGTGTTTTGACATAGTGTAAGTGTTTAGTGCCATAAAGTCATATATTTTACAAATAAACTGTATCTTAATGGTTGGCCTAATTGATTTAATGTGAGATACTTCTTCAAAAGGATTGATATAAATACAAGATCAACCCTCATTCATTTCTCACCTAAAAAAGACCAAAAGAGACCAAGGTAACCTATCAAAAGCATTCAATCAAACACTCAATAAAGAAAAGCTTCCCTATTTTCTAATATTCTCATATTAATCATAAGAAAAACACATACATAGGTTTGAAGTACTAAATAAGTATCCCAAGATCCTGATTTTACAAGTTACAATCTAGGTCACTATTGTACTTGCTTTGCACATATTGTATGATTCACACATAAGCCAACATATAGGGGAGAACTATATTAGTCTCAAGCCATATTCAGAGTATTGGAATGTAGGTAGTGTTCATTGATAGAGGGGTTTTTGGGTTCATCTCAACACTATGAGCCCAATAACCTATTTTTCCCCAAGGTTAGCATGAACATGAAGAACTAGGTTTCAAATTCATGAGTAATAGGGCATGACCCAGTACTGAATGCACTATAATGAAGTCAAGGTCAAACTCAAAATAACATAAGTGGTCACATATTTTTTTATCATATATTTAATACAAGACATTTACATTAAACCCAAATAATAGCATCTATGCAATCATCCCAAGTTGACATTAGTGTCTAGAGATCCAGAAGTGTCAAATTCAAAATCTGATGATTGTTCTAGAATCTCCTTCCAGACTAATTTATACTTATTCCAAGTCCAAAAATGTGTTATCATAAGAACTAATTATATTAATTATTTGTCACTTCCATGCATATCTTAGTTTTACTTTCTATATTTAGCCTATTCTTGGCATAATAAATCAAATGTATGTTTATATCTGAATTTAGCACCCAATTGGCTTGTTATAGATCTGATTGTCATATTTATGTATTATCATTTATATATTATTAACCCTATTAAAACTAAATAATTATCTCTCAAAGTGAATAAATTATGATGATTTAACTATTACTACTAATATTGATAGGGTATATTGCCACCATATCCAGTTTGATAACAAGTGTGATACAACATGTGGTACCACTTTTCTCTCATAATTAGAAAATTCTAAAGATGCTCTAATGATGCAGGTTCATGTACATGAGTAGTTAAATTATTTTTGTTTTGGGTCTTAGAATGTCTAATAGGTTAGGTAGGGTCAATAAGATGCCTCGTCCAGGATTCATTTGTCATTTCTAGGTCTTTTAGAGGTTTTTTTTGGTTTCTCACCAAAATAAGAAATTCAACGAAATTTCAAATTTATTGTTGAGAGTTTAGAAGGTTTTGTAATGATAAAAAGGGATTAATATTTTTTTAAAGGGTTCTTAGGGTCTAAATATATGTTTTAAATGTCTTTAAACCCTCAACTAAACTTAAATTTATCTTAAACCCAATCTAGATGCACCCAATGTAGGTGGAAGTCTAAATCAAGCATGTTTGGATAAGTTGTAAAGTTGTTGAGAGATTATTGCTACATGAAACAATAAAAAACCAAGATTATGCATCTATTTTAAAGTTTATAAAGTCAAAACCATTAAAAGAGGAACCCAAGAAATCAACAAGAACAAGGATAAATTTTGAATCTATAGGGTTTTAAAGAGGTTGGTCATAATCTACAGAGGTGTGTGTATCAAGTTGAATACATATGAATAAAATGAGAACTTTATTATGATATTAATACTTCTCATCCATCATTAAATGTGTAAGTTCATGTTCTAATTAGTTATTTTATTTTACTTCATGCTCTTATGGCATTTTGTAGTATGTAGAAGTCTAAAACATAGTTTTGAACAACACTATCTAATACAAATAGAGGATGATTTTCATAGCAAGATAAACACTAATAGGCATTATTCCAATTTAAAATAACTTTTGATAATTTTTAGAATTTAAATTTCCTTCATTTTCCTACTCTCATGTTACCTATAGTTCTAAAACCCTAGGTCAAGGTTTTAGCTCTCTAAATACACAATATATTACAAATAACCCATCCAAAAGTCTTGAAAATAACTAGGGAGTTAGATGAGAACATATCTAAGGTGTTTAATGTGGTTTAAATAGTTGAAATCATTGACATGAAGAGATATTCTTATTTCTTAGTCTGCAAACATGTCAAGAAGGTCAAAAATCCTATTTATTATGTTTCTTATACAAAACCATCTTTTGAAAGTTAAGGTATGTTTAAAAATGTCTAGAACTTTGTGAATAAGTGTATTTTTATGATTATCAACTGTTGAATTTGGTTTAAAGAAATTTAATCCTTGTATGATGGAAGTAATTACCAAAAGATAGTCAACAAACCTATGACTATGAAGATTAGAAAAGTTTGTTCTAAATCTTTTATAAATATTAAGAAAAACAAGAAGTGTGAACTTATTAACTATATTAGGTTAAAAAAGAGAAGTTCAAGGAATCATTTTAGTCTTAATTCTCTCAGTTAAACTCAAGGAATAAGTTAAGTAGGTGACAAACCTAGTTAAAGGAAACATTATTTTCTATCTTTTATTATAAAATAATAAACCTAGAAAAGATCAAGAATCTATTTCTTGAATAAAAATAAATTGAAATGAATGTAAAAATCCTTTGAGAGTATAAAATATTAAGTGTGGAAAAATATAATATTTACATAATGATAGACCTAATTGGAGGCTATTATCCTAATCAAGAAAGGCCTAGTGAGAAGGAAATCTAGTAAGAAGTTTAGGCTTCATTAAAACCCCTACATCATATAGGTATCAGAGCTCAGAAGGTACATGAGTAAAAGGATAAAGGATTGGTTATCAGATACCTAAAGTAAAAAATATCTTAGTAAATATAGTGAGGACAAGTTATGAAACAGAAGTTTGTGAGAATGATCATTAGAGGAAAAGGTGCTAGAGGAGGTCAAAGAGGATAACCAATAATAAAAACATTGTTGATAGAGATGAGGAATATATATAAAAATTTTCATGAAATGGAGATTTATTAGAGAATAGGGATTAAAATAGGTTACAAGAGTTATAAAAAATAAAAACCACAAGGAGATGAGGCAGAACAAGAAGGACTAGAAATATTAGAGAAAAGACTCATAAGGGAAATCATTATAGTCAGCTCTAAACCTTAATTATAAGTTCCTATATATGAGTTAATTTATTATATTTTTTCCATGGATAATTATTTTGAGTATGAATAAATATTAGATGATAAAAAGGTTAAGTTTTTAGTTACCAAGTTGAAGGGCCATGTTTCAATTTGGTGGGACGGAGTGAAAAATGATAGAATAAGGATAGGTAAGCAAAAGATCAAGATTTGGGATAGAATGGTAGCCAAATTTAAATATAAATTTATGCCAAGAGACTATAAAACATAATTGTTAAATATACTTAAATATTTGAGGTAGTATGAAATGACCATGAAAAACTACACAGATGAGTTCTTAAAATTGATATTCAGGGCAGGTCACATAGAAGAAGATATGGAAAAGGTGGAAATGTACATAAATGGCCTAAAATTATAAATTCAAGATGATATTAGCCTTTTATCTCCAATATAAATATAATAATCCTACCATTTGGCCCTTAAAGCATTATAGAAGGTGACCAGGAAATAAAGTTAGCATCTAAGAATCAATGACAACAATTTCACGAGGCAGCAATTTCAAAAGTATAGGATAATAAGATGAAAAAAATTAGTTTTAGATCCATGAGAATGAAATAATAAGATCATATAATTAATATAAATTTCCAAGAAGACCATATTCCATTAGCAAAGGAGAAGGATTTTGGGGTAAGGGTTTTAGATGCAATGAATATGGCCACAGATTCTATGAATGTCTAGAATATCTACAATCAATCCGTAATAATTAGATTGTGTACAGTAAAGGTGAGGAGAGTTTAGGATCATAGGGAGAAAAAAAATTAGGATAATATTTACTAATTAAAAGAGTACTACTCAAATCAAATAAGGATACTAAGGAGTTCATACAAAGGAACACTTTGGTTAGAACTACCTCCAAGTCTAAAAGTAAGAGTTATAAAATGATTATAGATAGTGGTAGTATTGATAATATAGTGCCTTTAAATATGGTTGACAATATAAAATTGAATAAATTAATCCATCCTACACCTTACAAAGTGTCATGTCTATAAAATAAGCATTAGGTATTGGTTAATGAACAATGCAAAATAGAGTTTCAGATGGGTAGCTATCAAGATGAGGTGATTTGTGATTGATACATATGGATGTATGCCACATCCTACTAGTAAAACCTTGGAAATTTAATAAAATGGAAATTTATAATTTAATTAATAACACCTATACTTTTGACAAGGATGGTAAGATACATACTTTGGTACTATTGAGGGATGAAGGTGTAATGACAAAAATAGTAATCAGGTGTTGATGATGAGTAGTAAAGAGTTATTGCCTTTGCAATAGGTTAAAAAATAATAAGTGATTGATATAGAGAAAAAATAAGAATTAAAAATTGAATATAAAGAGCAAAATGTAAATTAAGATCAAGAGGTTATTTTGAGAGATATTAAGAGATTCTTGTGTGAGGAGCCTAAACCTGATTTTGAAAAGAAAGACTATGGTGAGCAGTTTATAGAACAAAGAGCACTTATGAAGGAATAAATATAATTTTTTAGGAAGGAGGAAAAAAATAATATGATCTAGGTACAATCTCATGTACATGAGGAGAAGAACATGATAGTAGATAGACCATATGTGGAAGAAAGGAAAGAAACTGTTAGGAACCCTTATCCAACGGAAGCACAATTGATTACTTTTCTTATAAGCAATTAAACACAGAATTATACCAAAATGATTAAGTAACTAGAAACTTGAAACAACAAAGAATTTGAGAGACAATACACAATCTTGTATTAAATACTCTTAGAAGAAAATACAATAAGGAAGATGCCACTTCTTCCTCCACCTCAAAGGCTTGCCACACCTCAAGACCTTCTTCCCTCTCTCTCTTGCTCAACCAACAAACTCAACAACCTAAGTTATTATCCCCTCCTTGAATGCTTCAGTTGATCTCCTTGACCTTACACCTGTAGATCTCCTTGACCTTGCTTTCTTGCTTCAATGCTTTACTAGCTTGCTTAATTTACAATACATGCCTCATGGGTCTTTAAATAGAATCCCATGCATACAAAAATAGAACTCTAATTAAAATAATTAGACACGCATCTCGAGACTATAATTAGTCCTTAAACATGCAAACACTCGCTTCACTTAACTGACTATTCGTCAACAGCAGTTCTAGAACCACCACAAGCGACCGACGTCAGTCCCTATCTGTCTGGTGCTGACCGATGCCGGCCAACTCCCTGTCGACACCGGTTGCCTTCTGCACTATATATGACCGACGTCAGTCATGCTGTCGATGTTGGTACTTCTGAAACTCAGTAACCTCCACTTTTTCATCTGCATAGTTGAAGCTTTTAGCTCCACACCCTAATAATCTCCCACTTGGAGATAAATAGCTGCAACTGTACCTGTACCTATACACCATCTAATTTGTTCCCTTGGCTCTGTATCCCTCTTCAAAATCACTCTTGAAGACCAACCACCACAAAACCTGTGATGTTATACCTGTCTCTTATGCCAAAAGAATTTTGTTGCTCCTAAATTCTTGATGACATACCTCTGAACTAACTTTACCCTTAGCTCAAAAAACTCCCTATATATGAAACCCTGCAACAAGCAACACAATACAGTAACAGGATAATGTAGCTAATATTATCTAACCTGGTAAAGAAAAATACAATGGTCAAACCTCCATTATCCTGCAGCCTACTCAAGACCATATACCATAGCCTTCTGTCTCACGTGTCCATCCATTCTCTTCTCTAACATGGGAATCCATCCCTCTTCCAGTGCTTTCTTCCAGCTGACAACTCCACCAATAAATACCTGTTTGGTTCTTCTCCAAGGACTCACACTCCTCATCCATGCCAAGCTCCCACTATTTCTGGATTCTACATGCATTGCTTCTTCACATCTTCCTAGTTCTTGACCATCAGTAAGAAATATAAAGAAGGTGAACAATGAATATGAAGTTCACTTACCCTTTCTGACCTCCATATGGGCGTTTGAGACTCCTTGATAGCTTTTTGTCTGCCCAACATCCGTTCAAGTGACCGATCTCAGCCATCTCCCAGTCTGCTCCCGACTGATGTCGATTCCCTGCACTGACCCTGACTGCCGACGTCATTTCCCTGGCTGACGTTGGTGTCCCCTCTGCCGATGTCAGTTCCTTCCTGATTGACGTCAGACTTCTCTTGCCTGACTCTACTGACCCTGCTGGTCTGCACATGACTGATGTCGATATCTGCCTGACCGACGTCGATTCTAAGTGATCGACATCAGTGTCTGTGTGTTCCTGTAAGTGATGAATTCTTCATCCATGAGCTCATTTTGGATCAAACCCCTGTCCATACTACCCTGCTCAGAATCATTCAGCCCCTGTGACTGATCTCTGTCCTTCATCTCCTCCATAAACACCAAGGCTTCCTTGTTCTTGTCAAAAGCATCAAATTTCCTTTTCCTGCAATGAACTCTATCTATGCCTTCCGAATCTAAACTCATACCTTTTGAATCAAGAACTTTCATTCCCTTCTTATTCATGTGACCAAGCCTATTAAGCCACATCTTTGAATCTACAGTTGAAGTAGATAAACCAGAAGTAGAATCATTAATACAAGTAGATAGATAAAGAGTACCTACTTTCTTACCTCTTGCTAAAATAAGTGCACCCTTAGTAACCTTCCAAGAATACACTATGAGGGTTATTGTGCATCCCTCATCACCCAAACTTCCAACAGAAACCAAACTCTACTTCAAAACTGGGACATGCATAACCTCCTTCAACACCCATGTGTTGTCCATCTATAATTTCAGCTGCACTTTCCCTTTGCCAACTATTTGACAAGGCGTACCATCCCCTAAATAAAGCACTCTAAAGTTTCCCTGTTCATACTCATGGAACAAATCTCTGTTTGGGGATGCATGAAAAGAACCAGAATCTAAAACCCATGATCCTACCTGACTATCCAAAGAAAGTATGAGAGCGTCCTGTGCCACAATACCTGCATCTTTTGCTTCTTCATTACCTTCATGTTGATTTTCTTTATCCCTCAACCAACACTCTTTCTTTGTGTGTCCTCTCTTTCCATAAAACCAACAGGTGACACCTATGGATTCGGATCTCCTTCCCACCTTTGACCTTGATTTCCCTTGCTCAACCTTCTCTCTTTGCCTTCCCCTACTTTCTGCACTTAGAGCATTCCCTGATGATTCACCTGTGCTTCTCCTGCGTATTTCTTCATTCAAGATCACACTCACAACATCATCAACTTTTAAGATTTTAGAAGCAGACGCAGAATTACTTACTGCCATAACCAAACTATCCCAACTTTCAGGTAAGGAGCATAAAATTAAAAGAGCCTTTACTTCATCATCAAAAACAAAATTGACTAAAGCTAACTGGTTTAGGAAACCATGGAAATCACTAAGATGAGTATGTACCGATCCACCTTCCTACATTTGCAAAGTAAATAACTGCTTCATAAGAAATACCTTATTTGAAGCCGAGGGCTTTTCATATAAATTTGCCAAAGATTTTATCAACTCTTCTGTTGTCTTGCACTCTGATAGGTTGGAAATCACAGACGATGCAAGGCTCAACCTTATCCTTCCGATCAAGAACACTCCATTCTTCATCCTTCATATCTGTGGGCTTGCATGCAACCCCACCCAACGGTAAGTACAAATCCTTCTAATACAGATAATCCTCTATCTATATCCTCCAATGTTGATAATTTTTTCCGTTAAACTTCTCCATTCGTAGCTTACTTTCTTCTGCCATTGCTGAACTCCCACTCAATCAAAAACCCTGTGAATGACCTGTAATCAAACAATAACCTGCTCCCTATAATCGTAGATCTGATACCAACTGTTAGGAACCCTTATCCAATAGAAGCATAATTGATTACTTTTCTTATAAGAAATTAAACACAGAATTATACCTGAATGATTAAGTAACTAGAAACTTGAAACAGCAAATAATTTGAGAGACAATTCACAATCTTGTATTAAATACTCTTAGAAGAAAATACAATAAGGAAGATGCCACTTCTTCCTCCACCTCAAAGGCTTGCCAAACCTCAAGACCTTCTTCCCTCTCTCTCTTGCTCAACCAACAAACTCAACAACCTAAGTTGTTATCCCCTCCTTGAATGCTTCAGCTGATCTCCTTGACCTTACACCTGTAAATCTCCTTGACCTTGCTTCCTTGCTTCAATGCTTTACTTGCTTGCTTAATTTACAATACATGCCTCATGGGTCTTTAAATAGAATCCCATGCATACAAAAATAGAACTCTAATTACAATAATTAGACATGCAGCTTGGGACTATAATTAGTCCTTGAACATGCAAACACTCGCTTCACTTAACTGACTGTTTGTCAACAACAGTTCTAGAACTGCCACAGGCGATTGACGTCAGTCCCTGTCTGTCTGGTGCTGACCGACGCCAGCCGACTCCCTGCCGACACCGGTTGCCTTCTGCACTGTATATGACCGATGTTGGTCATGCTGCCGACACCGGTACTTCTGAAACTCAGCAACCTCCTCTTCTTTGTCTGCATAGTTAAAGCTTTTAGCTCCACACCCTAACAATATGGATAAGAGAAAATAATTTTCATGATGGGATGCGATCCTTACTCCTATAATTATTATTGACTTCTATCTTCATGGAAGTCATATTTATTACTAATAATGGGCCTAAAATTCATAATGAACAAATTAAATTCTTTATTATGTTTGCTTCATGTGCAGGTGCAATAAAAGAATATAAGGAGAGATTGAAGATGAAAATTAAAAAGATGTATGAAGATAATACTTCAATCTCACATATAGTCCACCCATTAAAAAAATACAAATAAAGGGAGAGATAACTAATATGTTTTTAAGGAGATCTAATGGAAACATCTAAAACTCATTATTTTGGAAAAACTTCAAAGAAAATTGATTTCAAAACTCAAAGCAAATGTATCAAAATACTGTTATATAGATGCACATTTGAATACAATGCAAGATTGTACAAGTCACTATCCATTATAAGTAGACCATGGGATCCAAGAGTGCATGGCATAAGATAATAAAGGAGGAATGTTGAAGAGGAAAATAATAAGATAGATTAGAAACATCTGTAGATTATTATGGAAAGTATAGAAACAACCTTGAAGACTCATGAGCAAGAGCTCATGAATATTTTTTTCTTTGTTCCCTAGTAGTCTGATGTAGGTACATGTAGATAAGTAGTTGAATTATGCATGTTTTGGGTCTTATAAGGTCTAATAGGTCAGGTAGGTTCAATAAGAATCCTTGTTCAGGCTTTGTTTTTCATTTCTATATCCTTTAGAGGTCTTTCTCAGTTTCCTACCAAAATGAGAAATTTAAAAAAAAAGAAATTTTTTTGTTGAGACTTTGGAAGGTTTGGGCATGAAACAAAGGGATTTTTTTTAAGTGGTTATTAGGGTCTAAATATATGTTTTAAATATATATTAACCAACCTTGGGAAGAGGAAACCACTGTTACTGATGTCATTCTTCAAAAAAGGCCTGCTGGAACCATGCTGTATAATCACCAAAATTGACTTTGTCATTCAAATATTAATGCAAGAACATGACCGTGCCTCTTTTCTGCAAACAAACTGCAGTTTGTCCCCTCATCAATGCCAACTACAGAAAATAGGTCACGCCACTCATCTAGCAATAACTCACCTTCCCTTTGCCACTTAGATGCTTTGTCTTTTCTACTTCTTGTCTTCTTCCTACTCTTTCAGCCCTCAGGGGTGATTTTCTAGCGGGTCGCTGCATTCCTTGGGCTATTTCCATGATTTGGCGCTCAAACAGTTCAAAATAAATGGCTACTTCACTGCGTTAAAATTGATGTTCACGTGGACATAACCCAATGGCTAGTTCATCTCCTTGAAAATGATGGATTTCAGGATGTCACCATCCTTGGCAAATCTTGATGGGTCCTTTTTGCAGCCTTTTTCCTCGTGGGTTTTTTGTTTTGGGCTTTTTCTCACGAATAAAAAGTCTACAGGAATTGGTCGCTTTGACTTTTTTTTGAGCCTTTTATTTAAACTGGCAGCCTTCCCCCGAAATCCTTCGGGCTTTTTGTCTAAAGGAATTTGGGATGTTCCCTTAACAAAAATTTTGAAAGTTTAAAATGCCCTTTTTGTGGCCCCTTTGAAGTGTTTGCCCTCTGCAAGGGCTTTTAGACTTAGAAACTACCCTCCGCAAGGGCATTTGAACCTCTAGCTGCCCTCTGGCTATAGGACACACCCTTGAACCAAGCCATTAAACCAACCCATTAAACCAAAATTGGTTCAATGGTTCAATTGGTTCAACGGTTCAATCATTGCACGTCGAGCCCGTTGAACCAAGCCTTTGAACCGATTCGTTGAACCAAAAATGGTTCAACGCTACGTGCTGAGCCCCTCTAAACTATTCGCTAAATCTCTTTTTTGAACCGTCTATTAAACTAAATTAATTAAACCAAAGCGTTAAACCAACGCGTTGAACCAAGCGATTGAACAAGTTCAACATTGCACGCTGAGCTGATTGAACCAAGCTTTGGAACTTATCGATGAACCAAGCGATTGAACTGGAAGCCACTTGAACTGATGCCACTGAACTGACTGAGTGAACTAAATGATTGAACCATCTGATTAAACCAAGGCATTGAACTAAAGTGGTTGAACCAAGCCATTGAACCAATTGGTAAAATCAGTTCAATAGTTCAAGGTTGTGCACCGATGAACCCGCCGATTGCACTCAGGCTGATTAAACTAGGCATTAAACCAATAAATTGAACCAAGTGCATTGAACCAATGCTGAATGAACTAAGTGTTGAACTAGCTGATTAAACTAGCTGAAGCGTTGAACTAGCATGTTGAACCAAGGTCAAAGAACTTAAGGCTTTGAACCAAGGTCGATTGAACTTAAACATTGAACCAATGGTTGAACCAAGGCCTTGAATCGGTTCAATGGTTCAATGGTTCAAAGACACCAACTTTCTCTGTGAATTTTTTTAGATGAAAATACAAAGAAGCTTTGTAAAATCTTGCCCTTTTTGACTGTGTCTTTAGCTACCAAAAGAAAACCTGTAGAGTTCATAGAAATGGACCTGCAAAGTCCATAGAAAACTTACCTAGAGACTCTCCCCTCCAGCTTCGTCAGTCCCATAGGTGAGAGGGGAGTTTCCATTGTTGCGTGAAGAAGGTAAGAGCTCGGCCTCTTACCAAGGGTGCAATCTTTTGCATCAATAGTTTTTGGCATGCCCGATGGGACTTAGTCTTACACCCAGTAAGGTTTCAAGATTGATGCTAGTCCTATTATAGCAAATCAAATATTTTCACCATCTAGCAACTCCACTGGTAAGAGATTCAATTTTCCAATCAAAGACCAGTTTTAACTTCCTATGCCTAAAGTCACCACAGAGTCTACTTTTAAGGGCATCCCTTTCGAATTTGTTGAATTGCCTTTAAACTCGATAAAAATACTGAGGTTTGAGAAGACCTATCCTTAATCAACAAACCACCCTCCTAGACCTGTTATAAGGAACGCATACGCAACAAGGCTATAGTTACATGCCATCCCAGCTATGGCATTACCCTTTGTGGCTTTTCATGGTCAGAGCCCCTTGAATCTCCCACGTTATGATCCAATTTCAAGAGCATCCCTCAAAAATGTGCCTTCTTTCAATAGAGAGGGGCCCATTATAGTCGTTGGGCACATTAGGAATATTGCTAACCTCTGCAATATTCACAATGTCATAGAGGAAAATATCACAATCAGATTGTTGGCATTGTCTCTCAAGGGCAAGGCTCTTGACTGGTACGGGACTTTGCCTATAAATTCAATCCATTCCTGGAATGAATTGGGTACTCAATTGACAGACCATTTTGGAGAAAAGAGAGACCACCTCTCACTTGTTGAGCAGCTGACGACCATGAAAAGAGCCCCACATGAATATATGCAGGATTTCAACATGTGGTTTCAAAAGACTTGGGATAGAATCCCTATTCTGGTAAGACTGACTGCTAGCTATGCTTTCCTATATTATTTAAGAGTATTAAACAATGATATTGTTGTGATGATACAATCCATGGGAGGGCATGTGTTGCCTACTGCCTATGACATAGCCATAGCAGTTGAAAATTGCTTAGTACAGGCTGGGAAAATAGCCCCTAGACCCCATATGCCACTTTTCCTAGAAATGCTACCTCTAATTTAGGTTGTTGCTCCCACATTAGCTCCTCTATCTAGCATAGAGAAATTGGTTGCTGCTCCATCCAATGAGCTTCATGAAGTTAAGATTCTGTTGCAGAGTATGTTAAATGAACTTGTAGCTCTTAAAAGGTAACAAGCTCAAAGCAACAGACCAAATCAGGGATACCAGCATTATGGTCAAGCCCTTAGACCCCCTTTCCAAAATTACAATCAAGGACAGGGTCAACTTACTTAGACCAGACCATTTCAAGGCTACAACCCAGGCCCCCCTTCATCATCTAAGGTCATGGTGCCCATTTAAAACAATCTAGTACAGGAACAACCAAGTTGTTCGACCATGGGATATGGTCAGGAATAGGCTATTTATACAAATGAGATGATGAGTTGTTACCCAAATATAGAAAATCAGGCAACCACTCATTCCCAGGTCTTCGAGGCTCCAATGCAACCCAACACAAGCAACAGTCAGAGTTAGCCTGACTCTACTCTTATGAACCACCTAGAAGGTGAGTTATATGTAATTAATTATGTGGGTGCTGCAGACAATCAGGCTGACTATGTTGCAGCCAACATAAGATTCAAGAGAAGAGCAATGGGAGAAGCCTAGGCTACTACCCAAATGGTAGCAGTACCTTCTCCATCATGCTCAAATCAAAAGGCCCCAAACTTTAGACCACCATTTGTACCTTCAGCCCCTCAACCTACACCTCAAGTTAGAATTAGCCCCAAAGAAATCTTGAAGGGAGGCAATCCTCAAGTCAATGTGGTGGACCAGATGAAGAAGCTGCATATGAACATCTCTTTATGGGATTCATTGTCTCTACCAAGACAAAAGGACATGCTACAAAAGGAATTACATGAGCTAGATCTACAAGATCCTAGCAAGGACTGATAACGTCTTGATGATGAATGGACAACCTTCCACCTCAAGCCAGGTCAAGAAAGAAGAGAAAATTCCCCCTTTCTATCTGTCCTTGATCATAGGAGATTTCTTGGTGCACAATTGCATCATTGACAGCGGGGCTAGTACCTCAATAATGCCCAAGTGCATAGCTGACAAGATGGGACTGAAATATGAAGAGATGAATAAGGGAGTCCTACAGCTGGATGGGACACCTATAAAAATGGTTGGGATAATGAAGGGTTTAAGCTTGACATTACATGCTTGCCCAACTTTCTCAGTCCCCCATGATATAGTAGTGGAAGATGTTCCTCCTTATTTCACAATTTGCTTATCCAAGGACTTCACATCCAAGATAGGTGGCTATCTAGCAAGGAATTGGTCCTATCTAGTTTTCAGAACCAAGAATGGGACCAAGGTAAAGATTGAATCTGAGCCACTCCATAGGGACCATCTAGAACCATATTCACTCAAGGCAGTGAACGTTAGCTACACCATTATCGACCAAGAAGAGTCTCAGACAGACCAATCTTTATCCTCTACTCTTGAAGGAGTTATAGACCTACTCTTGGATGAATGGAGAAGTGATAACTTCGAGCATGACCCTTACAAGTCCATAGAGGAGGAAGGCCTTGGAGTCTATTGCATACACAAAAGGGGTACCTTCATGCCAAATGTAATGAAGGCAAGCCAAGAAGACCTAGGTCTATGGCAGCTGTACTTTGATGGTTTTAGAAGTAGGTTGGGAGCTGGTGGTGGAGCGATGTTAGTCTCCCCCTCAAAGGAGAGATACTTTTCAGCTTTCTATTTCCAATTTTCTTGCACAAGCAATGTTTCAGAATATGAGTCCCTTATCCATGGTCTAGAATGGGCAAGGAAAAGAGGAATCAAGGAGTTACAAGTTCTGGGTGACAGCAAGCTGATTATAAATCAGGTGAGAGGCTAGAATCAAATAAAAAATTCTTTGCTGAAGTCCTACAAGCATAGGGTCTAGGACTTGGTGGAAGATTTTCTTTCTTTCAATATCATCTCCATTCCCAGAGAGCAGAACAAACAAGTGGATAGGCTAGCAACAATTGGTGCTCAGTTTGATGTTTCCAGGGAGATAAGTTGAGATTGCAGTTCACACTACTTAAAGGTGGTAGTTTGGCCCTCTATCCCTGATAACATTACAAACTGGTAGCTCTTCAAAAATGACCAGCAAATAGCATTCTTCTTGTAGGAAGAAGCTAAGTTCACAACAAAGAACCAGGCAAAGCTGCAACAGCAATATGGCAACCAGATTGTTCAATTGAAGAAAACTAAGCTCCCTAAAGGTTTGGTCACTCTTAAGAGTATCTTCAATGAAGATGACCAATTGAGAAGCGACAAGGCATCCATCACAACTAAGGAGGAGAATTCTGAGAAGTTTGAGATCTTCAAGGATAAGCTGCTTACACTTGGAAAAGTCTGCACAATTCAAGAAAGGCAGACATTCATTTTGTTATGTCAGGAGTTTGTTGATGTCTTCACTTGGGATTACAGTGATTTGAAGGGGTTTGACCCAAGACTCACCCAGCACACCATCGACTTAGAAGAAGGTGCAAAGCCAATCACACAAAAGCAGAGACCTATCAACCCAATGATTGAGCCTCTCATGTAGAAGGAACTGGCCAAATTGATTAAGTCCAAGACTATATTTCCAATCAAACATTCCTCCTTGCTGGCCAATCTTGTTCCTGTCTGAAAGAAGAATGGGGAGATCAAGCTATGTGTTGATTTTAAAGACCTTAATAAAGTCTCTTTGAAAGACCATTACCCTCTCCCAAGCATGGAGTAGATCCTTCAGAAGGTAACAGGCAGCGAGCATTTCTCCCTCTTGGATGGATATTAAGGATATAATCACATTCTAGTGCAAGGCTGTGACCAGCACAAAACAGCCTTCACTACTAAATGGGGAACATTTGCCTACAAAAAGATTCCATTTGGGATATCTAATGTTGGTGCTACCTTTTAGTGAGCCATGGACATGGCTTTTTGAGGCTTGATAAACAACAATGTGCTGGTATACCTCGATGATGTGACGGTATTCTCCAAGGAAGCGAGCCAACACATGAAACACCTCAGGCAAATCTTTGAAAGGTGTAGGTAGTTCGACATCTCTCTTAATCCAAAGAAATGTGTGTTTTTTGTTCACGAGGGGAAATTCCTTGGTCACATTGTGTCTAAGGAGGGCTTATCCATTGACCCTGAGAGAGTTCATTTTATCCTGGAGATGTCCCTACCTAAGCACAAGAAAGGCCTGCAGAGCTTCTTTGGCAGGATAAATTTCATTCGGAGATTCATTCCAAATTTCACAGAGATAGTCAAGTCACTGACCTCTATGCTGAGGAAGGGTGAGGAGTTCAAGTGGACAACACAAAGGAAGGAATGCTTTGAAGCCATCAAGCAGGCCATAACCCGGGCTCCTACTTTGATCAGCCCTAACTTCAATAAAGACTTCAACCTCTACACTTTTGGCAATGAAGAGGTAATCTCCGCCATGCTTACCCAAGCAAATGGTGATGACCTTGAGCAACCACTTGCATTTTTTAGCCAGGGGTTAGAGGATTTCAAAGTCAGATACACGTATGTAGAGAAGCAAGTCTTGGCAGTAGTATGGAGCCTGAAGAAATTTAGGCATATGTTGTCCAACAGCAAGATTCACCTCATGGTTCTGCATCCTGGTGTCAAGGATTTCTTAACCAACCGAGACCTAAATGAAAAGAGAGTGGGTTGGATCACCAAGGTGATGGAGTATGACGTAGACATCAAGATCACCAAGCTAGTGAGGGGAAGAGGCCTGTGTGAACACCTTGCTGTAGACTTCAAGTAGAAAAGAGAAGACAACTTACTAATTCATGATGCAGCTACAGTAGAAGAACTAGCTATCATGAAGGATTGGACATCAGACCTGAGGCATTTTTTTCTCACTGGTGAGTGCCCACAGGGTCTTAATAAGACCAAAAGAAGGTACTTCAGGCTCTAGTCTCTCCCTTATGTCCTAGTTGATGGAGTATTGTTTAGGAAGGATCTCTCAGGGGTCCTTCTAAGATGCATAGACTCAAATCAGGCTGACAAGGTGATGTCTGAGTTCCATGATGGGCCAGTAGGTGGTCATTTTGCTCTTAGGGCTATTGCAGCAAGGATAATGAGAACTAGCTATTTCTGGCCTACTCTTTTAAGGGATACCCATGCCTGGGTATGAAAGTGCCAAAAATCTACACTTTTTGATGGGAAGCAACGGTTGGCTGCCATGCCCCTGCAGCCTATTCAGGTGGAGCAGCCATTCATGCAGTGCGGCCTGGACTTCATAGGGATGATTAATCCTCCCTCTAGTGTTGGACACAAGTGGGTGCTGACTACCATGGACTATTTCACAAGGTGGGTGGAGGTTGTTGCTCTAAAGGAGGCAAATGAAAGTGTGATCTTGGAGTTTTATGAAGACCTAGTGGCAAGGTTCAAGGTTCTAGCAACCATAATCTTAGATAATGCATTGGCTTTTCTGGGAACCAAAACAAGTGAATGGGTGCTAAAATATAGTATATATCTCAGTACTTCATCCAATTATTACCCACAGGGGAATGGGTTGGCTGAGTCCACCAACAAGAACTTGATCAGAATCATCAAGAGGACCATGGAAGAAAATCAGAGGACTTGGCATGCCAAGCTGAAAATAGCCCTGTGGGCAGATAGGGTCACCCCAAAGAGGGCAATTGGCAACTCACCATACACACTCATCTATGGAAGGGAAGCTAGGTTCCCCATTTCACTCGAGTTGCCAGCCTTGGATCTTGCTCACCAGCTGCAATTAGAGGAAGGAACTAGCATGGAGGTTAGATTATGCGAGCTAATGGAACTCCAAGAGGCAAGGGACCAGGCTATGGCTTCCATGACTAGCTGCCAACAGCAAGTGAAGAGACACTTCGACAAGAAATATTCATCAAAAGGTTTCTCTAAAGGAGACATTGTCTTGAAATGGGATGAATACTGAGCTAAGCCTAGAAAGCATGCAAAGTTTGACACCCTATGGAGCGGCCCATACATAATCACTCAGGGTAAGCAGCTTAATGCATTCCAACCCTCCAGGTTAGATGGTGAAGGACTGTATATCCCAGTTAATGGGATACATCTGAAGCACTACCACTGAGTCTCATTTCATCATGTATATATTTTCCCTTGTTTTTCTCCTACTTTCCCTAAGTGCTTTCTGCACATGTTAGTAGTTTTCTTAGCCTTGTGTGTGTTTTTTCTTTTCCCTTTGAGGTGAATCTGCGTGATTGGTTCTAGATTTATCAGAGCTATTATTGATCTTTAAGTTACAATCTGACCCCATGCCCAATGTATTTTTAAGGCAACTGGCTTCTAAGCATAACAGGCATGCTTCCCCTGGGAGTCACCAATTTGTTGACCACTTTTACCCAATAGGGCAAAAAATCGGTCCCCTTTTTCCCCTGTTGTTCAAGGCCAATTCATTTTTATTTTTGCACAAGTCCAGGTTTCCCTATGGACTCTATAGATCTATTTCTATGGACTCTACAAATCTTGGTTTTATACAGACTCTACAGGTCCATTTCTACAGACTCTGTAGAGCTTGATTTTCTATGGACTCTGCAGGTCCATTTCTACGAACTCTACAGGTTTTCTTTTGGCAGTTAAAGAACTAGTCAAAAAGGGAAAGATTTTACAAAGCTTCTTTAGATTCTTGTTTGAAGAAATTCACAAAGAAAGTTGGTGTCTTTTAACCATTGAACCATTTAACTGATTCAAGGCCTTGGTTCAACCATTGGTTCAACGTTTAAGTTCAATCGGCCTTGGTTTAAAGCCTTAAGTTCTTCAGCCTTGGTTCAACACGCTAGTTTAATGCTTTGGCTAGTTCAATCGGCTAGTTCAGTGCTTAGTTCATTTAGCGTTGGTTCAATGCACTTGGTTCAATTCATTGGTTCAACACCTAGTTCAATCGGCCTGAGTGCAATCGGTGGGTTCATCAGTGTGCAGCCTTGAACCGTTGAACCGGTTTAACCAATTAGTTTAATGGCTTTGTTTAACTACTTCAATTTAATGCCTTGGTTCAATTGGATTGTTCAATCATTTGGTTCACTCAGTCAGTTCAGCGGCATTAGTTCATGTGGCTTCCAGTTCAAATGCTTGGTTCATCGGCAAGTTCCAAAGCTTGGTTCAATCAGCTTGACGTGCAACGTTGAACTATTGAACCGATTCAATCACTTGGTTCAATGCATTGGTTTAATGATTTGGTTCAATTGCTTCAGTTTAATGGATAGTTCAACAAAGAGATTCAGTGAATAGTTTAGAGGGGCTTGGTGCATAGCGTTGAACCATTTTTGGTTCAACGAATTGGTTCAAAGGCTTGGTTTAACAGGCTAAGCGCGCAGTGATTGAATCGTTGAACCAATTGAACCATTGAACAAATTTTGGTTCAATGGCTTGGATCAAGGGTGTGTCCTACAGTCGGAGGGCATCCAGAGGTTCAAATTCCCTTGTAGAGGGCAGTTTCTAAGTCTAAAAGCCCTTGCGGAGGGCAAACACTTCAAAGGGGCCACAAAAAGGGTGTTTTAAACTTTCAAATTTTTTGTTAAAGTAAAATCCCAAATTCCTTCAGAGTTTTTATCCAAAGGGATTCCTTCAGACAAAAAGCTCGAAGGATTTTAGGGGAAGGCCACTGGTTCAAACAAAGGCCCGACAAAAAAGTCAAAGCGACCAATTCCCATAGACTTTTTGTTTACGGGAAAAAGCCTGAAACAGAAAACATGTGAGGAAAAAGGCCACAAAAAGGACCCAATGGGATTTTACAAGGACGGTGACATCTCAAAAGCCATCATTTTCAAGGAGACAAACTAGTCGTTGGGTGACAGCCACGTGAATGTCAATTTTAACGCAGTGAAGTAGCCATTTATTTTGAACTGTCTGAGCACCAAATCATGGAAATAGCCCAAGGAACGCAGTGACCCGCCAGAAGATTGCCCCTGAGGGTTGAAAGAGTAGGAAGAAAACAAGAAGCAGAAAAGATAAAGAATCCAAGTGGCAAAGGGAAGGTGAGTTATTGCCAGATGAGTGGCGTGACCTATTTTCTATAGTTGGCATTGATGAGGGGATAAAACTGCAATCTGTTTGCAAAAAGAGGCATGGCCATGATCTTGCATTAATGTTTGAATGCCAAAGTCAATTTTGGTGATTGTACAACATGGTTCCAGCAAGCCTTTTCTAAAGAATGACATCAGTAACAGTGGTTTCCTCTTCCTAAGGTTTAGAACGCACATGGGCCACTTGCAGAAAAGAGTGCCAAAATCTTTCCCAGGAAGCGCCAAGTTTCTCTTCCTCTTTCTATAAATTGTAAAAATTCTCTTTGGAGAGGGATCGACTCTCAGCCTTAAGGCAAAACTCTGCCCAAAAATATCTCAGGCTTGTAAGGCAGAGCTGCCGAATTTTACCTTGAATCGAAACATAGCATTTTTACCTCCATTCTGAGTTCTGCATCTTTAGTTTGTCAGAAGTGTCCCTAGAGGAGTATAGGTGAAGTGTATAGGATGTTGTAGTGTGTCTCAGAATGCCTCTAGTAATTATTTCCTCCCTATATCTCCACAAACCCCTGACCCACTAATGCAGAAGGTTCTCTCATGTCAGATGAAGTGTATGGGAGTTGTTTCTCAGTGGAAAGTGTATGTTCAGGTAGAGTAGATCACACATTTTTTGGTGTATCACCTTTAATTTTTTAGGCTTAGGTTCTATTTTCAGCATCTCTCTTTCCCTTTTCATCCCCCCCTTTTTTCATTTTGTTTGTTAGCAGTAGGAGAAACCAGGGCCTAAAAGATACATCAGAGGGAGCTAGCCCTTACCTAGAGACTCTCCCCTCCATCTTCATCGGTCCCACAAGAGAGAGGCGAGTTTCCATTGTTGTGTGAAGAAGGCAGGAGCTCAGCCTCCAGCTAAGGGTGCAATCTTTAGCATCAACAGTAAGTTCATGTTCTAAGTATTTATTTTATTCTAATCCAAGCTCTTATGGTGTTTTACAATCTACAAAAGTTTGAGACATAATTTTGAACAACATAATATGAGAGAACAAGAAGTTTATTACGTATTTTTATGATTGTTAAGACTATAGGGTGATTGTCAGAGAAATATAAAAACTTAGAGGCATTAATAAAACTAAAAATAAATTTTAGAATTTTTAGAATTCAAGTTTCATTCATTTTCTTTCTCTTGGGTTACCTATAATCCTAAAACCCTAAGTGAGGGTTTTAGCTCTCTATATCCATAATTCTCACAAATGACCTATCTAAAAGTCTTGAAAATTACTAGGGAGTTAGATGAGAACATATATAAGGTGTTCAAGGTGGTTTCAATATTTGAAACCATATATAGGAAGAGATATTCTTTTTGCTTAGTCGAAAGACCTCTCAAGAAGGTCAAAAATCCTGTATGTTATATTTTGTGTACAAAACTATCCTTTGAAAGTTAGGTCTATTTCAAAACATAACTTTATGAATAAGTGTATTGTGATGATTATCAACTATTGAATGTGGTTTCAATCCATTTAATCCTTGTATGATGGAAGGAATAATTAAAGGATAATCAATAGACTCATGATTGAAGATTAGAAAAGTATGTTCTGAGTTTTTTATAAATATTAAGCAATAAAGAAGCATGAAATTATTGATTGGATTAGGTGAAAAAATAGAATTTCAAGGAATCATTTTGGTCTTAAGTCTCTCAGTTAAACTCATGGAATAAGTCAGTTATGTGACATACCTAGTTAAAGGAAAGTTTATTTTTTTTATCTTTTATTATAAAAGAATAAACCTAGAGCATATCAAGTATCTATTTCTTGAATAAGAATACATTGACATGAATTTAAGAATCATTTGAGAGTACACAATTTTAAGTGTGAATCAAAATATACTATTTTCATAGTGATAGACCTAATTAGAAGTGATTAGCCTAATCAATAAAGGCTTAATGAGAAGGAGATCTAGTAATAAGTTCAGATTTCATTGAAACCCCTACATCATATTGGTATAAGAGCTCAAAAGGTACCTAAGCAAAATTATAAAGGATTGGTTGTCAAAGATCTAAATAAAATAATATCCTAGTGAAGATAATGAGGACAAGCTATGATACAAAAGTTTGTGAGAATGGTACTTAGAGGAAGAGGTGATAGAGGAGGTCAGAGACGACAACCAACAACAACATCATTATTGACACAATTAGGAATATATAGGAACTTTTTCATGTAATGGAAATTGATTAGAGAAAAGGGGTTTAAGTAAATTATATGAGTGATAGAGATGAATAACCACAAAGAGATGAGGTAGAACAAGAAGGACAAGAAATAATAAAGGAAAGACTCATAAGGGCAATCATGGTAGTCAGCATTTAACTTCAATTAGAATTTATTATGTATGAATGGAGTCTTAATGTTAAGGATTTAATTGATTGGATTGTTTCCATGGATGAGTATTTTGACTATGAATAAATGGTAAACGAGAAAAATGTTAAGTTTTCAATTACCAGGTTGAAGGGCCATGCTTCAATTTGATGGATGGAACACAAAATGATAGAAGAAGGAGAGGCAAGCAAAAAATTGAGATTTAGGATAGAATGGTAGCCAAATTTAAATCTAAATTTATGCCAAGAGATTATCAAACACAATTGTTCAAGAGTGTCACATCTTGATTTCTCTCTATGTTGAAAAACCTATTTGATCCATAGATTATCATGGTTGTTAGTTGATTAACTAATGTTTGATTAAGGTTTATGTTGTATGATGATTATGGGATGGTTATATATTACTTAATTTACATGATTGGTTTACAAAAAGATAGTTTTACTTTTTATTATATACACTATGATCATGTTTGTTAATTATACAACATTATTTTATGGATATATTTATGTTTCAAGCTAATTACCTTCATTGTGTGAGGCAGATGCAAGACAGATCCATCCCTCAAAGTGTGATGGAGGGAGAACATCATTGGAGAGGGTGGTTTAGATGGAGATGTTGGGGGATGACATAGAACAAAACCAAAAACCCATGCACACACAACAATAGTATATCATGTTTTGTGATTAATTGTTTGAGTAGATAGTTGTAGTATGCTTTATTTTCTATTTGAATGTTTTCTATGATATTTTATGTTTTTAGATCATTTTAGATGATTATGTGATTTCAATAATCTAGTTGTTGATGATTTTATTAGTTAGCTGATTTGATAAATCTATACCTAACTAGTTTAACATAATTTACTACAATGTTGTACATAGTTAAATATTTGTTTATCAATGCTTATTTGGATTCTTATTAAAAATAATAGATGTATGTTGTTACATAATTAAGTTAGTTTTTTAGTGACTATTTATGTTTAAAATATTACTAGTATCAATTTTTAATAGTAATATAAACCTGTAAATGACTTAATGAATTATAAATTCTTTGTTAAGTATTAACGTAATGCAAGGAGTTATAGAATAATATCATTGTGAAATAGTTGTATAAACATCATTGTGTTTGTCGAATTGTTTTATAAATCCTATGAATTATTATTTAAACCTAAAGGGTTAACTAATAAGGGAGGTTGAATATATAATGTTTGAGTTGGATGATAGACAAAAAAGTTATGTTGAACTGAAGAGAACAAATAGGTAGTTTTTTGTAGGTGATAAAAGTGTTTATGTAGGTTAAGCCTCAAAAAAGCTCAATTAAGTTCAATAAGTCTATGAAACTTTCATCGAGATATGTGGGACCCTTCAAGGTTTTGGAAGTGGTCAATCCTATAGCATATAGGCTTTCATTTCCACCAACTCTAGCTATTTTACATAATGTCTTTCATGTGTATTATCTTAAAAAGGATGTTGTTGATCCTTCACATGTGTTGGATTGGAATGTTTTATAGGTTCTCGACCCTGGGTTGTTCATGGTAGAATCAATCAGAATAATTAACACTTGCAATCTCAATTTGCGTAATAGAGAATTATCATAGTACAAGTTCCATTGGGACCAATATTCTAAAGATAGTGTCACTTAAGAAGACTATGATGAGTTTTACAAGCTATTTTCACATTTATTTGTTTGATTTACTGCTACATATTATATTATATTTTGTTGAATAATGTTTTAAATTTAGAATTTGTGTTTGAATTAATGTCAACGAGATGATGATCACTTTTAGGGGGGAAGGATGTCACATCCTAATTTCTCTCTAAGCTAAAAAACCTATTTGATCCATGGATTATCATGGTTGTTAGTTGATTAAATAATGTTTGATTAATATTTATGTCATATTTTGATTATGGGACAGTTATATGTTTCTTAATTTACATGATTGGTTTGTTAAGAGATAGTTTTACTTTTTATTATATACATTATGGTCATGTTTATTAATTATACAACATTATTTTATGGATATATTTGTGTTTCAAGCCAACCACCTTGATTATGTGAGGTGGATGTAGGACAAATCCATCCCTTAGAGTGAAACAGATGGAGAGAATCATTGAAGAGGGTAGTTTAGATGTAGACATTGGGGGATGATAGAGAATAAAACTAGAAACCCGTGCACACACCATAATAGTATATCACATTTTATGATTAATTATTTGAGTAGATAGTTGTAGTATACATTGTTTTCTATTTGAATATCTATTGTGATATTTTGTGTTCGTAGATCATTTTATATGATTATGTGATTTTACTAATCTAGTTGTTGATGATGTTATTAGTTAGTTGATTTGATAAATTTGTACCTAACTAGTTTAATGTAATTTACTGCAGTGATGTACATAGTTAAATATTCATTTATCAATGCTTGTTTGGATTGTTTATTATAAATAATTGATGTATGTTGTTACATAATTAAGTTAGTTTGTTAGTGATTATTTACGTTTAAAAAATTACTATTATCAATTTTTAATAGTCATATAAACCTATAAATGGCTTAATGAATTATAAGCTCTTTGTTAAGTATTAACATAATGCAAGGAGTTATATAATAATATCATTGTGAAACAATTGTATGAACATCATTGTGTTTTTCAAATTGTTTGCTAAAGCCTAGGGATTATTATTTCAACTTAGAGGGTTAACTAATAAGGGAGGTCAAATACATAGTGTTTGAGTTGGATGACTTGGTAATAATTAACAATAGTCGTTTAAATCCATATTTGATTAAACCATGATATATATTCATTATGATAATTAGTCGATATTAGACATTGCATGGAAAGATAATGATTATAGACTTGTAAATGGTTGACATTGCATGGAATAATATTAGAGATTATGACTTGTTGTTTAGTTGGTTTATGAAGTCGATGCTATAATTGGCTTAAGTCAAAGCCATGCAAATATTTTATAAAGGATATATAATGATTATTTTATTGAATCATTAGAATATTTGAGATGATTAGGGTTTCTAATCACTCATTATTTTGGCTATGCTCAGCCTCCATAGAACCCTACATCCAACCTAGGGTAAACCTAGTGGAATTGGGAAGAACCATAGAAATTACCATGGTTATTTTGGCTATAAATGAGCTTTGTCTTAAACTCCTCTTTTAATTCAAAAATCTTTGTTAAATCATGGAATGATTATTTTTGTAAAGGGTATATTTGATTTGGCTTGAACTAGTTTTGTGGTCAAAATAGTTATGATATATATTTATTAAGGTATTTAATAAAATAGATTGAAATTTTGGTTTGTACGAGGGCTCAACTATGTGTAACCCTAATTAGATTTTGAAGATATAAGAATGTCTTCTTTATACAAAATGGACTGTGAGATACATACATACATACATACATACATACATACATACATACATACATACATACATACATATATATATATATATATATATATATATATATATATATATATATATATATATATATATAAATTTAAACATATATATACTTGTATCCTAGAAATTTGGGGGCTTATGAAAGAAATTATGTGTTTCATAAAACTAGTTGTAGGATAGTTGTATAGATGAACTTGAAGTTTTCATTTTGAATGGAATTATGTTGCTTCAGTTTTCAAATGAATTCTATAAATTTAAACCTTGAACATAGTATTCATACTTGACTCTGTTATGATTTCCATAACATGCATACGTATTCATATATGGGTTTGGAAAAAAATCAATTAAAGCCATAATAAATAATCTGGGTATAGGTAGGTGAATGAGTGAACTATTATCTATGCACTCAACTTAATGAATAGTTATTCACACGAGGAGGTTAATGTTGATATGGTAGAGTAAAAATTTCAAATGAATTCATTATTTATGAACTACACAAATGTTTATCTTTGATTGTGTATTGTTATTACATATTCAGTTTAGTTTATGTTTTGAGTAAGAGTCTTGCACAGCTAGTGAAAAGACTAGGTATGCGGTTATATATATATGATTTGCATGAGAGGATTTATGTGTTCAAATATCAGTTTTAATATCATAAATCCCAAGATGGGAATAATTGGCTAAATTTATGTGTTTAATCATATGCATTTAATTTAAATGTTAATTTGAATCAATTGATTTGAGTAATTTTATTAAACAAAATTAGTATAAATGGTTGGTTGTGTATGAAGTGTGAATCACATGAAATTCTATGTACTTTTAGTTATACAAGTTTATTGGGATTTATCTAGTTCATAAAAGGGGATATGGGGATATATTATTAACTGGATGTATATGCTACATATACAGAATACTCTAAGTCATTAGATAGTGGATGTTTTCTTAGATTATACTGTATATAATAAAGTATTTGTATTGTATTGAAATCATAATTAAGAGTTATAAAAATATACATATACACAGTATAAGTTATATGTGTGTGTTTATGTAATAGAACTAGAAATGACTATACCATTTATGTTTGTGTGTGTGCGCTTGTGGGTGCGTGCATGTATGTATATGTATATGTATATATGTTCACAGCTATGTTGTGTTTGAAAATATATTACCATAATAGTGTGAATGTGGGTACTTATATATATTTTATGTTTATATATAAAATCATTAAAATAATGTATTTAAGAGTTTTAAATATAAAGCATATTAAGATGTTTTGGAATGGATTTTGTTATATATATGTGGAATATGAATAACTAAATAAGCCTATGTTATAATGTTTGTTTTGGGGATGGAATAGCATTATAATTTGCTTTGTGATTAAAGTAACTGGAAATCTAGATAAATCAATACATATGTGGTATGTTATATTTAATTTTTTTTTTTAATTCTATTTATTATTATGTAATAAACTAGATGATATTGGATTCAGTGCATTACATTTGACGGATTAAATGTGTGTATTTCATATTTTTTTACTTAGAATATTTTAATCAGCTAAAGTGAAATATTTTGAATGAATCTATTGGTTTTTATATTATTATATATTTTAATTGAATATCACATTCATGACACTAAATAAGTAATGGATGGATTCCATTAGCTTAGTTAGCACCATCAATGCAAGATGAGGTATAATTTGATTGAGGGGTGTGTATGAAATGGACTAATCATAGAGACCTTTAATTATTAAAATATTTGGCCAAAGTAATATTTTAATTAAACATTATCATTTCATATGTTGATGTAGTTTTCATATTTGTAAGATATCATGTTAGAACGGATTTATTTATGATACATATTATGTTTTAGATATCTTCAACACATAAGTTCCAGTTTGTCACTTTAGATTTTCACACCATCATTATCTCCCATATATGAAAGGGGGGCATCCCATTTTTGGGAGATAGTGTGGGGGATCTATGGTCCATCGTTAGTGTGAAAAAGTCTTCGGATGATGATCTCCCTCTTAGTTGGAGTACTACACTAAAGACTACACTTGAGATTAAAAATGTTACTTGAGTCGTGGAGACTCTTGCTCTATGGAGATTTGTATCATGTATTACTATTTGAGATATTATGTATTGGTAAAAACTATAATATTTATTCATTATAATTCTATATTAGTGGTTGTAAAGTTATATAAATCATGGCTAAATTTTTAATATTTCATTTATGATTAGATGTAGTTTTTATTGTTTACTTAGCATTGATCATGATTTTTATATCTGTTCATGGTGATCCTTAGCTAAGTAGATTATCTATAAACCTATTGGTCAAAATGAATGTATTTTGTTAAATATCACTAATTATATTTCTTGTGGTAAAATATGTAAGATGAATATATGTAATTAATTAAAAAAATAACTATATTATGGTAAAACCTAGTGGGGTTGTTTCAAAGAGACTTTAGAATTTGAGGCAGAATGAAATAATTGTGAAAGACTACACAAAGGAATTTTTCAAATTGATAATCAAGGTAGGATACATAGAAGATTTGGAAAATGTGGAAAGGTACATAATTGGCCTAAAATTCAACATTCAAAATGAGATCAACCTTCTATCTCGAAGACCAATAGAAGAAGCCTACTAGTTTGCCCTCAAATCAAAAGATAAGGTGACCAGGAAATAAATTCAACATTTGAGAAGCAAAGGCATTAATTACATAAGTATAGTATAACAAGATGGAAAAAATCAATTGTAGATCCATAGGGATGAAACAAGTAGCTCACATGATCAAGACCAAGTTTCAAGAATACCATATTCTAGAAGCAAAGGAGAAGCCTCTTTGGGAAAGTATTTTAGATGCAATGAATATAGCCATAGATCCTATGAATGCCTTCAATTTCTACAAGCAAGCCATAGTAATCAGATTGTGCATGTTGAAGGTGAGGAGAGTGCAAGATCATGTAGAGAACCAAAAGTAGGAGAATATTACTAATAAAGAGAGTATTTCTCAAATCAAATAAGGAGACTAAGGATTCTATATAGAGGAACACTTTGTTTAGAACCACATCCAAGTCTAAAGGTAAGTGCTAAAATTTTATTATAGATAGTGGTAGTACTAAAAATCTAGTGTCTTCATAAATGGTTGAGAATTTAAACTTTAATAAATTAAACCATCCTACACCTTATAAAGTGTCATGGCTACAAAAGAAGCATTAGGTATTAGTTAATAAACATTACATAATAGAGTTTCAAATAGGTAGCTATCAAGATGAGGTACTTAGTGATGTGATACCCATGGATGTCTACCATGTCCTATTGAGCAGACCTTGGAAATTTGACAAAAACATAATTTATGATGGATTGAATAATACCTATACTTTTAACAAGGATAGTAAGAGACACACTTTTGTACCATTTAGGGATGAAGTTGTAGTAATAAAAAATAGTAATCAAGTGTTGATGATGAGTAGTAAAGAGTTATTGCCTTTGTAGCAGGTTAAGAAAGAAGAAGTGAATGATATGGAATACAAAATAGCCTTAAATTTTGAAGATAGAGATCAACATGTAAATTAAGAGAAAGAGGTTGTCTTGAGAGACAACAAGATATTCTTGTGTGAGGATCCTAAACTTGATTTTGAAAATAAATGCTATGGTGAGCAGTCTATAGAAGAAAGATTACTTATGAAGGAAGAAATAGAAGTTTATAAGAAGGAAGAGCAAAATGAAATGATCCAAGTACAAGCTCATGTATCTGAGGAGAAGAACATTATAGTACATAGACCATATGAGGAAGATAAAAAAGAAAGAAGGATAAGAATAAAATAATTTTCATGATGGGATCCAATCCTTACTCCTTGAAATTCTTATTGACTGATCTCTTCATGGCAGTCATATTCATGGATGGGAATGGGTCTCAAAGGCCTAATGAACAAATTAATTTCATTAATATGTATGCTTAATGTGTAGGTGCAAAAAAATAATATATGGAGAGATTGAAGATAAAAAATATAGAGATGTAAGAAGATAATACTTCAATCTTATAGGTGATCCAACCACAAAAAGAATACAATAAAAGGGAGAGAGAACTAATATATTTTTTTGGAGATCTAGTGGCAACTTCTCCATCTCAATATTTTGGAGAAACTTTAGAGAAAACTAATTTCAAAACTTGAAGCAAATGTATCAAAGTATAGTTGGATAGATGCACATTTGAATACAATGTAGGATTGTATTAGTCACTATCCATTCTAATCAAACCATGAGATCCAGGAGTGTATGGGATAATATAAGAAATGAGGAATGTTGAATAAGAAAATAAGAGACATCATAAAAAAATTTAGATGATGATGGAAAGCATAAAAGTAGTCTTGAAGACTCATGAGTAGGAGCTCATGAATAATTTTTTTGTTCATTGGTAGTTTGATGCAGGTGCATGTAGATAAGTAGTTAAATTATGCTTGTTTTGGGTATTATAAGGTCTAAGAGATCAACTAGTGTCAATAAGAATCCTTGTCCAGGCTTCACTCATCATTTTTAGGTCCTTTAGAGGTCTTTCTTAGTTTCTCGCTAAAATGAAAAATTCAAAAAAAATTGAATTTGTTGTTGATAGTTTGGAAGGTTTTGGCATGAGATAAAGGGATTAATATTTTTATAAGGGGTTATTAGGATATAAATATATGTTTTAAATGTCTCTTAACTTTCAACTCAACTTAAATCTATCTTAAACCCAATCTAGATGCATTCAACATAGGTTGAAGGCTAAATCAAGCATATTTGGATGAGTTGTAAAGTTGTTGAGAGATTATTGATACGTGAAACAAGAACAAATAAAATTAGGCATATAATTGAAAGTTGATAAATTTTTAACCATTAGAGGAGGATCCTATTAAAGCAATGAGAACAAGGATAAAGTATGAATCTGTAGAATTTTAAAGAGGTTGGTCATAGTCTATAGAGGTGTGTGTATCAAGTTAAAGATATATGAATAAAATGATAAGTTTGTTATGATATTGATACTTATCAGACATCATATAATGTATAATTTTGTGTTATAATTAGTTTTTTATTTTATGTCAATGGTGTTTTGTAGTCTACAGAAGTCTAAAACAAAGTTTTGAGCAATACAGTTTGAGAGAAAAAGAAGTTTCTTATGTATTTTTGTGATTGTTAAGACTATAGGGTTATTTTCAGATCAATAAAAACACTAAGAGTACTTAATACAATTGAAAATTACTTTTTAACATTTTTATATTTCAATTTTCCTTATTTACCTGCTCTTAGGTTACTTACAGTCCTAAAACCCTAGGTCATGGTTTTAGTTCTCTAAATCCACAATATATTACAAATGACCCATCTAAAAATCTTGAAAATTACTAGGGAGTTATTTGAAAACATATATAAGGTGTTCAAAGTGGTTTAAATAGTTGAAATCATTTATAATTATATATTATTGATTCTCAGTCTATAAACCTATCAATAAAATCAAAAATCCTATTTATTATGTTTCTTGTACAAAACCATCTTTTGAAAGTTAAGGTCTATTTAAAAATGTCTAAAAATTTGTGAATAAGTGTAATTTGATTATTATCAACTATTAAATGTTGTTTCAAGTCATTTAATCCTTGTATGATGAAAGGAATGAGTAAAGGATAGTAAATAGACTTGTGACTGTGAAGATTAGAAAAGTTTGTTATGAATCTTTTATAATATTAAGTAGGACAAGAAGTGTGAGCTTATTCATTGGATTAGGTGATAAAAGATAAGTTTAAGGAATAATTTTAGCCTTAATTATCTTAGTTAAATTCAAGTAACAAGTCAATTAAGTGACAAACTAAGTTCAAGGAAAGCCTATTTTCTATCTTTTTTTGTAAAAAAATAAACCTAAAACAAATCAAGAATCTATTTCTTGAATAAGAATACATCGACATGAATGTAAGAATCCTTTGAGATTATAAAAGTTTAAGTTTGGAAAAAATATACTATTTACATAGTGATAGACCTAATTGGAGGTTATTAGCCTAATCAAGAAAGGCCTAGTGAGAAGGATATCTAGTAAATAGTTCATGCTTCATTAAAACCCCTACATCATATTAATATCAAAGATGAAAAGGTACCTGAGAAAAAGGATAAAGGAATGGTTTTCAAAGACCTAAAGAAAAGAATATCGCATTGAAGATAGTGAGGACAAGCTATGAAATAGAAGTTTTTGAGAATGGCACTTAGAGGAAAAGGTGCTATAGGAGGTCAAAGAGAACAAGCAACAACAACATTATTGACAAAGATGAGGAATATATAATAACATTTTCAATAAATGGAGCTTATTTTAAATGGCCCATTATAGGCAATAACCAAAGGCTTGAATACAATTTTTCAGTCAACTTTCCATAAATTTATTAATTAAACTCCATACAAATATATAGTAGACATATTTCCTATAATCGTGTATGCTATGATCCCTACAAAATATCAACCTATTGACCAAATAACTCTATAATCTACCTTTATATTATTGTTTTTACTCACAATAATAACATACCAAACAATATATTCTAACTTAGATAATAGTATAACTACTATTTAACAAAGTAAACTACCTAATGTAAATGCTAATCCTTAACATTCCTTACCTTAGTGTTTATATGGGGAGAGAAAAGATAACTGCACATCACTATATTACCCTCCCACAAGATTGACATGCGGATGTTGGGTTCACCCAAAAATGCATCCGATACATAATTTGTAAAAATTACTTAGGAGAGGAAAATATTTACAAAATATCTTTTAACCATAGGCTTATTTTAAAAACATGCCTCTCAAGGCTTATTTTGAAATTCAAAATTAAAAAATAATTGACATAAAAAACTAAATATGACTTGAGACTTTGACACCTAAAATACTAAAATACTGAAATAAATGAAAAAAATAAACGTGCACTTATTTTTAACAATATGAAAGACAAAAAATAATCACTCTATTATAACATACCACTAATGATATAAAATCACCACTTTTGATTTTATAAACTAAAAGAATTGAAATAAAACCTATTAACAATGACTTACACAATGACAACACAACACACCTTTAAAACGACAAAATATTAAAATATAAAAATATATCTAAAACATTCTATAAAGACTATATACTCTAAAAAAATAAAAATAAACTAAAACAACTTAAGTCTATATGAATTAAAATAAAAGAAATACCACGTAGTGCTCAAATCTTAAAACCAAATCTTTAAAAACAATAAAATAAAAAAACCAAAATCTAGAATTAAAATATAAAACCACATAAAACGCATACCAAAACTTTTAAATAAATAAAATATTAAAAATAACTATAACATAAATTTAAAAACTAAATGTTAAATACTTTATAAAATAAATTTAAATCCTTAAACAATTTAAAACAAAACAATGAAAAAAAACTAAAACAAACTTTATAAAAGAAAAAGAAAACTGAGCGAAATTACAAAAAACTAAAATAGAATATAAAACCTCATATGAAGGCTCTTCATTCATTGATGGAGAAGCGACTATCATTGGAATAGAAGAATGGCAGAATGACTATATGTGCATCTTCAGGGATTGAGTTTGTAATTTATACAATAAACCAGAGGTCTGTGCATTATAAGAACATCATGGAGCATGGAAGAGGAGAATCCTTCTCAGAGCTACCATATGAGATAATATCAATATTTTCAAAGCTAAAATAGAATATAATAGAGAGAAGATCAGGAGCTAAGAAGGTAGGGGTGTGGATGACATCACGAGTTAGGAGGAGATCCAAAGTTGTGGAGTGGTGGATCAACATTGAGGTCGATGGTGCAAGTATGTGGGATGCTTAGAGGATATCAAGGCAGATGTCAAGTTTGGTGGAGAATATTTCAATGGTAGTTTAGATCTGAGAGTAGGGTCAAATGCCATGTGAATAAGAGAGAAGAGAGTAGATAGACTGTAGGAGGAGCATCTATTGATGAAGGTAGTTGGGCATAATTTATCCACATGATATAAAACTCATTAATATGTTGAGATGGATGATGTCATGGATCAAAATATGTTAGAGATGCTTATGATACTATGAATCAATGGGAAATGATTGTCTTCATAATCGATTGGATCAAGCTAATGCATACAAGAGTTTGATTTCAATATACAACTGTTATCAAATGCAACAAGTCTACCAAGTAGGGGTAGAATCTAGTCTTTAAGAGTGTTCAATCTGGGATGTGTGATACCAATCTAGATCATCAAGTATTAACTCACAGACCTTCTCAATGCATATTTTTCTTCCTCAAGAAGAGATCTACAAAACATATTCAATGTAATATATATAAATATATATAAATATATATATATATATATATATATATATATATATATATATATATATATATATATATATATATATATATATATATATATATATATATGTTATTTATTTAATGTAGACTGTGAACAAAATTGAAATGAGAAATAATGAAAAGAATGAACAAACTGGAGATGATAAGAAAATGCAAGTGGATGGTGTAGCTAGCAAGTGTGCAAATGGTCTTCACTGTAATTGGTTGATAGCATGAAAATATGTGTGAACAAACATATGAATAATAGTTACATGTGGTCTACATGGAAATGTTATTCAATAATATGTTTTGAAGAAAAACATAGTGAATGAAAGGTATAGAGAGGTCCAAGAGGGACCCTACTTTGATACCAGATAATTAAAATGGCCCATTACAAGCAAGAGTCGAAGGCTTGAATACATTTTTTTAGTCAATTTTTCTTAAATTTATTAATCAAACTCCATATAAATATATAAGAAACATATTTCCTATAATTGTGGATGATTCTATCCCTAAAAAATCTCAACTTATTACCCAAATAACTCTATAAATCTACCCGTATATTATTGTTGTTATTCACAATAATAACATACCAAACAATATATACTAACCTAGTTAATAGTATAACTAATATTTACCAAATTAAACTACTTAATTTAAACACTAATCCTTAATAGAGATTGTTCAAATAAGAGGGGTTGAAATAGGTTACATGAGTGATAAATAAGAAAAACCACAAGAAGATGAGGCAGAACAAGGATAAGAAACAATAGAGGAAAGACTCCTAAGGGTAGTCATGGTAGTTAGCTCTAAATCTCAATTTGAAGTTCCTATATATGAAGGGATTATTAATGTTGAGGAGTTAATTGATTGGATTGTTGCCATGGATAAGTATTTTGAGTATGAATAAATAGTGGATGATAAAAAGGTTAAGTTTGTAGTTACCAGGTTGAAGGGCCATGCTTCAATTTGGTGGCATGGAGTATAAAATGATAGAAGAAGGAGAGGTAATAAAAAAATCAAGAGTTGGGATAGAATGGAATCCAAATTGAAATCTAAATTTATGCCAAGAGATTATCAAACACAATTGTTCAAGAGACTCCAAAATTTGAGGTAAAAGGAAATGATTGTGAAACACTACACAAAGGAGTTTTTCAAATCGATAATTAGGACAGGTCACATAGAAGAAGATGTGGAAAAGGTGGAAAGGTACATAAATGGCCTAAAATTCAACATTCAAGATGAGATTAACATTTTATCTCCAAGATCAATAGAAGAAGCCTACTAGTTGGCCCTCAAAGCAGAAGAGGAGGTGATAAAGAAATAAAGTCAACATCTAAGAAGTAAAGGCAATAATTTTAGAGGAAATACTTTTAGAAGTATTAGACAAAAAAATGGAAAAAATCAGTTGTAGATCCATGAGGATGAAATAAATAGCTCACATGATCAAAACCAAGTTCCAATAAGACCATATTCCAAAATCAAAGGAGAAGGATTTTGAGGCAAGTGTTTCAGATGCAATGACTATATCCACAAATCCTATGATGCCCATAATATCTACAAGCAAGCCATAGTAATCAGATTGTGCATGTTGAAGGTGAGGAGAGTGTAGGATCATGTGGAGAACCAAAAGTAATATAATATTTACTGATGAAAAGAGTATTGTTCAAACCAAATAAAGAGAATAAAGAGTCAGTACAGATGAACACTTTGTTTAGAACTACTTGCAAGTCCAAAGGTAAGTGATGCAAAATAATTATAGATAGTGGTAGTACTAATAATATAGTGCCTTTAGATATGGTTGAGAAGTTAAAATTAAATAAATTAATCCATCCTACACTTTATAAAGTGTCATGATTATAGAAGCATCAAGTATTGGTTAATGAACAATATAAAATAGAGCTTCAGATAGGCAACTATCAAGATGAGGTGTTTTGTGGTGTGATACCCATGGATGTTTGACATGTCCTATTGGTTAGACCTTGGTAATTTGACAAAAGGGAAATTTATGATGGTGGGAACAATACCTATACTTTTAACAAAGATGGTAAGAAACACACTTTGGTACCATTGAAGGATGAAGGTATTGTACCAAAAAATAGTAATCAAGTGTTGATGATGAGTAGTGAAGAGTTATTTCCTTTGCAATAGGTTAATAAGGAAGAAGTGAATGATATGGATTAGAAAGCAACCTTAAAAATTGAAGATAAAGAGCAACATGTAAATGAAGTGCAAGAGGTTGTCTTGAGATACAATAAAATATTCTTGTGTGAGGAGCCTAAACTTGATGTTGAAAATAAAGACTATGGTTAGCAATCTATTGAAGAAAGAGTACTCATGAAGGAAGAAATAGAAGTTTCTAGGAAGGAGGAGAAAAAGGAAATGATCTAGGTACAAGCTCGTGTACGTGAGTATAATAAAACATGATAGTAAATAAACCATATGTGGAAGAAAGGAAAGAAAGACAAAAGGATAAGAAGAAAATAAATTTCATGATGGGATGCAATCCTTATTCCTTCCTAAAATTTTTATGGAGTGCTCTCTTGATGGCACTCATATTTATGGTTTAGAATCAGCCTCAAAGGCCTAGTAATAGTTTAGATGATGAGGATGCCCCAATCATTGATTGAAATTTTATTTGTAGATGATATTAATGGATTATATAGCACCACAATATTATCCACTTGGAAAAACTCAGACCTTGGCTATTCCTCTTTTTTCTAGACCTTTCTTACTTCTATAAGTCTTGCATCTTCTCTATCTTGTGCCCGTTTACCTATCTCTTAGTCTGACTAGTCTTATGTTGATGACCTAGGCCTTTTTTCTTATCTAGAATGCTTAAAATGTACTTATCTTCCATCTCTATAAGTTCTAAACTTGTACCTACTTTTCTACTCCCTAAACATTAATGTCCAAGATGGGCACTAGTGTCTTGACCCAACATAAGTGTCCAATGCCCTAAATTCATCTATTTTGCAAATAAAAAGTATCCTAATGGCCAGCCCAAGGGATTTAATATGAGTTACTTATACAAAGGGAATATAAATACAAGATCAACCTTCATTCATTCCTCACCTATAAAAGACCAAAAGAGACCAAAAAAACCTATCAAAAGCATTCAATTAAGTACTTAATAAAGCAAAGCTTTCCTATTTTCTCCTATTCTCATATCAGTCATAGCAACAACACATACATAGGTCATAAGTACTAAAGGAGCAGCCCAAGATCCTAATTTTCCAAGTTACAATCTAGGTCATTGTTGTACTTACTTTACACATATTGTATGATTCACATACAAGCCAACACATAAGGGAGAACTACATTAGTTTGAGGCCCTATTCAGAGTACTGACAATATAAGCAATGCTCACTAATAGGGGGTTTTTGGGGTTAGTTCGAAACCATGTTCCCACTAACCTATTTTTCCTCAAGGCCACCATAAATATGAAGAACTAGGGTTTTACAAATTCATGAGGAGCAATAGTCTATGACCCATATCTGAATACAGCAGAGCGAAGGTGAAGTCAAACCTAGAATCATCCAAGTTATCACATCCTTTTCTAGAAAATATTATGTATAAGACACTTGCATCAAACCCAGATAGTAGCATTGATGCAACCATCTTAGGGAAATATTAGTGTCCAAAGATCGAGAAGTGTCATATCTAGAATCTAATGATTATTCCACAATCTCCTTCTAGCTTTCTTTCTGCTTGTTCTAGATCCAAAATTGTGTTACCATAAGAACCAACTAAGTATATTAATTATTTATCATTTTCATGCATATCTTAGTTTTACTTTTTATATTTACCCTATTCTCAGCATAAAAAAATTTAATGTATGCTTATATATAAGTTTAACACCCAATTAACCCGTTATAGATCTGATTATCACCCTTATGCATTATTGTTTATATATTCTTAACTCTATTAACACCAGGTTAGGATTAGTCAATCCATTTTAGGGTTAAACAATATTTTAAACATGATTTTTGATATATATATATATATATATATATATATATATATATATATATATATATATATATATATGAGATATTTTTTAATGTGTTAATATTATGTAAATGATTGTGTTAGATACTTTAGTTTATGTGTTTATGAATTTTTATAATTTAATTATTTTTTATAAAATATTACAAATATATAATTGTATGATGTATTTATAATGTCATTTACATATTAACTTCAATGTTTGTTAGTATTGCATATGTTAATGTGATTCAAAATTGGTTTACAAATTTTTTTGTAAAAATAAATTCACTTTAATTTGGTTGGCAAATTTTTTGTTCAAAAATTCTAAATGGTTCTACTCCCTGCTACTATAATAATCTATTAACTTATACTATCAGTTGAGCCATAGATATTTGATTCACTTTTTGACTCTATACTTTCTTCAAAGAATATATGGGTATACTTGTAACATGTTATTTTTGAACATCAATAACTGAGCTTTTTTAATATCCTCTATCAAGAGCTTGAATGACCAATGGTTCCCTAATAGGAATATATTTGGATAATTTGGTCATGGTAGAATGCAAACTAGAATAAGGACCTCTTTTAGTGGTTTGTTTCTACAAGGTTGATAAACTATTCATTCCTTGATAGTAATGTTTTGAAATGTCTTAGTCCTTTTATAATAACTACTAGAATAATTAGGATAAGAATATATTATTGTTTTATTCTCAAATGTAATATCTCCTCAGTTAGCATGTTGTGTAAGCTTTTATCACAAAGCATAACAATAATAATCATGATGCCCATTAATACCATTATAAATGAAAAATGGTTGACCTTTTATCCTTTCAAACTTATGAGGTGGATTATAGTAATTCATAGGAAGAGTAATCATCTACTTATCCAATAGTGCATGTAATATATCATGTGGTTGATCTCTAAGGTGATAAAACTTGAGTGGTTTCCTCTAAGTAGATATAGATACCTTTACTATAGGTGGTATTCTATACATAATTAATTTCTTTTGTGTAAAAATTCTACTGATTGTTCCTTACTATAAATCTTTGTCAGAGGAGAAAGAATAAGTGCGTTATTTTAAACCTTGTTGATAGAAACCTCTTTTGTTGATTCTTTCTCTTTGTAAGGTTATTTATCAATACATTTTCCGTTTAGAGAAGATGAATTGGATTCAACCTTTTGAGTAGTTTTTTTATTTGGTGAAGATGATCTTAATTCCCTTTTATTACCATCAAGATCACATGCATAGTTATGCACATCCATATATAATTTGTTGAAATAAGTGTAAATATTATGCAATGCTCTTTCTCTAAGTGGAGAAAGAAGAACCTTAATGAATATAAATTATATTTCCAAATCTGAGGGTCGATATGTAAAAGAGTGTAAAACATTCTTGAATTGTATAATGTAATCTCTAGCAGATTCCTCATGACCTTACTTTAAGCTTTTTGAATATTCCAATGTTAATTTAGGAATTCCATGCTTGTGATAATCTAATAATAATATATTTTCACATCTTTTAAACTTAGGTAAAGAATAATTAGGAAGACTATAGAACCAATTCCAAGCATCTTGTGTTAAAATTTGATGGAAGTAATTTAACAAAATGCATCTGTCCTTAGCCCAATAACCAAAGGAACATACATATGGTGTTAAGTGATTAACAAGGTCTCCATAACCATGAAATAAAGGAAGTATAAGTATGATAACCTATTTTGGTTAAGGATACTTAGACATTTCATGTAATAGTTTGATATTTAATGATATTATCTTTAATATTATCATTACATGATCAAAGTTTCAAATTAAGAGTGATAACTTGCTTTTGAAAGCCTCCTATAACATACATCACTGACATAATATGGCTAGTAGGAATAGTTGTAGTTTAGAAATGTGCACTTATAGGTTGTATTTTACCATCTACTTGCAACATAGGTATGATGGAATTGTCACTACTATCATTGCATTCTAAGATAACATCAATGCATAATTTGGAAAAATTGCATATTGTATCATTTGTATTACTTGAAGCTTATCAATAAGACTTTCCATCATCTTGAGTGCTTACTAACATTTTCATGTACAATTTGACTATCACTTTGTTTTTTAAGAGGTAAATAAATATTGTGTTTATGTGCATATATTTATATTTATAAAGAGATAAAAGGTATACTACATGTTTATAAAGAGAGAAAAGAAGAATCACATTTTAATTTTGTAACATTTTCATCATAATCGAGAGAGAAAAGGATAATCACATTCTACTTTTGTATCAATTGTATTGTTTAGAGAGAGAAAAGGAGAATCAAATTCTACTTTTGTATCATTTTCATTGTCTAAAGAGAAAATGAGAATCACATTATGCTTTTGAATCATTTACATTGTCTAGAGAGGGAAATCTAAAATCACATTCTACTTTTGAATCATTTGCATTGTCTAGAGAGAGAACATGATAATCACATTCTAATTTTGAACCATTAACATTTTATAGAGAGATAAAATGAGATTCACAATCTACTTTTTTACTATTTGCATAATCTAGAGAGAAACAGAGAATCACATTCTACTTTTGTACCATTTACATTATCTAGAGAGGGAAAAGGAGAAACACATTATACTTTTGTAACATTTACATTGACAAGAGATGGAAAAGGAGAATTACATTCTACTTTTGTAACATTTGCATTATCTAGAGTGGGAAAAGAAGAATCACATTCTACTTTTGTAACATTTTCATTATGTAGAGAGAGAATAAGAATCACAATCTACTTTTGTAATATTTGCATGTCTAGAGAGAGAAATGAAGAATCGTATTCTAGTTTTGTAACATTTGTATTGTCTAAAGATAGAAAAGAAGAAACATAATTTACTTTTGTAACATTTTCATTGTCCATATCATGATATGTGTCTCTGCATTGGTCATTATTCTTATGATTTTGTATCTTATAAGGCTTAATGCAATGAAGTGCAGTAGCAAATTATAAAGACAAGCAAGGTGTATTTTCAAATAATTTTTTTTGAGATTGTAACTCATACAACATGGGAGGAATATGAATATGTGCATTATTATTATGTTCCTCTTATTCTAATGTATAATTAATAGTAAAATTTAAAGAGGAATTAGGGGAACTAGGCTATTATATTTTGAAAGTAGTATATTAATCCTCTTCCTCATTATAGGATTCTTCATAATCACAATAATAATCATTTATTTCACAATCATATTCCACATATACATCGTTAGCATTTTTAATCATATAATCATCATAATTATTCCATTCATTAGAGTAATCATAGTGTAAAAAGTTGCTAGAACATAAAAAATGCAAAGGATGGGAATTATTAGGGTTATTAGTAGAGGTAGACATTTTAAGATTTAAAAAATCTAATATGGCAAGAAATAAAGGAATAATAACTATCCCTAAAACACACTCCAAAATACAGACATTAAGAATAAATTTATAAGTGATGTTCAAATAAAATATAAGGGTTTACCAATATGTTTTAGTTAAAATTGGATTAATGTAAAAAAAACCCTTTAATTAGATAGAAATTAATTGAATAAAAACTAACTCTGGATTAGTAGGATATGAAAAAAATACACTTTGACAAATATGATTCAATAAGTGAATTCAAAAAAGTCGCAATAAAAAAATACAAGAGCATAAAGAAAGACTTAGTTTATTTACTGATCTTCCCTAATATGTACATGCTTGTTTTTTGATTTGATGTTGTTTGAAGTGACAATAGTATTCTTTTTATGAAACTATCAATTGTTTCTACTTTAGGAAAAAATTAATTGGAAGGAGACATTACTAGTTGTTGAATCTTGACCATGTGAGTGTAGGTTATGAGACTAATTATTGTTTCTATCTTGGGATTGAATTGAATGAAAGGAGACAATATTAGTTGTCAATATTGACCCCTATGTTTCAATCTTGACCATGTGACATTATGATTTTAATTCTTTATGTGATGTCTCACTTGATTCAATGATGTATTTTTCTATCTTCTTAGCCTTTTCAATACATGTGCATGTGCCTAAAATATCAAAACCTAATTTATTTAACAAACACATCAAATAGGAGAAATCAAATGAAATGGATTGAGTTGGACTGACCTTGGTCAATACCCTTTGAAATTACAATCACTGCACTACACTATCAATGTTCTAAAGAGGGATCAAATTCAAATGTAGTCTTCCCTATTACATGTGTGTGTGAAATGATCAATGCAAATATAGATGCTCATTCTCCAAGTTTGCCCTTGGCACAAGAATTAAAAATGTAAAAATTCTTTCGGGTTAGCTCTAGTGATTCAATGTAAACAATATATGACTTTTGTATAGCTATTCTAATGTAAGAATGATTATTCTAATGTCTTTTATAAACTCTTTATATATACGAATATTTTATAATTTGAATTAAAAACCTATTGGCACGTAAAAATAACCAAAGAACATTAAAGGGACTATATAAATTTCTAAAAATGGAAATGTGTCAAAAGTGGATTCAAAACATCAAGGGTCATAATTGACTGGAAGGCGTCAAGATTGACAATCTATCCTATCCTAGGATGAGCAAAACCTTGAAACAGCAAAACCTTGAAACAACAAAAAGGGTTAGATAACTCTATTTTTAAATGTAACTCAAGTAACATGGGTGGGAAAATGGGACCAAAAAGTCATATAAAATCATAAATTAAAATTGGAAAACATAAAATACAAGCACCACTAGGTACTTAATTATTGGCTAAGATATGTATAAACAAAGTGGATAAAAGACATTGTAAAACAAGACTTGTGCCAAATTTAGTTGTCTGTAGAATGTATAATAGCTAATTCAATAAATTTTTTCATAATTTTATGAATGGAATAAGGATCATGTGTAATATTTTATCTAAGTTTTGCAAGCATGCCATCATTATGGCTTTTATCACATGTAATATTAGAATTTGCATTATTCAAAACATTCATGTTTATTTTTAGCATAGATTTTTCATGCATTTTAAAAGACTCCATTTCAACCATGAATATATCTAGGAAAGGGAAATAACTATGATATGAACAAGGAAAATCCCTAAATATGAACAAGGAAAATCCCTAACTAGGAAATAAGGAACAAAATTTCTAAAGAGCAAAATTGAAATAAGCAAAAGAACCAACCTTAGGGGGAACAAGGGAATCAAACCCTAGGTTAGATGTAAGCATATTTTTATCACAAAATCTGAGTAAAGAAATTTTATAGTGAAGGGATACAAGCATAAATGGATAAGGTGGAACCAATAGGAACAATAAAAATCTAAAAACTTAGATATGCAAGATGAAATCAAACCCTATAGGGAAACAAGGAAATGAACCCCTAAGGTTGACTAATCAAAAGATCACGTTCACCAAAATGTTTGAACTATCTATGGGTTATGGTCAATTTAATCTATACACAATAATTTGAAATGAAAACACAAAAAATATCTATGAAAATACCATAATGAACATTAATTAGATCTAAATTAAGCCTAAATATATACTGAAAGTACTATGAAATGATTGAAAGTGCAATAATAATGGAAAGAGAGGTAAATAAAATTGAAACTAAAAAACTTGATGACTATAATTGCATTGTATAATTGGAAGTAGGCTCATAAGACTGGCACAAAAGAAAGTCTGAGATCTTTTAACAATATGACAGAAGGTCGGAATTGGACTAGTGTTTATTATGCCCTGGTCATAATTAGTACAGGGTTGATTCTATCTTATGTAGGTTTTCAAGATTTGTAACTTTTTGGATCACTCCAACATAGGTAGATAAACAAGATCTTATATTCTCTTTATAGAGTTGGTGGGCAAAATTATTTGATTATATTCTCCTTTTAATTTGACCTAAGTCTTCATCATGACTAAAGGGGAATAAAAACATGTAGTTAGTTGGCTCAAGCAACTTATCGATGAGTTGTAGCTACATATCCTTCACACATGGAATGATATCTAATGTGGTTTTAGTGATTTGTAAGTGTAATCCCAACCCAAATGAGTTATAAGTCTTCACCTTTTCTCCCTAGATAATCATGTACAACTACATGAACATTCATTTAGACCTTCTCTTCATACAAATATACAACTAATTGAAATTGTTGATGTCACTTAAAAAACATTGAAGAGTAGAAATGAATATTTGATAGTGTGCCTAAATTTTTTTATAATAAGTGATCAATTGATAGAGTAGAAATAGGATAAGATATTATCATAGGACATGATCACCATAAGTGGACAACAGTGCATAAACACTCGAGTTCGTTGATGGCAGACTTGGTCTTATTGTCTATGATGAAAATATATTTGTTTCATTGCCTACACATGTATTATTAAGGGATATTGATGCATTTCCAAATTTGGAATGTCATTTGAAATACCTAAAATAACATAACCCTTAATTTTTTCACACAAACCAAATTTTATATCAAATGGGGGAGGTGTCAAGTAAAATTGATTAAGTTTAGATTACCTTGGTCGATCACTATTTAATGACCAAGTGTTACACTACATTGCCAATACTCTAAAGAGGTCTCAAACTCAAATGTATTTCTCCTACTTATGTGTATGTTTGAAATTTTGAAATCAAATCTAAATGTTATTTTTCATAAATTTTACCCTTGGCACAAGCATGAAAATATGAATTCAACGTTTCCAAATCTTGAATTTAGATTCATAGAATATATAGGTACAACATGAAAATATTTGAATAGCTCTTAACATTGAGGAGAACTGTCCTTAATGCCTTAGAGTAACCTTGTGTTTATAGAGGTTTCAATTTTGAATTTGAGGACTTATTGGTGTGCAAAAGCTGACAAAGGATAAGACCCAATGGGCATAAATAAGAATTAAATGAAACATGACCGAAAGAAGGTAAATAAATTATATTTAGACAAGTATACTCCTTGTGGACATGACAATGAGACCATTATTATTCAATAATAGTGGACTTATCGAGAAGGATAATAAACGAGGATTGGGGATCCCCATGACAAAACAGAGATATAAATAGAAAATGGATAAACACACAACCCAGAATAAATAAGGACCCAATTAAATTACACCAATGGATACCTCATTCATTATCAAAAGTCTATATGTGCAAAGTTACAATAAATAACATAAAATATGGGCATGTACTTAATTTAGGTGTCTACATTTCCCCTCCATTTATTCTAGTAATCAAATTGCTAGAGTAAAGGAAGGAATAAAACCTGAGTCTATAGACACTCTTTGTCTTATGACTTGGAAATTTTATTATGCAAGATACATCATGGTAAAATATACAATAACTTGTGTAGTATTTAATGTCCATTTATGAAATCTAGAAGCCTACATTTAAAATTTAAAAGGATAAAGAGTGAGGATGAATTACACCTATATTCCTGTGGTATTGTGTTGTCTATGGAGAATGTTCATGTTTCACAGACTGAAAAAAGGATGCTTGTTTGGTCATGCTCATTTCTAGGCTAGGGAAATGAACAATCCCTCTAGCAGTAAGTAGAGAGTAATATGTATTTGGGTGTCACTATACCTATGACCATATTAACATGAGTAACTAATTTAGCTCTGATCTTGTATCCCAAGATAAAAGGTTGGATAAAATGTCCCCCCTCATTAAAGAACTTAGAGAAAGTAGTTTCTTATGTTGAATCATTGATAAATTAGGAGTGATCATGTCTCAATTTTTGAATTTACCTAATCAAGCCCATGAGTTAGAAAGATGCATATTTTAATTCTCATGAAAGAGGAGTAGTACCTAATGTACCAATCCAAAAAATTAGAACTGCAGTGGGTTTGATAGAAGTGATTCCAAGGCCATTGAGTGTCACTAGAATCAAACATATATCACATGTAATAAAATATGGAACCACACAAAGGGTTCACTAGAAGTAATGTCAAGGCCATTGATTGTCATTAGAATTAGATGTACATCACCCATAATAGATCAAAGCACATTGTTGTAGATGGATCTAGGTTATATTTTCATGATCAAAAAATAATGAATAATATTCATGCTCCCATCATGATTGTATTGCTCATTTATTTGTATTGAAATTCCAATCATTTATATTTGAAAATCTGCATGAACAAGTATCATGCCCTTTTGAACTTTGAAATTGTGATTTTTAACTTTAAAATTGCACGTGAACTTTGTAACTTTGCACTTTGAAAATATGTTTGTGAGCATGAATAAATATCATTATCCCTAAATTCTGTGCCAATGATATAGAATGTCCACCACCCATATGCTTAATTATAACTATATTTGCAACCTGTAACTTTGATCTTGTGACAATATTGCATATGCCCATGCATACGTATTCAAGTATGTATGAATATGTACTTTCAGGTTTTGATAAGTGAGTGCATATACATGTCATATGCCCCTAGTAATTTGTATCAATATTCCCATATTTATCATGCATTTTATTTTTGAGTTATGATGAAGATTTTGAGCTTGTATTATGAATATTCAAAACATGTATTACATCATAGATTTTGAATTTTTTGCCTTGATTTTGAATATTTGAAATTTATAGTTTTTCCTTGATCTATTCTGAGTTCACTTGTATGGCATGCGCCCCCAACATGTGTAGTCTGTCAAGAGTTTATAAGATCCATGTTATGAATTTGTAATGTGTGAATGATTTGAACCTTTATAAATCCTACATAATGTGCCAAAATTATTTTTGTTTAATCTTTATTTTCTATGAAAAGCATGTTGTATGCCCCCCTTTGAATGTGAGGAGTGAGAGTATTGAGTGTGTCGTATAAAAAAAAAAGGTGCATGTTTTGAAATGCATTTGAGAAAAATGTAAATTATTTGATTAGATATTGATTAATGCTTGAATTTTTTTACATAGTAGTATTTTGACCATTTTTAATAGAATGATTATACTATGGAGGGTATTGTTTGCAAGTATTATTAGAGGAAATTATTATAGTGAAGGAATTTTGAGATGATAAATAATATGTGTGTGGAATTTTGTGTATAGGTAGGTAAGCATTAGTTTTGCCATTTTTTAAAAGGTTGATTTATGTGATGGAAATATAATAATGTAGAAGAACATATTACATGTGTTTTGACGTAACTCAAAGGGAGTGATTTTGATGTGTATCACTCGAGATATCATTTACACAAGTTTGAGAGGAATTAGTTAGGAAGTTTTACTTTTTGAAAAGAAAAAGTCAACCCATAGAAATAGGTTGGTTAAAAATAAAATTTTAATTCATTTTCATATTGAGATTTTACAATTTCTAAGCTCTAAGTAAAAGAAGATACAATAGAGTAGAGAGATCGGGTTGACAACATTCAAGTAGGTTGAGGCCATCCTATATTCTAAGGATGCTTTGCCTATGATATGCTGAAAAACTCAAATTTTTGACGTGTAATTTTTTTAAATTTATACATTTTTTAAGTCTTTTAGATGTGATTCTGAGTTTTTTCTAGTTGCATCCTATCTATAATGGTCCTATCCAAACCCATGTTACACTTGTCCAAGATGGCCATGGACTTGTATAGTTCATATTGGACCTATCTACTCCACCTCACTCATGTATAAGAAATAAATGGAACTTTAGTTGCTATTAAGATTTGATTTCATTGACCAAAATTTGTAATAGATTGCTAATTTATTTTATGTGAATTTGTGATTACAGATTGATATGCAGGCCTAATAGTCAAGATGTAGTCATATGATGGAAATCGTATGGGAATTTCCATTAAATAATGATGAGAGGGATGCATTAAATGCAACCATGATGGGCCATCTCAAACAAATGTCTATGATTCCCTATGACATGCATACGAATTCAAGTACTTACACTTTTTGGCTCATGATAGGGGAGTTGACAATGACATTGGACTATGTATGGAGTATCATAAAACTACTTGTTGTTGGTAGATGAATGATGTTCTAAGGTGATGGTGGACCATGTCATATAACACAAGCTCAAATGTATATGAATGGCCATGTTTAGGTGTTTGATATGGCCCCAATGATACCAATATTATTATCAAATATTGAATTGGTGAATGTTATGTATGTGCAGAAGTTCATTTGTGATTTATTAACATCATTCATTGTATTTTATGGTGGAAATGTGTCCATTTTCTATTAAAAGCACATGTTTATGTGGGATATAGAGGACCATAACATGATTTATTATTGGGGTCATACTATGTTGGCCCATTTATATATATATTTTCATAGATTCACTTGAGAAGGGTTTGCAGGAAGATTGGGATCGATAACCCTACTACATTATTTAGGCTTATGAACACATTAATGTCATACATCCAGTGGGGTTGCCTCATGTGAATGGGCTCATCTCCAAATATATGATGAGAGTATTTTTCCAGTGATAAACTAGCAATAGGATTAAATAATATTACAATACATGAATATTATAAGTGGAAAATAGCACGAAAACCCTCGATTCCATTAACCTTAGACTTGTCCCAATTGAGTGTGACCAGTGACTGACAGATAAATATAGAGAAACATGATTTATCCTAGACAAATCAAGAACATGATTAGAGATTATTTTAGGATGCGACCATTATTGGTGGACAACAATGTGACAACCTTCATGTTAGTTGGGAATGGACCTATCCTTATTGACTATGGTGAAGAACTAATTAATGTACCTTTGTGTTTGTGTCTATTGGATAAGTTGAGATATCATGATTCAAATTATGTCATGCTAAATTTGATATTTTCCTCATTTTATCTTTAAAACCCCAAGGGCACTTTGAGAGATTGAAAACCTTAAAAAAAGGGGAGTGTAATGGACTAAACTAACATCAATCACCCCATTGATGATTGACCACTACCTACATAACCAATACTCCAAGGAGGGAAATCAAGCCAACATAATTCTCTCACCAAGAGTGATTGTGCATTTATTCTCCTTGACTATGTGTATGTAACTAGAAAAATGACTTTGATACTTGGAAATAATAGTACTTGACTTGTTTTGAGATGCTAAAGACTTGGATTGTGGTTGCTCCTTGTGGGTGATCTTCGGTTTGGAAAGAATAGGGAAAATTTTCAATAGTATGTAAGCTAAAAAAAAGAAATAGAAAATGAGGATAATAAATGACATTCGATGTGTATTTATAGGTGAAAATTTTGATAATTTTCTTTAGTTGACCTTATGAAACATGTGGGAAGCCTACAAAAATGTAATGAAATTTAGAAACTAGTAGTTATTTGTCATGAGACACAGCCACCCTAAGTGGATATGAGTGAAAAATCTCTTGTCTGCCTAGCACAACCCTGTCTCAAAAGATCATGGACAACTATATTTAGCTAGAGATAATTTAAGGCTGATATTAAGTAGGATAATCATTTAAATTTGAAATTTTTGTGTAGTAGTGATTACCAATAAAGGGTCAATCCTACATATAGATAAATAACTTATAAGAATGGAAAATAACAGTTATGTATTTATGTGCAAGTCATATCATTTAGGATGTGTCAATAATTGACATTGTCAAGTACCTTTGATTAGATTTATGTGTCTACATTTCTCCCCTTTTATTCTAGTAATGAAATTGTGAGAGTAGAGAAGAAAGAAATGAACCTAAGTGTGTAAAATATATTTGTATTTGATAGGATACTTCAATTTTTTAGGGCACTAAATTTTAGCAAACCTTGCAACAATAGATGAAGTAGTTATTTTCTCATTTTAGAATTTAAAAAAACTAAACTTTGAAAAATGTAAAAGTAAAATAAGAGCAATGAAGGAGTACACCTATTTGTATATGCAATCTAATTATCCTATAACCTATAACTGATGATGGATAATTTTTCCCCCTTGTTGAAAAAGTTGGATAAATTGAACCAATGGCAAATTGAGAGCGATCAAGTCTCGATTTTGAATAAATAATCAAGCCCTTGATTTGGAAAGATGCATGTTTTAATTCTCATGAATAAGGAATAATATCCAATGTACTTAATCTAAAATTTTGGAACCATGATGGGTTCATTAGAATTAATGCCAAGGACATTGAGTGTCACAAAAAATAGAACCACACAATGAGTTGTCTAGAAATAATGTCACAACCATTAAGTATTTTTTAACCTCAACATACATTACCTATAACACATCAAATCAAATTGTTGTATGTAGATCTAGATTCTATTTTTACACGATTGAAATATAATGAAGAATATTCATGCCCCCATCATGATGACATTTCTTGTAGATTTGGATTGAAATAAATATTTTTCCATTGAAATTGTAATTACAAACTTTTAAAATGTGCATGAACAAACATCATGCATTTTTTAACTTTTAAATTTGAACTTTGAACTTTAAAAATGTATATGTGAGCATGAACAAGTATCATGCCCCATGAATCTGTCCCAAGTGATATAAAATGCCATGTTTCTATATGCTTAATTATAACTATATTTTCAATATGTAATTTTGATCTTGTAACCTTTTTTCATATGCCCATGCCCATGCTTTCAAGTGTGTATGATTATTTTCTTTCAATTTTTGAAAGGTGAGTGCTTATGCATGTCATATGCCCCCATAATCTATATCAATATGCTAATATATGTCATGTGTTTGATTTCTGAATCAATTTGAATCTTTAAAAACTCATACTCATTTATAGAATATGATTTTTCATTACTTTGAATTTTTGAAAACTTGTTGTCTATTATAAAATCTAATTTTTTATCAATTAAATTTTTTGAAAACCTATATTTTGTATCATTGAATCTTGTATTCTGTCATAAATCTTATTTTTATTTTTTCATTGAAGTTTAGATCTCTAAGATAAGCCCACTGTGATGCCTTCTTTTTGGGATGAGGGATGTCACCTTCAAGTTACTCATCTCAAAAGAAGAGTTAACTATACCATGTGATAAAGATATGATCATATAGTATTATGTTAACATGTGGACAATATGTCATTTTAGTATAGTAATTATCATTTAAGCATGTATGTAACATATGGAATGTAAGGCACACAAGTGTCATGTCTAGATAGATTTAGCAATGATACATGAAGTAACATAACAATATCTGAAAGAGACTAGATAGTAAAAGTGCATGATATGTATCATGGCACTTATATTAAAGCTTAGTGAGCATAACACAAAATATCACACAATGCCATATAATGAGGTAAAGGGTGGAATACAATGGACATGAATATGTCACAACAAACAAGGATAAGGGTTGAACACAAATGAAATTAAGAATGTCACAACTACATTACATGTTTAAATGTGACACAAAATAAAGGGTCAAGGGCCACAATCAATAGACATTTTCAAATGTCACACAAGAAAATATTGCACACATACGGCCAAGAGACATAAGCAGTGGACATGTTTAGATGTCATGCATACTAAACAAAAATCTTATAGATATGTTTATACATTTTTTCACACAAGGGACATGGGTCATACACAATAAGCAAGCAATGTCTATCCTATCATGCAGGAAAATAAACAACATCAAAGGATCATAGAACAAGTGAAAACTACTCTACAACATCTATATGTATCAATGTCATATCATTTCAAAGAAGCATATTCATGTAGCATAATGCAAGGTATGAGTAATTATCAAGAGAATTGTAAGATATGTAACTCGACATTGTAGAGAGGTCATAAAAAGATATAACCTATTATAATGTACCTTGTAGATTTAGATGCCCCCAACATAGGCATGGGTATTTGGTAAAAAAGAACAAAACATCTAAGAATCCATGTATAATTTATGTCCTATGCCACACTCATATACCTCATGAAATGCATGTGGGTTTGAAAAATAATATAATTTCTACCGAAATATGTGATAAATAACATATGTAAAGAAGCAAACTAATAACTCATGGCTTTCTTAGGTCCTGATTTTTTATTCTATTGAAAAATATTTTGAATGATTTGGGTTTTTTTTCAATATTTAATTTTTTATAATTTCTAATACACACACATTTGTATTTTGTATATGAAACTAACCTATGATCCCATCAATGATAGGACAAGAATGTGTGCTTGTATCATCAATGTTGAATATGACTTTTCATGGGTGCAAGGTGTTATATGTCGATGTATCTGAATCCAAAAAGGCATTAGGTGTTGTAATGTAATTGTCTTGATTACTACTCATAGAATATTTTGTAATATATGTAACTTGATAAGGTGCAATACTTCATGGAGTTTGTTGTATGGTAGGAGAGAGTCTCCTTTCTTGCGTTATTATGGAATATGTTGAATTATTTGAGGTATTACCTTAGGATGAATTCTAGAAGAATTAGATTTATTTGAACCTTGAGTAATTATTTGATATGAAACTTATTATTTAGGAAGGTGTACCAATCTCCTTATAATTAATTATGTCAAAATAATTTGTATAGGTACAACAAATAATTCTTCACTGTCCTTTTGATTAGGTGCCATAATCTACTGTAATTTTTAATATGTCCCACAACCAACTACATAGTGGTAGTGGGGAAGGAGAAAAAACTACCTCTAATTATAGAGGATACTCATATAAAATGCTTTGAACTTTGACCACTTGAATATAATGTATGTACTTGATACATTGATGTACTGTGGATGGTACTGCATAGAGGTTTTGTATCCAAGGGCATCATAAGAACATATTAAAGACCCATGTGGTTTAAAAAAAATATAAATAGAGTAGCCACTATTGTTGAACCCACTTGAAGAGGAAACACTATATGTACGAGGGTACTTTGTGTATTTCAATTAAATGTTTTGACTATTCTTATTGTATCTTGTAAATCTTGCTCTATGTATCCAAGACTATGAAGTAGTGTCATTATACCCTCATTTTCACTTGACCTGTTATTAACCGTGAAACCATGTATATATTTTTTGTTGATGTAAGCTCAAATAAAGAGAACATGCCTATCTAAATCATCATAATCAATTTCACTATCATAAAATTTTATCATTGGACATAGTGTATATGTGCCTATAATTATATCAATAATTTTGTCTATCGGATTCCCATATGTCTTAGGAAGAGATTGTGCATTGTATGCATGATGTACCTTTGAATTGTTTGTATTGTTTGTAGTACTATGAATTGGAAATGGAATATTGAATTTTTTTAGCTTTGCATTGTCATTCTATTGTGGTCTAACTTCCTATGTGGGTGTGATAATATCAATAGTGTTATCATTGATAAGAGTTTATTTATTATTCCTTATCCTAGAACATTTATTGGTATAATTCCCAATACATTTGTGGTAGTCACAAGACACATTAGTGTCAAAGCCCTTAGGTTGAGGCTTGGTCAAATCTAGCTCAAATGGTGGAAGTATAGATATGAGATTGCAATCAAGTATTTTTTATAAAAAGGCATGAGGAGGTTGTGGTAACCTTGTAAATTGTCTCCCTGGTGGAGTTGTCAATTGAAGCTTATTTTATGGATGTGATAATAAACTAATTGTTACCTTTGATTCATTTTTTATTTTGATAAATTTAACCTTATAGTTTGGATTGCTTTGAAACTTGATATTTAAAGTAGATGGAACATTTGTGCATATTTTAATTTGTTTAATACTATGAGACTGACTTATCTTTCTTTGACTATATGGAATAACTCATAGAAAGATTGAAATTTATTGAACATGATTGATTCATAGAGGGATGCTACCAAACTTTGTGTGAAGATTGTAATTCATTGTCTACCATAGAGTTTATCATCATAGCTAGCATATTTTATACCACTGAACATATTCACTAATTGGCTTATTTGACCCTTGTTTGAGTTTTACAAATTGTGCATAAGATAGTTTTTCACTAATGTTGATAGAAAAGTGTGCTAGAAATTGATCTACCAAAGGGTTGAATATTTTAACTGATTGAAGTGAAAGATCATAGAACCATCATAGGGTAAATTCTTTGAGGCTTCTTAGAAACATCTTGGTGAGTAATTTGACATTGTAAGAATAATCCAAAAAAGTTGCACGAAATGATCTAAGATGTTGATATGGATCACCTTTACCTTCATAAAGTGGTAGCTTAGAAGCTACAAAGCCTACTAGTAGTGGGTAAGAGGTTATCTCAGGTGCCCAAAGATTGTGAAGGAGAGTATGAGAATCCATTAAGTGAGTAGCTTTAGATACACCTTGCTCTAATTGTAATAATTTAGCATGTAAGGTTATAACAGTTTGCTCAAGAGAGTATGCATTAGGTGAGGTTGTTGGTGGGCCTTGTCTAGTAATCAAGGGAGATATATATGATGTTTGTGCAGAAATAAACATGTTAAATTGTTACAAACCATGTAATTACCCCATACCTAGGGATGTTGGCACATATGTCATTGCAAGTGTTGATATAGGAATAAAATCTATAGTAGTAAGTGGAACACCTATAGTAGAAGTGAAAGCTTGAGCCAATTTATTTTGTTTATTTTTTGAAATGTATAGGAATGCATCAATATTAAGTAGGCTGACATTAAGATAGTTAGTGAATTCTTTATCATTAACTTCATCCACTTACTTTGTATTAGATTTATCAGTTTCAATAGTCATAATAAGTCCATCAATAGGGTGTAGAGTATGCTTTATAACATTATGAATGTATAGTTAATCTTGTTCCCAAGTCATACTTGATTTTCCTAAACAATGATTGTGAGTTAAGTAAGGTTTGAGATTGTATATTAGTCATTTTAGCCTTTTTATGATTTTTGAGTTTGATTAATGCTAATATATAGTGATTATAAATAACACCTTCGAAAGTAAGACATAATGCAATACTAAACTTCAAAAGATGTGAGAAAAATTCATTTATGATAACCATGACTTTGAAACTGAATCTTTGGATTTACAACAAAGATTATAAGTGTAACTAATCAAGGTATGTTTGCTTTATAGGCTTTCAGATATATTGATCCTAGTTGTAAATAGTGAACATGGACTAAAAAGGCATTAACTAAATAGGATTCCACAATCTCATAGCCATACTAACCTGTCTCTAGAGTATGTTGAGAGTAACTTCCTAAGGCTAATTATTTACCAATGCACTATAAGAATAAATGGTTGAAGGCTTCTTATGGTTGAAAAACAAATACTTAGGCATTTACAATATACTATGAGGTACATAGAAATTAAAATATATATATAGTGTTGTTTAATGGCTTGAATATTAGGGTAGTACCCCTCACACCATGACTCAGGTAAACTAAAGGCCGCTTTGTCAAGAATGAGACCTCCTATGAGTTTTAAAATTGTCAGAACATAGTTTTAAAGAAAAAATAATAAAAAGAAATTGAAAACCAATGACAATAAAATATTTTTGTGTAAGAAAACAATATTTTTGAAGCCCCGAGGTCAAACATAAATTCTATTTAATGTTTAAAAATAAAAAATTCAGCTAAAACCCTAGAATAAAAATTAAAAAGGCATGGAATGATTGAAACAAATGTACATGTTCACCATTATATTTTCACCTATTTTTAATAAATCAATAAAACTTGTAATGATAATAGGTGTAAAATTAGATAAATGTCAGAATGCTAAATATGTACAATAATCCACAATTTTGATTTTGAAACTTGTTAAAAATGGAAAACTGTTATTTTTAGAAAACACTGTGAAGGAATATACTTAGCTCAAATACAGATCTCTGTTGAATGTTTCAAATGTCTAAAAATAGAAATAAGAAAAAATTGACTGTGCATACTCAGGATTAGGAACATAATCTTAAAATCCTCCTGGATAAGACCATTATAAGTGGACTATAACACAAGATGCTCAAGTCCATTTACATCAAACTTATTCTAGTGGACTGTGACCAATGACTAACAGAGGACTGAGAAAACTAGTTTTTTATAGTAACATATTAGTAATGGGATCAGCGAGTATCCTAAGATGTGACTGTTGTAGGTGGACAATAATACGACAATTCTTAAGTCTATCGATGAAGGACTTGTAACTATTGACTGTGATAAAAATATAATTATTTCACAACCTACACATTTATTATTTATGGCTATTGACATGATTTAAACAATAAAATGTCACACAAAATAGGTATAATGACAAAACCCTAGTTTATTTCACACAAATCAAATTTTATATCAAATGGGGGCTGATGGGTGAAAGTGATTGAGTTGGACTGACCTTGGCCAATCCTTGTTGAATGACCAATCACTATAATACATTGTCAATACTCCAAAGAGGGCTCAAATTCAAATGTAGTTCTCCTACTTATGTGTATGTGTGAAATTATGAATGCGAGTCTAGATGCTTTTTTTCCTATTTTACGCTTGGCATCAACATGTAAATGTTAATTTAACATTTTCAAATCTCGAATCCATCTTTAACAAATATAGAGATAGAAAATTAAAATCTTTAAATAGATTTTGAGAGTGAGGATAACCATCCTGAATGCCTTAGAGTAGCTTTTTTTTTTATAGAGGTTTAGATTTTGAATATGGGGACTTATTGGTGCATAAAATCTAACTCAACGAGCAAAAATGAGAACAAAAATAAACATGATTAGAAAGTGGGTCCACAAATTAGGCTTGGATATTTTTTCTCCTTACAAACAAGACAATGAGACCATTCCTATCCATAAACAATGAACTTGTCTAGAATGATAGTAGACCAATATTAGGGACCCCCATGACAAAATGGTAAGATAAATAGAAAATGGACAAACACATAAACCAAAATAAAGAAAGAACTAAGTGGAATGCGCTAATAGATACCTCATTTGTCATCAATAGTTTATATGTGCAAAAATGACATAATATATGGGTTTGTACCAAATTTGGGTGTCTCCAAAAACCTATTGGTGTGTTATTGATGAAAGAAAGAAGAACCCCAACAATCAAAGGTCCACACATTGAAAGGAGGAAGGGGAAGGGCACAAAAAAATTAAATGGACACAATTGGCTTAGGGTCAATTTTTTCCTACATATAATCAGTGGAATACCAATTTTGACTATGGTACATAAAAGATAGAGTAAGAACATAAAGGGCTTATAGGCAAAAAGACAACACATAAAAGAGAGAACACAAAATTACTAGAAAAACATGAGATTATATAAGAAAGGAAAGGTGGAAAACATGTGGAAAAGAGCCAATAAGTCTATGATTTTAACAAATGATCCATAACTACACAAAACTATTCAAAAAACATTGAAACTATAAGCCTTATACCAAAATTAAGTGTTTATCGTGGCATAAAATTAATAAATGAAAAATAACCTAAATTTGATCAAGGAGGTGCCCCATAATGCCTCTAGAGTTACCTTCAAGAAAATATGGAATATGACTCATATTTTAATCCAAGAAAACGTGGGATGTATCTAACCCACTATGAATCCAATATCATGAACCTATAATTCGTTGAGAAATAAAAATCACATCTACCTTGATAAAGTCATCAGTGTCATATATGAAAAATAACTGAACTAATACCTTTATCTATGTACATGCATGAAATTATAAATAAATTGATGTTTTAATATAATCACAAGGTAGAAAATCATTTGATCCAAGCAAAAAATCAATAAATGACAAAAATAAATGATAACTCATAACATTTCATAAAAGAGTTTAAAGAATAAACAAGACTAACTGATAATAGAGTCATAAATTTCAAAAATGTTATAACAAACATTATGAGAATCAATTCTATGTATGAGGTGTTTAGGCAACCCACAAATCAAGCCATGATAAGTCATCCTTTGAAATTCTATCTTCATCACCAATAGTCTTTACAATTGTCTATTTTTAATATCCCTTTAATTTTCTAGTGGCTATAGGTTGCATTTTGTGCCTTATTTTCACTTTATTTGGATTAGAACTATAGATTTTTTCCTTATGCTCTCTTACTTTTAAGTATCATCCTTGATTCCTCACATATTAAGAAATAATTTTGCTCTTCCTTGAGTAGAAACTCTTTGTATATATGAAATGTAAATAACTTAGCCATCATATCTAAATTTTAGACATCATTGCATAGTAGATGGGATTTCTTTCATTTGATTTATCTAAGGTATGCCAAATAACACATTATTAGATTCATTGTTGGGTACCACATGCGATAAGATTTTAGTTATCTTTGGACCCACTTTAATAGTCAAGATAATACAATCAAGAGGATCTCTACTAATACCACAATATCTTGCAATAATTTTTAGTGTATGCTAAATCATCTGTACCAAGACCAAGACTATATATAAATTCCTCATTACATATGTTTAAGCTTGGGCCAATATCAACCATTATGCCATATGTTCCATTACCATCTATGAATGCTCTTTTAAATAATGGTTAATTGTATGAGGTTTTATTTGTAATCTCACTCTCATTGAACACAATTGAGGAAGAGAATTTATTTCTCTTAATTGAATGAAGCACACCAATAAAACCAAGAAGTGGGTGTATTCCATAGTCTATCGACATATTATTGTACTTTTGTTTTTATACCATATGGGAATTTTCTTTGTTGTTTGATTGATTTTTGTGACTTGTTGAAACTATTGATGCATTCATGTTATTACTTGTTTCACCCAAATGAATTTTGTTATTGTCAATGAGATTTTATATGTGATGCTTTAATGTTATGCAAGAGTTTGTTGAATGTTCTTCAAATTTATGATGTCTACAAAATGCACTAGGGTCAATGTCTTTTGAAGGATCCAATTCCCTTACTAGAGGTAATGTAATCATATTACATTTAGGAAATTTCTCTAATATTTGTTGTGAGTCATCAAACTTAGTAAATTTTCTATGCCCTCTTTTTTGAGTGAAGAAGAACCTTTGAGATGGTTGTTCTATGAAAATAAATTTATGTTTATGATCATTATTGGTTGTAACTCTATAATTTTTGCTTATAATTTTAAATTTCGACTTGTTTTGAAATGTAAAAGTGTTGGGAGAATATGTAAGGTATTTTCAACTAAGAGCTCGATTTAACATTCTCTAATAGCAAGGAAAAGCTCGTAAATATAAATATAATAATTTAACATAACAGTTTATATAATAATTAGAAGAAAACTACCAACAAAGAGGCTTTGAATCTCATTGTCAAGTGGCTCATAAACCCATCTTTGTAACACAACACTAAACTTGAGCACATAATTTCTAATGTTCTCATTAGATTCTTGTATAATTTGAGATAATTCCAAAAATGTAACCTTCCAACCAATATTGATTTAAAAATAAGCCTAAAAATCATAAACTATGGTTGTGAATGAATGTATAGATCCACATGGTAAAGCATAGAACCAGTCAAGTGCAAAATTATTCAAGCTCCTTTAAAATTATTTAGTCAATAATATATGATCATGAGCAAAGTCTGAACAAGAGAAATAAAAGACTCTAAATGTGATGAGAATGATCTCCCTTTCTATTGAACGATTCAAAATTTGGAGCAATAAATCTTATTGGAAATGGCTATATAAGCAATTTATAAGCGGAGGGGTTTAGAATAATATAATTATAAGTGATCATACTATTTATATTTTGAGAAATTTGAGAAATAGATTTTATTTTATTTTTCCAGTCACACAATATACATATCATGGTAATTAGTAGTCATTTGAGGATTTGAGATAAGACTAGAAGTAGATTAAGTTAGAATAGAAGAATTTTATAAAATAGAAGGATTAACAATGTTTGAATTAATTTGAGATATTATATACAAGATTTGTTTGACAAAATAGGGATCTTAAAAAAATGTTAAGAAATCAAAATAACTTGAGAAGCAATGGGGAAATGTTGAGAATCAATAGTAGTTTGAGAAGGATGAGAACATTAGGATAAACATTAGAATTAATATAAACTTAAACCTTGGTAGTTTTAGAAGGAATTTGAAAAATGACTCCATGAGAAGGTAAATTTTGTTATGCAAATTATTGCAATATATTTATAAATATAGATATGTCTAGGGTTATATGTGGGATATTTCATAATATTTTCAATGTTTTGAACCCTATCCCATTCTTATAGTTTTACCTCATAATCATAATCTTCTTCACATTCATTCAAATAGTCAGCGTGAGAGCCCTTAACATTCACAATATTATCATCATTAACTTTAAAAGGAGACACATTGGTATGAACATAACAACATGAATTTAAATCCACACTAATTACCATAATTTACATGAGGGTTTTCTCATTTTGTACAAAGGAATCAATTGGTTGAAGAGATACAATTTATTGTGCACATATAAGTTAAAACCCATATTTTTCTAGTTTGTTTTATGTGAGGCTATCTCTTTTTTTCTTACTAAGTTTACATCTCTTAAAAATATTTAACTTTCCATAATAATGAGGGTTTATGTAAATAGAATCAACACCAAATACACTCATGTCATTTGTTTATTCACTGGGACTTATTGTGGTAAAAAATATTTTTGTCAATGTTTCATCAATGTCATTGTCACTATCAAAATCATCATAATCACCATCTTTCACATCATTTTGAAAAGAAATGACATTCACAGGAGAATTTGTAGTACCTTGAAAAAGAACATCTAAAGGTGGAGTAATTAAAAGCACACAAGAGTTTTTCTTAAAAAAAAATAAAAATGAAATGACCTAGGACTTGGAAACAAGAAAATTAATCAAAATGGAGTTAGGACTAATCTCAGGGAGAGGAGAGGGAGAGGGAACAAAGGGTGAGGAGAAAGAGGAAATGGGGCACAAAAAAATGAATCTTGCAATTGAATTAACCCTAGGAAATATAGATAAATTTAGATTTGACATTATATAAAACAAGGTCTAATCTTGGGGAAAGGGCATGAAAATTGGGGTTTTGTGAAACCATAAATGATAAATTCCAAATAATTAACCGTAATAAATTTAATTTTATCCCAAGATTAATCAAGATCTAACCCTAGGAGGGGTGTAAGAGAGCATGAGTTCACCATAATTTAAAATGGATAAATGGATTTTAACTAAATTATAATATATTTACAGGTAATAAATTTTCACAAGGCTAATTAACATGTGAAAATAATTGATTAACCTAATTAATTTATTTCAAATCCAAAGAAAGAGAAAGAAATGCAAGATTTAGGGATATCTGATCTTATTTCACAATCTAGTGGAAGTCATCATGAGGTGACATTAGCAATGCACAATTAGAAGTACTGGAGAGACAAGCCAAAAATTTGATGACAATAAGAGAAACTTATCTAGACCTTACACTTACGCTCTTAACACATTTGGAACATACAATAATTCTTTAGACAAGTCTAGATCATGCGCTATTGTTTTGAAAGTCTAGATCGCACAATGGTGCTCTAAAAAAAAAGCAGACATGTGATAATTTACTGATTATGTTTGTTTGGTTATGAAATCCAAAAGTTACACTCAATTTTTAAATCTTCATTTTGAATCTCCCATAAAAAAGAGTTCTTATTCTTGCCTTAATTGGTTAACAATATCTGAAAGTTTAAAGAAAAAAACTATGTTTTGGGATTTATGTTGAAGGTTAGCTGGGTTTTAAGCACCATCTACTTATCAAGGCCCTAGATAAAAATAATATATAAAACAACAAACCTCAGTGATAAACAATGTTATAACCATTATGTATAGCATAAACTTATGTGCTTTAATGAATGCTCTAATAATGTATTGTAAATGTTCAATAGATTCATGTGAACAATAATATAATAAATTCTCTAGATTTCCTTTTGTATCTAAGTGAAGTACAATGCCTATGTATTTATAGACAAATTGAATTCAAATTTGGATCCTATTAGTTCAAAAACCAAAATCAAACATTCACAAGAAAAAAAAAGCAAGACAGAAAGCGATAAAGATCAAATTTGAAGGGTTGGCCTTAAATTCAAGTTGAAGGGTATTTATTCATCCAACCCTTCTGTGGTGAAAAATTATAAGAAATAGGTGCAATTTGATTGACAAGAGTAAATTAAGCTCATATGTCACCAAAAGTATAGACTATAAAGTTGTTTGTGTAACTTTAGAGCTAGTTTTGTATTGACTCTAAAGCTGCATGTGTGACTCCGGAGCTACTTTTGTGTGGACATTGGAGCTATTTGTGCAATTCCAGAACTGATTTTGTATAGACTCTAAAGCTACCTATGTGATTTTGGAGCTGCTTGTGTGACTCTAGAACTATTTTTGTATTGATTTTAGAGCTTCCTGTATGATTCTAGAGCTAATTTTGTAAGGACTCCAGATTTGCCTATGCGACTCTAGAGTTATTTTTGTTTTGAATTTGGAGCTACCTGTACAACTCTATAGCTACTTTTTTATCACTCTGGCGCTGCCTGTCTGACTCTATAGTTATTTTTGTATGAACTGTGAAGCTACTTGTGTGACTTCAGAGTTGCTTGTGTGAGTTTGAAGTTGGTTGTGTATGACTTCAAAGCTTAGGAGCCGCATAAATAAATAATTTATAACTGTTACTGCTTCATTCATGACACCCTAATTATCTTGTAAACATTTAATTTTTTTTAAAAATAATGTCTTAGTGAAAATATTAGCGAGTTTTTACTCTGATACAAATTAATTAGAGATAAATACAAATGAGAGCAACTATAATGCAAATTATTGGTAATAAATTCAAAAACAATATGCTCTGATACCAATTTGTTAGAAATATAGAAGTTCTGAAACCAATTTTTTATAAATATAGAAGCTCTGATACCAATTTATTGGAGAAAGATTCAAACACGCAAAAATAAAATACATATTTATTTAACTTATATAGTTGGTTACAAACTTCTATTCAAAACTTTCTTTCTAAGACTACAACTACTATTGTGTTTTCATTTTGTTCTATTTTTCTATTCCAAGCTGTTGTTCTAGTGAATCTATTGGTCTAGTGGAAGAGGCTTTTGCACTTTTATATGCTTCAATGCATCATAAATATCATTTCAATATACTTCATTTAGAGCATGAGATGCACAAAGTGAGAGAAACATTAATGTATCTAATGTGTTCAAATAAATTCTAGATCTATCACCATTCTTTATCCTATTTAACTTTGAGAAACTTCTTTCACATACTATTGTGCTTGTTGAAATAAAAATAATAACTTGTCATAGCTGCATTAAACATGGAAACCCTTTACACCATTCATGACCACCTCCACATAGATCCCATGCTCCAAACATATTTTTTTTTGGTATGATTTGTAAATAGTACAAACAAATTCATTCATCTCACCTAAGCATTTGATAATATCCACAATATGTGAGTTCACAAAACTAGTTTTTTTTGCATAAACATGTTAATCATCTTCTTATTTTGCGGTCTTTGTTATTTATCTTTTCATAATAATTAAGAGGATTGAAAAACTCAGTAGTATTAAATATAGGTAAATTTGTGAACATTGTATCTAGAGAGTCAATAACCTTCACTATAATTTTTTTCGTAATACAATGCAATCATCTATTATCCCTAGTCTTTGTGAGTTAAGGAAACTCTCAAATCTCAATGCATGCACATGAATCATCCTTGCTCCATCTACAACCTCAAGATTTTCTCCTTGTATTCTATTTAAAAAAAAATGATATATGTATTGTACTTGCCCTAAGTATGTCTCTTTAAAATCTCTAACAAAGCATGTCAATAATAATATTTAAAGTAGTGCCAATGAGAGTAATGTCAACATGATTATTTGAGAAAAAAATTATTCAATTTATTTAATTCAATAAGCATGTTTGCAAGTAAATGGATGTAAAATTATACTTGATTTTTTTCGCCAAATCATACATTTTTTCTCCTCTAACTTATTAAGAGTAATAAATTTTTAATAGAAATAAACAATGCAATATACTTCCCCATACTTAAAGTGCATGGTAATGCCCCCATGTTCAACATTTCCATGATCAAGTTTCACATATTGATGTAGCCATATAATTGATATGAAAAAAAGATTGCACATATAGGTGTTCCTTTAGTGGCATTTGGGGAGTGGGAGGATGGAGGGGAAGGGGAGTGGAAGGGAGGTGTAATGGCATGAGTGTGTTAACTTTTAAATTTTTTAGAGCCAACAAAATTAAAAAAAACATATACCACTTTTAATTAATTTACAACCGAAAATTTCTACATCATCTAATTAATGATATATATAGTAAAATAATTATATATATAATATAATTATGTATGTTATTATTATAGCATAATCTTAATTATTTAATAATTAAGAGGATTGAAAAACTCAGTAATATTAAATATAGATATATTAAATATTATTTTTTTAATGATATATTAAATTTATATAATTATAAAAATTTTATGTATATTTTTTTTGAAATTTTTTTATAGATCCATATAAAATTTATATGTTTAAAAATTAATCATATTATTAAATAATTAAAATTTTTAAATTTTTTTTTGACTTATTTCAAAAATAATATCAATCAATATATTTTACATAAAATTATCTAATATATATATTAATTAAATATTATTATTCACAATTTAATTTCATTAAATTAAAAAAAAAAGGCCAATCTTCTTTATACCCAAACTACACAAAATACTCATCTCCTCCTTCCGGATCATTTAATTATAAATTTCTCCGTAAAGGATCTATACAATTAAGCCACCCAAAATTAGAAATAGATCGTGAATTCCTTTAAATTATGAGGATACTTTTTAGTCATATTTACAAATGAAAGGATCCATATAATTAGCCAAACAAGAGGTTGAGAGGAGGAAATAAGTTTTTACTCACCCCAATGAAAAGAGCAATTAAGAATGTGAAGATCGGAATCGTGACCAACATTGTTGAAGCCAATTGAGATGAATATGTGATGAAAGCTCAACCCCACGTCAACTACTGAAATCCAAATATTCTTCAAAACCATCAAAAGTAATGAATAGTGAATTCCTGATGCTTATTTTTATCACCGCCCTATCGATGAATAGTTTTCTGCAACAAAGTAAAAGGTCGACCGCGGAACTGTGAATAGAATATTTTTACAGCTGTGCAACAGGATAGCAAAAGGCTGCCACTGTTAGATGTTAAGTGTGGTATAATAGTAGTGATGCACCGTGCTACTGTTGCGCGCCCCACACTACTCTTGCTCTTAATTCTCTATCACTCACTGAATAACCGATGGCAAGTTGAAACGTATTTGCAATTAATTCTAGCTGAACCGCTGACCTTCAAGACAATATCTATTATTAACAACTGTAAAATAAAAGTACGTGCGTAAGGCAATGTAAAAATAAAAGGCAAAATCCTTGGAGTCCAGACACTCAAAGAAATGTATTTGTTGTGCTTGTGGCTTCTTTCATTTGCAGCAAAAACTATTGGACGGGTATTCAATTAAATGGCCTTTCTATTGTCATTTATTAAAAAAAATGATACTTCGATTTATTATTATTTATTTACAAGGTTCTTTAAATTGTATGTTCGAGCCGAGTTCAAACCTTTTAGATGCATTGTGATGGGTTCAATTTTGATCTTCGGAAGGGGAGACCATTTTAATTGTAAGGGTTATCACATGTTTCTTGATATTGTAGACATCTTTAGGCCGTCAAGACACGTTTTATATAGGTACTCAAAATGACATGAAACCAAGGGAGAGAATATGATCGCTGAAGAAAGTTAAGGGAAATTTCAAAACCTATTAAAAATTGACGAAACATGTTAATAACATCTAATTTAAACTAATAATCGACAAGAATACAAACATCCTAAAATCATGACTGATAAATTCTTAAGAACTATTTTTAAGTGTTTGCAGTATCTAATAAAAAAGTACTTAACTTGGTAAATGAAATCTCACATGAAATCGTGGTTTTAGTTTTAAGGTACTTATACTTAAATGTTTTTGAATTTTCTTTATTTATCTTCATTTCATATCTAGCACTTTATATTTGTACAATACCATCAATGTGACAAATAATGTGAACAAAATATTCATGATTTTTCAATCTCATAATTTCACAATCTACATTTCTTTATAAGACAACCTGTTGTGTTTGCACATAGCACTCTTGTTAGTGTTTATATAGATGTTATGGACTCCTTGGTTTCATGGACGCTATTAAAATCACTATGGATGCTATTCTGTTATTTGAAAAAAATATAAAGCATGAAGACCAATAGATGGCCAAAGGCAACACAAGAAGAGGGGTTATATGAAAGGAAGAACACTTGGATGAAGCAAAACCACAAGTGGATGAATAGGTGGGATAGCAACTTAATCGAATGTCCAAATTGTAACAAAGACATAAAGAATTATGTGAACGAAAAGTTCAAAATGATAATGTGGAGGAAAAGAATAAGCAAGAAAAGACAACATTATATTTCATTGTTCAACCCGACTTACGAGCATAATGAAAACTCAGATATAGAGGCCAAGATCAGTTAGAGAGAAAAGATCCTCATTACTCAACTAAAAACTGGTTCTCATAGGCTTCGGTGTGAGATAGGGAGATGGACGAATCTTAAGGAGTAGTGAGACGAGAGAGTTTGTATTCTTTGCATTATAAGAGCGGTTGAAACGTATAAGCACTTCATCCTTGAATGTCCTTAGTGTACGAACATACGAACCAAATATATGGAAAATTTAAGAGTTCACTCCATGATAAATATATTTGAAAGAAAAAAATCAAAAATATTAATCCACTTCAGCAAAAAGTGGAACAATATTTTAAAAAATATCTCTCTCAAAAATCATGAATTATATGATAAAATTGATAGTCTAATAAACCAATAATTTTCGTAAACGTAATTAAAAACATTACATTTTATTTCATTTTATATATATGAATCTTAATCACCAATGATAAGATATGACACGTGTTAAATACACAACTTTTTCATTAATAACAATAAGAGGATAACCATTAGGTAACAAGCATGAAAGAGAATCAAGAGATCATGAAATATGCACGTCTTTATTTCTTAAAGGGGGTCAAATGGCTGAATGCCGAGCAATGGTCCCATGTGTCTGACATTCTTCCCCAAACATTGACGGTGTAGTGCCACGTGGCCTAAGTCCTCCTCTCTGCAGTTCGCCACATGGAAACGATTCCAGTGAGATTTGCTTCAGTATTTTTTAAAGATCACACGGAACTCCATCAAAGATTACGTCATTATCGCAACTAGTGCTTTATGAAAACAAAAATGCTTTTCGTTCGTTGACGCCAAACCGGGCGCAAAACTAAAACGACAAGTTCAAATTTGAGGGCAGTTAACTTTCCCAACGAACATCCTAGAAAGCCCGAGCGAATGATCCTACTAAACCGCTACTCGGCAGCCTGAATGCGCCAACAGGAGCATCACAGAAGGAATTGTTTCTTTTGATTTTGAACGATCCCGTATGTATTCTTAAACACTAAACCCCCGTATTTTCCTGTCATATTTTGCTTCTTATATACCAGTCACGTAAAATTGAGTATATTACATTTTATTGCTGGCCTTTGCACTATAGCTTTGCATGAAACAGGTTAAATTTTGTGCAATTTTTCTGCATTTGATAATTAGTGATATCCTTTGATCGGGTAGGTTGTTTATTGCATTGCATTTTGTGCAATTTTTATGCATTTCCTAATTACTTGTCCACGTTTGTATAATTTTATATAAAATTTTGAAATTTACTGGCTGGTAGTTCGAGCCTTGCATGGGAAACAGTTTAATAATGGACAAACGGGTTTTTTTTGAAGCAATTTCGTTGCATTGGCCAAGTAGATCAGCATCGGGAGGGTTTCCTTCTGAAAAACAGGGGAGTTTTTAATTAAAATTCGTTCCACAAAATTCCCCCTCGAAAAGGAAGCTCTGTAGCGCAGCAAATCTTAGCTTGCTGAAGTTCATGATGTCCTTTAGACCAATTTGGTCCATAGGACCTGCCAATGCGTATCGAATTTACATTATGCTTTGTCTTTAACTTCAGTGCACGATACATCATTAGAGTTGCTATTTTTGTTGTTATTGACTTCCTTCTCACCTTCTATGCCCTTTGATTCTTCAAAAGTGTCTGTCTATGAAGTGCCATCCTTAAAATTGTTGCCAATGTAGCAGCCATTCTCTTTCTCCATTGCTCTTCTGACCCTTCACTGCTGTATGAAATATCCATAGAAAAAGGACGTATTTAATCCAATTTAATTTAGATATTAATGTTCACTAAAGGCCATGAGTGGCCAGTGGGACTGAAGAGGATAAAACATGAATCCAGTACATAAAGGGACTGTTAATACATCTCCAAAAGATAAAGAAGAAAGAAAGAAAAGAAAGCTATGGGAAAAATTCAAAAATAAGTAAGGATTTGAAGGCAATAGGTCTTGGAACCGATAAAATATATATTGTCTTATGGATCTGGACAATGGTATCTTCCGTGAATCTCATAGTAAATAGGACACCTGAATACAGAATATTCTTCAATTTCAGGTTTTAGCAAACACAATTTTTATATATGCTCATCATGTGGGAGGTCATGGTCTGATTTTATTTGGAGCTGAAGTGAGCAAACCCAAAATTGAGCTAAAAGGATCCTTAAGTAGGATGGTAGCATCTTCTTTATTTGTTATGAAATATCTATAACAAAAAGGGAAAAGGGAGAAATAAGATAGTAGTTTTTCATAAACATATGAGTGAGACTAGTTATTCTTTATAGTTTCATTTCTATATTTGAACATGGTGGAAATGAAGGTACCCAATTAGTTTTGATTCTTGGAAGCTAGGCCTCGTAGAAAGTAGTTTAGTTACTCTTTCGGCTCTCAAAGGCCACATCAGAACACAATTTTGGCTTTGGGATCCCTTAGGCTATTTTGGTTGCTGGTTTTTGAAATCAAATGTGTATGATTTTACACTTTTAGGGATTCTAGATGTTTTGAAGATGCCTTTTTTGATATTTGAGTTAGTTTTTCTAAGAATTGGGGGTCCTGTTCAGAGCAAAGTTGATTAATATTAGCAAATAACTATTGAGGTTTGGGAAATCAATTCTAATGAAAGACCAAATCATGAATTGTAGACCTTTATTTTCTGTCTAAACTTTGTTCGGTATCAATGAACTAGTTCAAACATTTAAAAAAAAGAAGCAGCGAAAATAGGGTAGTATTTCTAATTTTGGGAAAAATAGTTGAAGAAACCTTGTAGGGTTTAGTTCTCGTAGTTTAGTTCAGTCTCATTTCCCAAGGATTATCAAGCTTTGAAGCCAATAAAATACGAAACTGAGTAAGTTGGGGTTAGTTGCAGACATGAATAGCTGTATTAGTACGGAGGAAATCAATCACATTTTTGTGCTAATTTTACTGCATTTGCTAATTAATTTTAGACATTGGTTAGACAGCATCTATGGAAATTGTAAACCTACTGATTTTTGCGTAAATTTGCAGCATTTACTAATAAATTGCAGGCATTCTTTTGTTAGTTTGCTGGAAAAGCTCTTTAATACTGGTGAATACAAACGGATTGAATTTTGTGCAAATTAGCTCAATTTGCTCATGGAAGTTTACAAGTTCGTTCATAGTTGCTCTTTTTTTCAAATAAATGGTGTAGTATTGAGCGTCATTTTGACAATACTTATTGGACTTACCAATGTAGGGATGCTAGGACATTTTGCAGATATTTTTTGTGACATCTGAGTTAGTTTATCTAAGAAGTGGGGTTATGTCTAGGGGCACAGTCCATAAGATTTGAAAATAAATATTGAACTTTGGGTCAAATAACTGAAAAAGGCTTGTAGTTTTATTTCTTGTATTTTAGTTTAGTCAAGTTTTCTAATGTTTGTCCAGCTTTGATGCAAACGAGAAAAGGGGAAAAAAAGAAGAAAAAACAAAAACTGAACAATTGGTTTTGTTGAAAATGTATTTTCTAGTGGCTAGTGTATAACAGTTTAGTGAACAACAATATAACTTAGGCATTTGGGCTTATTTAGGCTGAACAATGGAGTCCAACACCGGTTAAAACTTGACATTATTGGATAGATATTTGAGGTAATTTTGACAATACTGGAACAGAACCATTAATATTGTATCATAATGTATGCTAGAGTGATATAGCAGATATAATTGTCATTTGTGCCCTTAACCCAAAAAATTAACATGACATTGGAAGTAATCATTACAAGCATGGTTAAAATATGCTTTTAAATTATTAATTAACATAGTTCTAAATAACAGCATTTATTGTCTTGTAGATTTGCATTGCATATGAACACATTGTAGCAGAGTAGAAGAGATGAAAAGATTGATGTTGGTGTATGAATTATTGTGTCTGATTTGAATTATTAAAATTGGGTATGCCTTAACATAATTTTGTTTGAACTTCGCTTTAGCTTAATTTCAGACCATCTTATTAATGAAATACTGTTTAGAAGAAAATTGCACGTTTTTTGCTTTTGAACTGAGGTATCCACAACAGTCACTTGAAATGGCCATTCCTTCATATCTTCAGTACCTACAGTCACATGACATGGCCATTCGATCACTGCCTCCACCTCTCTAAAACGAGGAAGAAAAATATTATTTTGTATTTTTAAGACACCATATTTGTCCAAAAAAAGCAGAGAAAATCCAGTGACCCTCCTTTCTGTGCCTACAATCTAATCCTCATGCAAAATCTCTATATTTATTTTGGCCATTAATTTATAGAATATCTAGGTGATCCCTTAATTAGGCTTGGAATAAGGATTGATCTATTGTCTGACATAACAGATAGTAGAACCTAGTTCGTTAAATCTGAGCTTCAGTCATGAGTATCGGCATGATTTTGCACTCTGATTGTCGTATTTCATATTGTAAATTACATCTAAATATCTAGTATACCTGAAAATCTTCTTTATTTTATTGGGAACTCATACTTTTGCTCTTTTTGTAGGTTGATGCATGTAGTTTTAAACCATTCGTGTGACTGTGCACCAAAGTCAGTTTTTAAAGGTATTTACACATATTCATTAATCTCTTGGGAATTGGATTACATTAAACTTCTTTTTCTTGGTTCTGCAGGTCATATTAAAAACAGATTCTATTGAGGATCCATAGGTGGTAACTTTGAAATTGAGTTAGTTCAGTATTTGAGCATTTTGCACCAAAATTTCTCGGACAATCCTTCAGTTAGCAAAGAGTTCCATACCTTAAGAAGCCATGGATATTGCAGCTTTGATGACTTCTGCTGGCATCAACATAGCCCTCTGTATCTTGTTTTTCTTTCTGTATTCCATCTTGAGAAAACAGCCCAGCAATTTCAAAGTTTTTTTCCCTCGAAAGCTTGCAGAAGAACAATTGAAGAAACAAGATTCTTTTAGTTTGGACAGGTTGGTGCCTTCTGCTGGTTGGATTATGAAGGCGTGGGGAACACCAGAAGATGAAATATTGGCATTTGCTGGCTTAGATGCTGTGGTGTTCCTCAGGATTTTTGTTTTCAGGTAAGTGCTTAATTATGGCAACTTCACCCTATGAGCCCTGACAGGGTACAATACTTATATTTGTCTGGTTCTGTTTGCAATTTCTTGTGGACCTCTGTTAGAAATTGTTGTACTAGTAGCTGCAAGCAAATTGATCAAGAATTGTGTAACAATATTTGGTCTGTCATTTTTATGGAAATTGAATGCTGAAAATATTGAAATGTGCTACATGAGAAGTGATGTCAGAAATCCTGGTTGTTGAGTAAAATACACTTGTTTTTGAAAAATTTCAAGAGTATTATATTGAATAAAGGAAAATTACATAAAGACAACAAAAACTACTAGTGAATTAGTGCTAAAATCTGACTTGCCTTGGTAGCGCATAAAGGCACAAACACATCTACAACACACAGAACACCCTTGCATAGTATGAATGAATGAAAGAATTAAATAACATCCAGGAGATCAAGTTGAAATATCCCAAAATAGGATAAAACCTTGAATTCTAATTTCTTTGACCAAACCCTAGCTGAAATATATATTTTTCTGATTTTTACTGCAAACACTAGTGATCAAACCTTCACACACTGCTGCAATTAATTATATCAAACCCTAGCAATAATTCGACAATTATTTCAATGATGAATAGGGCATAAAAAAGCCTTTCAACCTCAAACCTTAGATGCCACAAGGGCTGGAAAATTGCAGAATTAAACAGGTGATTTTCCACCTCGAAATCACCTTATTTTATGATCAAATAATTACTGGAAAATTATCAAATATTCAACTGATATAAATATCTTTTTCCAGCATGTTTTGAAATAATAATTATGAGGAAAATTCCAATAGAATAATAGAAATATTATGCAATGTTCAGATCTGCAAATTAGGCCAATTAAGCCCTAGAAAATGATGCATACAATCCCCAAAGGGGGTCGCCCAAACTGCAAAACAACAGATAATTATGTTCTTATCCACACAACCCTAGGACAAGGGGTCTTCAACAAGCAAAGTGCAACGCAGCTCTAGTTGAAAATGTCTTCAACAAATGAACTGGTTCGTTGTCCAGAAACAATGCTAAAACCCTTTGGTGTGAACCCCCAAAGCAAGTCGCCACACTCCCCAAGGTATTCGCCACACTTCACAAGGTGTACTTTTGGATTTTCTGAATATTCAAGCTAAATTGCAGCCTTTGAAATGATGCTGCCCTAATAAAAAAATTAGAGGGTTTTGTCCCTAATACCTCTTTAGCCTTGAAGGTTTTCGTCTCCAAGTTTTGGATTAAGCTTTTCATGCGTAGACCTCAAAATTCAAATATCATAATTGCATCTTCTCCAAATGATCCTCCACTCTCTTTTATATCAATTCCCCCAAGGGGTGCGTTCCATTTTGGAGGGAAGACCTTTTTCAAATATTAAAAGAGCAATCCTTATAACCCCCACTTAAGCTCTTGGGTTACAATGACCCTCAAGAGACCACAACTTAAGTGAAAGTTAAAACAATAAAGTACTTTTTGCAAATTGCCCTTAGAAACCCCAAACTCTTCTCTTTTCTTTCTTCTTCCCTTAGCCCTTGGGAAACAAAACAAGGCTAAGGGTCTTCGTTCATTCTATGTCCAAAAGAGGGACATGACAATCCTCCTCGCCCAAAATTGCATGTCCTCAAGCAATTCGTAACATCTATGGAGTTGTTCCGAGTTACTATGTATATGCATATTTGAACTTGAATATGTTTGAAGTTCCAACCATCGGTCTTACACAAAATCCAACCTTCGCTTTTTCCCATGGAAAGAAGGCCTCATATTGAAGCCTTTTTACTGCTGTACTTGAAGAATTTTGGCTGTCCATCCAATCTGGAAGTTTCATGACAGCATTGCATTCTCTTTCCTTTCCTCCACATTGTGGCCTTACATCACATGGGCCCCGGAAAGATGATAGAAAAAGAAAAATTTTCTGAACTTGCAGTAGTATAGCAGCTGAAAAAGTTTGCTCCAGCAAGGTAATTACTTAAATCCTGAGCCTAGGCTGTCCAAACGACAGTACGTTCCAAGTGGGCACTCTCATGGAGTGGCCAGCCTTGCCTTGATGCCCCAACAATTGTCTCTTGCTCCCCTTCATGCTGCCCCCTCCAAACATGCTTCCTAAATGGCCCATGAGTGCATAGAATTTGTGGAACTCCTTCATCCTTAGGTTTGCCTCTATCTCTACCTACCATCCCCTTGAGATGGATGGTAGTTGTGGTCTCCAAGCCACCCTTCATTTCTAAAATCTGAATTCCCCTTTTAATAGTATGCTTCTTCACAAAGGATTGTATACACAAATTTATTCCTTGCTGCCCTAAAACAGAATTTGCAAAATATAGAGCACTTACCATATTAGCCAAGAGCAAAAACTCCTTACCTTGGAAGGGCTGATCCCACTCCAAACTCCCAATTTCATGACACATGTGAGGGGCCGAATTTTCCCATCATTTCTAGGATTTGCCATGCCTCTAAAACATGGAATTAGATGATTTTCAACATGCCTTAGTGGCTGCCCATACTTATAGAATTTATGGCCTTTTTACTTCCTTTTGCTGAACAACAATTTTCAGAATTTCAGGCACATGTAGTGGGCTGGTTTCCCCTGGAATAATCAGAATTTTTGACACATGGGACAAGCTGAATGTCAACATAAAACTTTGAATTTTCTGCCCTTGAAGTGGATTGAGTTTTCACAAAAAACTAAAAATTTTCTGAGTATGTTAGGGGCCTCTTCCTTGTGAGAATTTCAGATTTTCTCCTATTGTTCATAATTTAAATTTTTGTCCATTTAAAGAGCTGCCTAAAATCTTCATTTTCAGAATTTGAATCACTTACTGAACGTGGAATGGTGTGGATCCCCATCCTCTGTAGTGGTCCCAATTTAGAAATTGAAGCCTTCTTTGCCTTCCTTGTTGCCATTACAACCGGCCCAAGTTGTAATCCTACACATAGAACAAACATGTTAGTGGAAACAAGAGTGTTCAGAAACACTTTTTTGATCACCTCGTCAAGCTTTATGACCTGATATGAACTCCTCTTTGATGTCTTTCTTTTTCCTCGTAACTCCTCACCCGGATTCCCAAGGGTTTGTTTATGTTATCCCGATCATGGTTGTAGTATGTCATTTTCTTCCTCAAACTCATTCTTGGGGTGGCTGGAAATCCACTTGTACTTGCTAGAAACATCTCTAAGGTGCTAAGGGGTGGGAAACACATCTCCCTAGAGTCAAGATTCTCTCTTGCGGTAGTAAACAGTGAAGGGAACAAGTTGAAAATGTGAGAAACAACAGTCCACAAGTTATAAACAACCCTCTTATTGATCTTTGGGTCATGATATCTATTGCTTACCTCAATTTTCGTGACCATCCAAACTCTATCCCTTCTCCAACAACATAAAATAGAATTAGTGAGCTGTATAATGACTATAGCAGTCATTTATTGCTTGGTTTTCCCTCTCAAACAACAATATGTTCATTGTACAAATTGTACTTTGTGACTCCACATAGCAATTCCTTACACAAAATTAAACAAAGTATTCTCCTTCATACCATGCTTGTAGAAGTGTGTTTTTCCACATGGAATCTTATTTACAAGATCTAGAAATGATGTTATAACAGAGGTACATACCTCAACCTTGGCCAAGGGTTGTACAACCTTGTACCGTGTGCCCTTTATGCTTCCATCAATTAAAACCATCCATGTAGCCTTTGAAAATTAGCAAGTAAAGCATGATGCTTACCAATATTTGAAGTGGTTTGCATGCTCTTCAACATGCTCTTTACCTTATTGTTTTTTTTCATGATCCCAAGGCCTTGCCAACCTCCTTGCATGGGTGCCAAAAAACTTAGAATTTGTATGACAACAATACTAAATTTGTAAGTCTCACCTAAATCCCACATCCATATTGGGAATTTGCAACTCCTCATCCTTAGATTCTTTTGGAGAAATTCCTTCCTCCATTGAGTGCCCTTCATCTTGTCTTCATTATTAGCATGATCTTCATGGCGATCAAAATATTGTAGGGACCAAGTAGGGTGTTGATGCAACAACCCCTTGATGTGAAGGTCATCAAATTGCTTATTCTTAGTTGCTAATATGAAAATTCTAGCAAACTGAAAATGAACAATAGTACTTGGAAATTTGAGTTTGACCATCAAATGCTCTCCATCATCATGCCAAATGGATTCTTCTTCTTCCTTTAACTCATGCTTCAAGATTTCCCCTTTTTCCTTCACCACTAAGGAAGAACTCATAACACTACTCTCAACATGTGATGACTCAATCTTTTGAAAGTTTGCATGAGGGTTCATTACTTCTAAGGTTGGGACAACTTCAACTATGGATGCTTGACACCCCTCATGTGAGGCTTGCTCTTTCCCTTCCTTGAAGAAGTCTGATTTTTTTGATTTTTCTCCATTCTTGTCTTCCCCTTTTTGCTTTCTTTATTTCTCATGAACTTGTTGGGCAACTTCTTTTTGTTGCCCCAAATTTTCTGATTTGTGAAACTCATAAATTTCAACACTTGGCTTCCCCAAAGTGTTGCCCTTGTGCTACTCAAAGGGCTTCAAGGTACCAATTTTATGCTACTCACTAACCCCTTTCAATTCTAACTTTATGTTCTCCTTTGGTGATGAATCCTCAGGTCAATTAGTTAGTGGCTCTTCCTTCATTACAAGGGCAGATTTATTTTCGTCTTCTACATGCCAAGCATGTCTCAAGTCTCCTTGTGTAGCTCTTGGGGTTGACCTTGGTCCAATCCCAACTCCTTCCTTCAATTCCCTTGGACGGGAGGTACGCTGGTATGACCTAGTAAAGAATCACTTGTGACCTTTGGTGGTTGAAAACTAATGCTTGCCCTTGGAAGGCTCCCTTCGCCAATTAGATTTTTCATGGTGTGAATCATTTCTGCCATCATATCATTCAATCTTTTTTGCACTTGGGTAGGCTTCTCCAATCTAGCACCATCCAAAACACTGAAAGCCATTTATCTTCCCTTATATCACTGTTTGACCTTATAAACCCTCAAACCCCATAGCTGGCCAAGAAATTGTCTTTGATACCATTGAAATATCTCAAAATAGGATAAAACAATGAATTTTGATTTCTTTGACCAAATCCTAGTTGAAATATATATATTTTCTGATTTTTATTGCAAACCCTAGTGATCAAACCCTTGCACACTGCTGCAATTAATAATATCAAACCCTAAAAATAATTCAACAATTATTTCAATGATGAATAGAGCATAAAAAAACGTTTCAACCTCAAATCCTAGATGCCACAAGGGCTGGAAAATTGCAGAATTAAATAGGTGCTTTTTCACCTCGAAATCACCTTATTTTATGATTAAATAATTATTGGAAAATTATCAAATATTCAACTGATATAAATACATTTTTCCAGCATGTTTCGAAACATTAATTATTGGAATTTTTTTAATAAAATAATAGAAATATTATGCAATGTTCATATCTGCAAATTAAGCCAATTAAGCCCTAGAAAACAATGCATACAATCCCCAAAGGGGTTGCTCAACTACAAAACAACAGACAATTATGTCCTTATCCACGCAACCCTAGGACAAGGGGTCTTCAACAAGAAAACTCCAACGCAGCCCTAATTAAAGGGGTCTTCAACAAGTAAACTCCAACGTAGCCCTCTAGAAAGGGGTCTTCAACAAATGAACTGGTTCGCTATCCATAACAACCATGAAACCCTTGGTGTGAACCCCCAAAGCAATTCACCACACTCCCCAAGGTATTCACCACACTTCACAAGGTTTACTTTTGGATTTTATTAATATTCAAGCTCAATTGCAGCCTCTGAAATGATGCTTTCCTAATAAAAAATTAGAAGGTTTTATCTCTATTTCCTCTTTAGCCTTGAAGGTTTTCATCTCCAAGTCTTAGGTTAAGCTTTTCATGTTTAGACCTCAAAATTCAAATATCATAATTGCATCCTCTCCAAATGATCCTCCACTCTCTTTTATATCAATTCCCTCAAGGGGTGCATTCCGTTTTGGAGGGAAGACCTTTTTCAAATATTAAAAGAGCAATCCTTATAACCCCCACTTAAGCTCTTGGGCGCCCATGACCTTCAAGAGACCACAACTTAAGTGAAAATTTAAACAATAAAGTAATTTTTGCAAATTGCCCTTAGAGACCCCGAATGTTTCTCTTTTCTTTCTTCTTCCCTTAGCCTTTAGGAAACAAAACAAGGCTAAGGGTCTTCGTTCATTCTATGTTCAAAAGGGGGACATGACACAAGTAGTCAATGGGACCCTAGAGCAGTAAAAAGGATGTTTTGTGCATAAACCACTTGAGACAAGGGTCGTCGGATTAAGATTGTGATATATACATTTATTTTTGATGTTGGATCTTCTATTATGAATCTTGATAATTTTTTTTTATTGTTTTAGATAATCTCACTTCTTCAAACAGGGCGGCTAGACTGTCAACTTTCAAGTTGTCGGTGTACTTGTTTTGGATGTTGTTGTAGGCACTTCATAATGTAATGCCACATGGTCTCTGTCAACCCCAAAGAATAAAATAGGCATATTTTCTTTTCTCATTCTTCTTTAGGTGTTGTCCACTTGCTGGTTTCACACCTAAGATGGTGTGAGCTAGTCCTTAGTTGAGTTATCAACATTTGTGCTTTCCATTTGATTTTTGCTCCTATGAAGGATTTTTTATCTTGATCATAAGTGGTTTAAATTCTTTGACATGGTACTCTTTCTTCCACTGGAGCTTTTTTTTTCACATTGGTTATCCTAAATTTTTCTTACATACCTATTTATTTCCTAATTGATTTTTGGACACCCTTGTAGCATAATGCCCCAGTTATTCATCCACTTGTTGTTTTGTTTCATTCACGCATTCTTCCTCTTGCTTAACTCTTCTTCCGCTACCATTTTGGGCCAGTGACGAGACTCCAAACACTTTGTCTTATTTAGGCAACTTAGCGTTTGCTTCCAGTGGGAAAGTACAAAGATAAAATCTCATATGGGATCAAGGTTTTAGTTTTGAGACTACTCGAGATTAAATGTTTATTAGATTCTCTCTCTCTTTCCATTTCAAATTTGACGTATTTCTGCGCCAAATTTCACATCGATAGAGCACCACTGGCATGACAAGTAGCCAAAACAAAGCCCTCGTGGTTTTCCAATCTCATAATTCTACCTTCTTGTATCTAATTTGTATCGAGTATAAAGACTTCCAACCCCCTTGTATTTTTTTGTCATGCATGTCTCTCAACTAAGCTTCTTTTGGAAATCAAGACCAAAGTACTTGTATTCTTCAATCACTTGCAAAGGGATTCTTTTGAAAAGGAAGTTTATTTTTTCCTTCACAAGGAAAAGATCAAGACCTTGGTTTTGTTGGAATTCACTTGCATCCCAAGCTCCTGACAAAAATTCTCTTGGGCCCTCAATTGTTTTTTCTAATTGTGTGTTGTTTTTGTAATTAAGATAAGGTCATTTGCATACAAGAGTATATTTACCACATAACTAACTAAGTGAACACCCCCACCTCCAATTTTGTTTATTTATTCCTCTAACTTGTCTATGTATATCCCAAACAATATGGAGGATAACAAACATCCTTGTGTGATACCAATGTTGCTTCCAAAGCATTCCAACAATCCTTTACATGTTTTGATTTGGGCTCAAACTTGATCACAAACCCTGTGGACTACTGCTCTAAACTCATCTAGCACTCCAAGTTCCTCCATCTTGCTCCAGAGTTTTATTTTGAGTATTGTATCAAATGTTTTGTTGAAGTGAATGAAGGAAAAAAAACATCATTCCCCTTGTTCATCCCATACTAGGTGCTTGAGAGTGATGTAGTGGTCAATTGTAGAGTGTTTTGGTCCAAAACCTACCTGCCCTTTTGCTCTATTCACCTCATTTTGTGCCTAACTTCTAATTTTGCAGTCTACTATGCTCCTAAATAGTTTTACAAGAAACCCGTCATTTTGCAGTCTACATCCTTGAGTTTACTAATCATAGGTTGTGTGGTTTGCTTGCTTAGGTGTGTGTTGTGCTAAACCCGTGTTGTTTGTGAGTCGAGTCAGCCTTATATGTAATGTTCCCTTCTTAGCTCGCATTAGTTTCTCTTGGATTATTAGCCTATTAATAGACTCTCGTAGGCTAATGGAGTTGTTTAGAGAGTCCTTAGTGTGGTATTGCTTCTCCGGAATCAGGTGATATTGTGGTTTTGCCTTTAAAAGTGGTTTTGAACTCATTTTGTACATATTATTTATTGGGGTCCAGTATTTCCATCTTGGGAAAAGCACCTAGTTGGGCAGTTGTTGCAGTGGTGGACCTTTTGGTTCAGACGGGATTAAAAAATGATGTCTTATGAGGAAGATATGATATTTTTAATTATTATTAAAGTACATCTTTAATAATAATTAATTATTCAAAAGTAAATGATATAATAGCTCATCGATTTTATATTATAAATGGGGATCATTATTATATTTAAAGTTAATCATAATATAAAGTTTGAGCATCCACTTAATGGAGAAATTAAAAGACTCGACAAGAGCAAGGGTTATGATATGTTATAATGATTTAATCTCACCTTGGGAATCATGCTTTTCTGGGGGGCATATATATTTGAAAATTCATTCATTTAAAAAAAAAAAAAAAAAAAACATTCTACACTTGACATTTTAGTAGCTATTGCTTGGGAGTTGTGAGAAACAAGGGTTTCAGTGATTGATTGCTTTGGAGAGTGCAGCTGCTTCGAAGTTTGTGGATTCTGAGGTTGTGGAATACCAGCGGAAGATTGCCTATGTGATTAGCTTCATCTAGGAGTCAACATTGTGCCAAGTTGGAAAAGTTTGTGAAGGGTTTGAAGAGGAGATCACCGATTGTTGATCGGAAAAGTGCTGAAGATCATTCTCTTGCTGCTAGCACTATTTGCTACAGTGATGTGAATAGTGCCGCTATAGTGACGTGAACAGTAAATTCATTTTTGGCTGATTATACTAGCTGCTGTTATCATTTCCAGAATTTCAAATAAATTGAGTCTTTCCTTCTGGGTATGCAATGCATGAAAAGAACTCTGTGTTATCAATTTGGTTTCAAAATCTAAAAGCATAGTGTGTAAATAGTAGTTAGCAGTTGCTTCAGAAGTTGTAGTTTTCTCTTACATTTATTTTTCTTCGCATCTATATCAAAAATACAAAAAAAAACTAGAAACCCTACAAAATTAAAAAAAAAATTCAGATCGGAACTGCAAGTTTTAAATTGGGAGAACAGGGGTTCTTACAGTAGTATCAGAGCCACCCTTCCTGCCAGCCTGTGTGGTATTCCTTGTGCATGTCAGTTTGAAGGTGATCTAAGCGGTTGCATGTCAAGATATATGATTGTATGTTACTTCTAAGGCATTGCATGACAGTTTGAATTGGTTCTATGCACTCTAGAGAGTCAGGATCACACAGGGATTTCACAAGAAGTAAATCAGGACAACAAGAAGAAGGAATTGGATTCAACCCAGCTGATACAGTGATGGGTGAAAGAAGAGCAAAAAGCCCACCTAGGGAGATGAACAATCAACTCAATGATTTCTTGACAACCTTTGCACAACAGCAGCAACAAATGATGCAACAGTTTCAAGACCACATGATCACAGCCATGGGACAAATGAGAATAGACCATAGAAGGTCAAGGAGTTCAAGCAGTAGTCACAACAGAAGTGAGGTTGGCCATGTACACCATGATAGAACAGCTTCTAATGCTGTTAGGACAACAAGCACACGGTCTGATCGTCCTCTCCGTCCTACATTTTTGCCAAGGCAAACTGAAGAAGAAGCAATTCCGGAGGTGGAAGAAGAGGAGACACACACCACAAATGATGTCATGGTGGCTTATGATGAATACAGAGCTTTACCTCCTGATGTCAGACAACTAATCAATCTGAACTAGTTTATGAACCAGCGGAAAGACAAGGCTAGATATCGCTTGGATAGGCAAGAAAGGAGGCCTAGAGGGCAAACTAGACAAGGCACACAGCCTAAGGAGTTTAAGGAGGCCTTAAACAAAGTATCTCTTCCCACTTTTGATGGAAGTGGAAAAATGAGTGCCAGATCATGGGTGCATAAATTGGACACATTCCTGTCACTTAAGCCCATGCAGGAGGATAAGGCAATTCAGTTTGTTACGATGCACTTGGAGGTTGTTGCTTATGACTGGTGGCACCATGGGTTAGTGTCATAGGATCATGCTTTGATTCATTCATATGAAGAGTTTGTAAACAAGCCTATTGCACGCTTTGATAGGAAGGATGTTGAGGTCTATTACAGAGACTTGGCTTAGCTGAAGCAGGTTGGACCAGTTGAGGCCTACATCAATGAATTCTAGAAAATAGCAGTCATGGTTCCTGATATGACTGAGAGGCGAGTCACTATGCTGTTTGTCAAGGGTTTGAGTGACAGATTTAGGGGTTTAGTGAAGGCTCGTAAGCCTAACACTCTTCATGATGCTATCCAGTTGACACTAGATCTTGATACGTCATCTCCTTCACTTCAACACCAAAAGAAGAATTTGAAGGATAAAAAATCAGACCATAAAAACAAATCTGCAGTCAAACCAGACCAAGAAACACTCAACGATTTGAGAAGGAAAAAGTTGTGTTTTTGGTGTAAGGCCCCGTATACTCAAGATCATGATTGCCCCTTGAGACCCAAGGCAAAATCTAAGCAAATGAAGTGGATATATGCTGATGAATATCAGTCTGAAAATTCTGACCAGCAAACTGATAATGAGGATTTGGAGGCAGAAAAGTCTTCAAATGAGTCTGAAAATGATGATGAAGTGAAGGTTCCTAAAGTTCACCTTTCTAGCATCCAACGTGAGGGCTCCTTTAGGATGCGTGGAGTGTTAGCAGGTCAAAAGGTGATAACCTTACTGGATACAGCTGCAACACACAACTTCATAGATGAGAAGTTGGTTGTGAGGCGTGGAATTCAAACAACAAGGTTAGAGTAGCGGATGGTTACACCCATTCATGTAACAAATTGATTTCAGATCTTCCCTTGCGTCTAAACAACGATGACTTCAAGGCAGAATTTTATGTTGTTAATATGGGAGACATGGATGTGGCCTTGGGCATGAGATGGCTTCATGCCATAGGAGAATTTACTCTTAACCTTCGTAAGATGGAAATGAGATTTGAAGCAGATGGGAAGAAGCATGTATTGAAGGCAATAACAGATGGTGGGATGAAGACGATATCATTCAGGAGGATGGAAAAATTAATTCGTCATGAGCAGGTGGAGTGGGCAGCAGAGTTGGCGATCGTGCCTACACAAATGGAGCAGCAGAAACCGTGTTATCGTCCACGCATTCAGGAGTTGAGAACTAAACACACAAAGGTGTTTAGTGACATTCCACCAGGTAGACCACCAGATAGGGGTATTGAGCACATTATTGAGTTAGAGGAGGGTGCTAAACCCGTGATGATCACACCCTACAGGCATCCAAAGTGGATGAAGGATGAAATAGAGAAAACCATAAAAGACTTGCTTGAGATGGGCCACATGAGGTTGAGTAAATCTCCTTTTGCTTCATCAGTGGTATTGGTGAAAAAGATGGAACTCTTTGCATGTGCATCGACTATCGGGCTTTGAATAAGAGGACCATTAAAAATTGATACCCCATTCCTCGTATAGATGAGTTGATTGATGAGCTTCATGGTGCTTGCTTCTTCTTGAAAATTGATTTGAGGTCCAGATATTATCAGATCAGAGTCAGAGAGCAAGATGTAGAGAAGACAACATTCCGATGCCATTGTGGTCACTTCGAGTTCTTGGTTATGCCTTTCGGCTTAACCAATGCCCTTTCCACTTTTCAATCTACCATGAACATAGTGTTTCAGCACCAACTGAGGAGGTTTGTGCTTGTGTTTTTCGATGATATATTGGTTTATAGCAAGTCATGGGAAGAGCATCTTGCTCACTTGGATGCAGTGTTAGATATTCTTGAGAGGGAGTCCTTGTATGCCAATGAATCCAAATGTGCATTGGGGTTGTCAGAGTTACTCTATCTTGGCCATATCATTAGTGCTATCATTGATTGGCCTACCCCTGATAATCTTACACAGCTGAAAGGATTTATGGGATTATGTGGTTTTTACGGTTGCTTTGTCAGTGGGTTTTCACAGCATGCAATGCCTCTCTCAGATTTGACAAAGAAGGGAGCTTTCATTTGGACTGATTAGGCACAACAATGTTTTGAGAAGTTCAAACTTCTAATGAGTTCATGCCCTGTTCTTACCATTCTCGACTTTTCTAGACCATTTGAGCTTTAGTGTGATGCTTGTGGTGAGGGGATTGGTGCAGTGTTGATGCATGACAAACACCCCATTGCATATGAGAGTAGGAAATTGAGGGGGCCAGAGCGGAGTTACAGTATCTACGATAAGGAGATGTTAGCCATTATGCATGCATTGGCTAAATTCAGGCAATACTTAGTGGGCAGCAAGTTTTGTGTGAAAACAGATCATAATACCCTGAAGCATTTCCTTGGACAGTGAGACCTTAATGACCGTCAGCAAAAGTGGGTGAGTAAACTCCAGGCATAAGAATTTGACATCTCCTATGTCAAAGGGACTCATAATATAGTTGCTGATGCGCTGTCACGTAGACCTCATTTGAGCACCATGGTTGAGATTTCGTCTAATTGGAGGCACTTGATTTCAATAGAGTACGCCAAGGACCCTTGGGCCTTTGGCATCATTGATGGTATAGTGCAAGATAGCAGATACTCCGTTGTAAATGAGCTCATCATTTATAAAGGGAGGATTTTGTTGTTACCAGGTTTTGAAATGAAGAACAAAGTGTTGAGAGCCTTTCATGATCTACCTATGGTAGGACATCCTAGTTACTTCAAGACTTATAAATAGATACGAGAGCGTTTTACTTGGAAGGGTCTCAAGTCAGAGGTTCTTCAATATGTTAGAGAGTGCCCTGTTTGTCAGCAAAATAAACAGGAACATACATATCCTGCAGGACTTCTTCAGCCACTTCCCATTCTTGATCGGAAGTGGGAATGTTTATCCATGGATTTCATTACGGGCGTACCTAAAGCCCAAGTTAGAGATTGCATATATGTGGTAGTCGATTGGCTTACGAAGTTTGCCCACTTCTTTCCGATCTCAACCACTTATTCAGCTGCACAAGTAGTAGATCTTTTCTTCCGTAAGGTCTTCAGGTTGCATGGCTTACGTCGGAGTATTGTCAGCGATAGGGACATTAGGTTTATGAGTCATTTCTGGCAGGAGTTGTTCAAACTTAGTGGGACCGAGCTCACTCTGAGTACTAGTTACCACCGGCAGACTGATGGTCAGACAAAGAATGTGAATAAATGGGTGGAAGGGTACCTCTGGAATTACATAGCAAGGCAACAAAAGGCTTGGGTGAGGTGGATTCATCAATGAGTATTGCTACAATACCACTCACCATATGTCCATTCAAATGACACCATTTATGGCTCTATTGGGTATGATGCACCCAATTTTTTGGACTTGTTGCTGAGTGACAGTAGAGTGCTCAGTGCTAGTGATCTTCTTCAGGAGAGCTAGGACATCATGCGGTCTCTGAAGGAAAATACTCAGAAGGCACAGAACCAGCAAAAAGAGTATGCAGATTAGAAGAGAGTTGAGCGATCTTTTGATGTGGGCGATATGGTGTATCTAATGTTGCAGCCATACCGTCAGTCCCACTCTTAGGAAGAGTGGTGTCGCGAGAAACTTAAGCCACGATATTATGGTTCGTTCAGGATTATCAGGTGTGTGGGAGAAGTAGCTTATGAGCTTTGACTTATCGACAGACAGTAGGGTACATAATGTATTCCACGTGTCATGCCTTAATAAGGCGTTAGGACATCACATTGTTCCCTCTATAGCTTTACCACCCCTAGACGATGAGGGGAAATTGATATTAGTACCTGAGGCCATCATTGATTTCAGATTGTGTCAATTGCGGAAACAAATCAACATGGAATATTTAATCAAATGGAAGGATTTGCCGGTGGAGGATGCTACTTGGGAGGGAGAGGACATTTTGTAGCAACCTAAGTTGATATTGCGACAAGCAATTTCAGGGAGGGCGGACTGTAATGTCCCCTTCTTAGCTTGCATCAGTTTCGCTTGGATTAGCCTATTAACAGACTCTCGTAAGCTAATGGAGTTGGTTAGAGAGTCCTCAATGTGGTATTGCTTCTCTGAAATTAGGTGATATTGTGGTTTTGCCTTTAGAAGTGGTTTTGGACTCGTTTTGTACATACTATTTATAGTAAGTCACTCTGAGGTTGGGGTCCAGTATTTCCATCTTGGGAAAAGCATTTGGTTGGGTAGTTGTCGCAGTGGTGGACCTCCCGGTTCAAACGGGATTAAAAAATGATGTCTTATGAGGAAGATATGATATTTTAAATTATTATTAAAGTACATCTTTAATAATAATTAATTAGTCAAAGTAAATGATATACTAACTCATCGACTTTATATTATAAATGGGGATCATTATTATATATAAAGTCAATCACAATATAAAGTTTGAGTATCCACTTAATGGAGAAATTAAAAGACTCGACAAGAGCAAGGGTTATGATATATTTTAATGATTTAATCTCATCTTGGGAATCGTGCTTTTCTGGAGGGCATATGTATATTTGAAAAATCATTCATTTAAAAAAAGAACACATTCTAAACTTGACATTTTATTAGCTATTGCTTGGGAGTTGTGAGAAACAAGGGTTTCAGCTATTGATTGCTTTGGAGAGTGCAGCAGCTTCAAAGTTTGTGCATTCCGAGGTTGTGGAATACTAGCTGAAGATTCCCTGTGTGATTGGCTTCATCCAGGAGTCAGCATTGTGCCAAGTTGGAAAAGTTTGTGGAGGGTTTGAAGAGGAGATCACTGATTGTTGATAGGAAAAGTGCTGAATATCATTCTCTTGCTGCTAGCACTATATGCTACAGTGACGTGAATAGTGTTGCTACAGTGAAGTGAACAGTGCTGCTATAGTGACATGAACAGTAAAATTCATTTTTGGCTGATTATACCAGCTGCTGTTATCATTTCCAGAATTTCAAATAAATTGAGTCTTTCCTTCTGGGTATGCAATGCATGAAAAGAATTCTATGTTATCAATCTGGTTTCAAAATCTAAAAGCATAGTTTGTCTTTTGCAAATAGTAGTTAGCATTTGCTTCAGAAGTTGTATTCTCTTGCATTTATTTTTCTTCGCATCTATATCAAAAAAAAAAAAAAAAACTAGAAACCCTACAAAATTAAAAAAAAAAAATTCAGATCGGAACTGCAAGTTTTAAATTGGGAGAACAGGGGTTCTTACATTATACCCCAAACTTATACTAGATCTTTGCACGTCATTTTGTATATCCTCGCCTCATCATTTTCTCATTTTTACATCCTTATCCCATCATCCTTTTGTACATAATCTCTTGTATATCCTTGTCATCATCCTCCTTTGTATATATTGTCTCTTATATATCCTTATCTCAAAACTATCTTCTATTATCACCTTGACTTCATCCCATCCTAATCTAGTTATATCCACCCATTATTAATCATACCTTTATCACCTACATATCCCAATCACATCTTACATCTTGACCTAAGTCCACAACATCAAACTACTTGCCTTCACATAATCACCTGATCCCCCTCTTAGTCTAACCACACGTCATTGATCACCATCCCATCAACCACATAACCTAATCATCACCTTATATATCCTTATCTCACCCTCTTGTATATCCTTTCATCTTGTACAACCTTGTCATCATACTATTGTACATATTGTCCTTTTGTACATCCTTTTACTGATCATTAGTCATACCCCCATCACCAACATCTTATCTTGTACATCCTTGACATCATCTTGTACATGTTGTCCTTGCCTTACTCTCATCCAGGTCTAACCATATTCACCCGTCTTTAGTCATCACTCCATCACTCTCATATCCTAATCACATCTTGTTTCGTCCTCCACATCTTATCCTAAGTCCATCACCAATTCTTTGTCTTGACCTTGTCTTCATCACCCATTTAGTCTATCCTTGTTGGCTCCTTAGGTCATATACAGGTCCACACCATCCCTATCTCATCTTACACTCTGCATCACTTAATTGTCACCTATCATCATACTTGTCCTTGTAATCACCCTCGTCAGATCATCCTATCCCATCCCATCTTGAGCAAATCGGTCTAAGGCTCTTGAGCTAGTCCTATCATCCACATTATCTTGTCATCCTATTGCTTATCATCTGATTAGATATCATACCTAGTCAATATTCTGTTAGCATCTTATCAATCTGTCGGTTTCAATCTAGCAAACCCATCATCAATCTAATTGTCTCTAGTCCAATCATCTTGCCTATTCATAACTAGCAGCCATCATATTGTCATCTTGCTAGTTTGAATCCAGGCACCCATCACAATTCTCAATCCTTTTGCTAGCTTGACTACTAGGCATTGTTGATAGGTCGTTAGCACCTATTGTACTATCGGTCTGACATCTGATCATAGTCATACATCATCTCAATCACATTTTAATCCATTTATCTATTTCATCCTCATAGCTCGGTCCTTTGGACCTCCTTTGATTTAAGAAGCCATCTCTCATTATCCATCCTTTATCATCTATCCCTATGGATTTGGACCCGATTCTTGTAGACCGATACATCTTGTCCAACAAGGATGATGTCCTTTTGCGAGCATTGGAGATGGGTGCTCGCCTACCTTCTGACCTTGATCCCATTCGCCCCAAACCAACACCTAACCCCACGAAATCAGTCTCAACCTTCCTTCATGTGGTCACCCTAATCAATCAATACATCACGGAAAATAAAGATGAATTCCTCTTGCGGCTATGGAAGATGGGTGCTCGCTTTCCTGATGATTTTGACCCCATGAGCCTCAAATCACCTCCCAAACAAGTCCACCATCAAACCTCATCCCATTCCCTTCCACCATCCCTTAGCCCTATCCAAATCCCCTTAGCCCCAGTTCATACTTGTCCACAGTCAAATCCTCCATCTACCAATAATAATCTATCACTACTCGCTCATCCTAATAGCAAAGGAAGACCCGACTTGTCAATCTCATCATCCAACAATAAGATGACATCACCATTGTCTTCTTTCAATTCCAACACTTCCAAATCCAACTCTCAAGCCCATCAAGCCATCCATCCTTTATCACCCACCACCATGAACCTCGACCCCGCTCTCATTGACCAATACATAGCTGTCAATAAGGATGAAATCCTCTTGCAGTTCCTTACGATGGGTGTACCACTTCTCGAAGGTGTTGACTCCCTTCAACTTATTGCACCTCTAGCACAAACCCCTTCATGTAAGTCTCCTTCCAATCCCCCATCCACTAGTTATAGCCAATCATCTACCCCTTCCCCTACTAGCCAAGGGAATTCAATCTTGGCCACCTCATCTACTTCCAGTCCATCCACCCAGTCACGCCAAACTCCATTTGATCTAAAGTCCAATAGCGAAGCGGGTCCTTATACTCCCCTTCCTATATCCTTGGAAGCCCTTTTCCAACAACTAGTCGTCGCCAACATGATGGTCTATCCACCCATACGACATCTTGATCCCACCAAGCCTAAGCCCTCATGGTATAAAGCAAAACGGTATTGTGAATATTATCGAACTTGGGGGCATTCCCTTAAACGATGTAAATTTTTTTGAGATTGTGTCCAAGACCTCATTAACCATGGTGACATAGTAATTGAGGATGAACCAGATGAGTCCCTGGGTGAACAAGAAGAGGAATGCCAAGATTCCATTCCCGATCACGATCAAGCCCTTCCCCTTCGAAGCCAAGGTCAAGACATCCTATCCACCCTCCATGATCCTCCCATCTTCGACAAATCCTCCATCAAACACAAGTCTATTCCCCATAAGCCTAGTCCTCCCATATCCCATTATTCCTTACATGGACCTATCTTTGCTCAATCCATTGTTCTTTTATCATCTCCCTCTCACCCATCATACCAAACACCCCCTATTGAGAGGTCAATTGTGGACAACGACTCTTCTACTTGTAACACTACATCATATACATCGGAGTTAGCATCAAAGTCAGTACAAGTCTTATCTGCCTCAGGATTGTGTGCAACACCAGTGTCCGAATCAGATTCCTCATTTGAAATGTCATCCCTCATCAATATTTCAGCAGATACTAATAATGCCTATCTTTTTGAGGATACCTCTAATCCAGGGACCCCCAATACATCACCAGGCATACCTTTTGATCCCACTCAGGATGATGAAGTCATAACTGAATTCTTGAACACCTTATTTGTTGAAGATTTTCAGAGTGGATCTGATCTTACCTTGGATATGTGTCTTAATGATCCCTTTGAGATTCTTGATGACACTTTCTCCGATGTTGAGGCTAGGGCTCCTAGTAACTTTTATGAGGACTATATTGCCCATTATCCCTTTAATCCATCACCCAACATTAATCACCCACCTCACCTCCATAATCCCTATATCTCACTCCATCCAGGGGATGAACAGGAACATGCATCATTGGATTCCCCTCCGCATTCAATATCATGTGGCCCAAATACAAAGATCCAAGATCCTATTCTAAAAGTCATAAATCATGATCAAACCATCTTTGATCCTATCCATCAAAATCAAGCAAAGTGAAATCATCGGCCTAATCAAAAAATATTTTCTCCTAGTGAAACCCGAAATCAGGCACTAGGAGAATATCAAAGTCAAAATAATCATTATATATCAAGTCCAAAATCAATTATCCTTGGTGAAGCCCAACATCAGACACTAGAGGGTAGTCAATATCAAATTCAATCAACAATTAAAGTCATAAATTATAAGGCTGACCATCCTCTTAATACTTGGATCAAAGAAACAACAAGTCAAAAGGTCTCATGGCACCAATCTAAAGAATCCCCTCCACCATATCCAACGGTGTATGCAAGTGTTGAACCCCATTTCCGTTCCCCATCTTATCATATCATCTGTCATACTCATATCCCTCCTTCACATCCTATATCCCATCATCACATTCATGGCATACGTCCATCCCAACCATGCCTCGAATCCCTGGGCAACATTGTCCCTCGTAGAGGTTACAAAGACACCTGGTTAAAACGTCCGAAGGATGTTAAATCAAGAGTCAATAAAGGCCACAGGACATCCATAAATCTAGCATCCATCGAGACATGAACCTGGCATCACATATCTCCAGAACAGGGGTCGGTTAAAGATCACAATGATGCTGACATCTTGCATCTCACCCTTCTCCAATAAATCGAGATGCCCAATAAAAGTCAAAAAAATAAATAAAAAATCATTCGTCTAATGGGCGCATTGGGCAAGTAACATGATGAAAACCGGTTTCTAGCATCATGGTAAAATAATCAGTTGTCCGTATTGTCTCTCGACACTTGGGGGCACAATCCATCCTTCATCACACCCATCCATCCCATCCCTTGTCAATCCCACCCGCATCGTCTGCCATCATATCATACATCCTGTCTATCATTTCGTCCAGTTTTGACCTCTGTAAGGACGCGAAAGGTGTCTTGAGAAATGTTTTGCAATCATGTTGGCATATCCTCCAATGGACACTCGAGCAACTAAACATCTGGTTTCTTCAAAATGTGGTCATTAGCAATCCCTAGTCCCTTCTCCCTTGGTCTTCATCCCTTTTGTCGTCTCATCCACCATCCCATCCATCATCCCATTCATCCTCATCCAGGTTGCTAGGCTTGGTATTCCCTTTGCTAGTAACCCCATTTGTATAGTGTACATACATATCTCAAAAATCCCTAAAAATTGAATATGCCAAAACCCCTAAAAATCATAAAATTGGAAAAAGCCAGAAATATTCTATTGTGTCTTATCTTATACCTAATCCTCTAGTCACATCCATCTCCTATTTTCCCATCTTTGGATACCACATTCCTTCTTGGAACCAAATCGGAGTGGTCACCCATCTCTCCATCTCTTTATCATCCTTGGCCTAGGTATTATTGGCACACATCACCTTGTCAAAGAATTTAATCTGGCACCCATCATTTTCCTATCAATACCTCTTCACACCTAGCACCCATCACATCACCTCTTTGCTAGTGTGGAAGGGACTTGATCCCATCACTGTCTTTGTCATTGCCTCTTCATGCCTAACACCCATCCCATCACTCTTTGCTAGTATGAAAAGTATTCGATCCCATCGTCTCCTAATCTTTTGCTAGATTGGACTCTTGCAAGGTTTTGTCTTTCGATTATCTTCGGTCATTTTCACATCCATATCCTCATCCACATCCTTATCCTAATCCTAGTCTCTCATCCAAGTCCATACCTTTATCCAAACCACTAGTCAATCCTCATCATCATCGCTAGTCTATCCCCAATCCACATCTATTCTTCATCCATAATCAAATCCTAATCTAACCCATGACCCAATTAGTCATCCCATCATTAGACAAGACATAATGACACTGCATGTAGATACTTGTGTGTGTTACTTGTTTGTTCTGTTTATCTTGTTTGCATCATATATATATCTTGTTTGTCTTATAATTTGTTTGCATCATCTCTCTTTTTGTCTATTTGGCAATGAACACCAAAAGTGCCCTCGAGGATTTAGAATTTGCTATTTGCCCACTCACTTTGGCACAATGTCCTCTTGGTAATCCTTATATCATGGGGCATATTGTCAAGTGCTATATTTATCGGATTGCTTAGATTATGATGAGCCTTATGACAGTTGTGATGGCTTGATCGTTTACACCCTCATCATTCGCCTAATCGTCTAATCATCCTTATCTCCCATCACTAATCTAATCCTCTCGATCCACTCGACTAACATCCAATATTTTATCCTCGTATCATATCCTTCAATCACTAACAAGTCTCATCATTCTTATCATCATCACTTTCTAATCATTTACAATATAAATAGAGTCCTCTCCTAATGTTCCATATTATTTCTTTACAGTTAATTTATTAATTGTTGGTTGAATATTTTGTCGATCAGTGTACTGATAAACAAAATAGGTCTGATCATCTAAAGTAGGAAGATTGGTTGTCCAAATGTGTAGGTTTACCACATCAAAAGGGGACTAATCTCTCCTCTCATCAAGGGGAGGTTCCCTATAGATATTCTATATATATATAAACAGAAAATAGTACTCAAGGGTAGGATAAACCATCCATCTCTCTTTCTTCAGAGATGATGTGTGCAAATCAAAGGAAAAATCTCAAGGGAAATGACAGAAAGCACTCCTTTTCTTTCATAAGTACTATTCAACAAACCACAAGAATACTCTTGGTAGTAATTGCAAAATGTAACCAAGGACGTAGTAACCAGCAGATTGAGATGTAGCACAAAGTCTCCACCTCAATTGTGCAAGAGTGAGATACGAAGGACAATGAGGGCACAAAGTCGTCCCAAGGTCCTTTACACAGAAACAAAAAGAAAACACACTAAAGGCAATTGTGGAGGCACAAAGTCTCTCCACAGTTGGCTTCAGGGCACCTTCCTGACTACTTTCACTAGTTCAGCTTATTGAATTAAAGGAACATAAAATATATTAAGGAAAAAGAAATAAGAAAAGTTTCCCCAACAACAAAGATATCACAACACAAAGTCAGAAAAGTCACTTGCTTTCTTATTCCAATAACAAAATATGATCAACAATCTGAGCTCAAAGTCTCAGTAATGCCTTTCAATTTGGGCAGAGTTTTGTTTTTGATCATCAGAGAGAGAGACCTAATTCAATAAAAGAGAGTCCCTTATATAGCCTCTTCAAGAAGGACTTGGGAACAGTAACACATCATGTTGCATTGAATTTTGTTAAGAAGACATGCTGGAAACGGGTCACGCTATTGAAAGTTTGCATCTTTCAATATCCACCTGGGGGTCTACTTCTAAAAACATATCTGATGCGCAAATGTTTCTGGGCATTCTTCCTCGTTCCTCCTTTCTTGTTATTTGAATCGGGTCCTCGATTCAGTTCGATGCTCTGTTCCTTAGTTGCTTCCTGTTGGTCTTTTGAGAAACCTTGCGGAAGATGACACTTGGCAGCTTCCGCTGCATTTGATATTGTGCCTCAATAGATGACACGTGGCGGCTTCCGCTGTGATTTTGAAGATGACACGTGGCAGCATAGAGGGTTTTCTATTTCTTCGGACTTTTCTTTTGGATTTGTCGTTTGATCTTTCCTGGAGGGGACCTGCCCTTCGGGGCCTTGAAAAACGGTCCGCTTTGGGTCGGGAAGAGCCCCCCGCAAGGGTATCTGCCCTTTGGGCGGTCTTCGGATGGCCTTCGGGCTTCTTTCTTCCGGCGGGCTTTATCCTTTATTTCCTTCGGACAAAATGTCTGAAGGAATTCTTCCTTGGCTTGTCTTTCCATCGGGCTTTGCTTTGTTTTTCGGGCGAATTCCTTCGAACAAATTGTCCGGAGGATTTCGCTTTGTCCTTTGCCTTGTTTATTTTCCCGAAGGAATTCACTTTGTCTGTTTTGTCGGGGGAACTTTTCCGAAGGAAATCCCTTTGCTCTTTTGGCCTTTGAATTGGTCCATTTGCCCCCTTTCTGCCCTCCGCAAGGGCTGTTTGAGCTCCAAATTAGCCTTTCGGGTTTTTGCAACGGTTCACTTCGGCTTTTGAGTGTCCTCCGAAAGAGCTGTTTGCCCCTTGGAAATTTGCCTTAGTCGATTTTATGTGAATCTCGAATTGTGACACGTGGCAGCATCCGCTGCGTTCTGTCGGGTTTTTGTTTCCTTAGTCACTTTTGCCAAAAATTCTCTCCGTAAAGGCACTTGTGTCTTTGACGCTTGGGGCACTCCTTTGAACTTGTCGCTTGAACCGACCGATTGAACCAACTTTGGTTCAATGGTTCAATGGTTCATTCTCTTATTTCTATTGACCACTTGAACCAAGATCCTTTGAAACAAGCCTCGTTGAACCGTTGAACCTTGAACTCGTTGAACCAAAGTGGTTCAATGGTTCAACGGTTCAATGGTTCATTCCCTGAATATGACTAAGTGTCGGAAACTTGTTCTTTTGATTGAACCTGTATGTAGAAGCCTTTGAACCTGCTGAACCATTAGTCCGTCACTTCCTTGTTCTTTCTAAGCTCATTGATCTTCATCGCACTGGTTGAACCTTTGAACTTGTCACTTGAACCGACCGATTGAACCAACTTTGGTTCAAGGTTCAATGGTTCAATCGGTTCATTCTTTTTATTTGACTAAGTCCTTTTAAGCTTTTTGAACCAAACGCGTTGAACCATTTGGTCGTTGAACCTTGAACCCGTTGAACCTTTGAACCAAAGTGGTTCAACGGTTCAATGGTTTAAGCCTTCTTCTCTTTGATAAGTGTTTTCAAGCCGTTGAACCTTGAAGCGGTTGAACTTTGAACCAAGACAAATGCGCTTAACTCTTGCTGCTAATGTTGAACCTTTGAACCCATTGAACCCGTTGAACCAAAATGGTTCAAGGTTCAATGGTTCAATCCTTGTTTAGAAGCTTGCCGATGAACTCTTTTGGTTGAACCTTGTCGTTGAACCAACTTTGAAATTGCCTAAGTGTTGAGAGCTTGCTTCTTTCCTGCAGAGTCCGTAGTTTCAAGCCTGCAGAGTCCGTAGATTCTAGCCTGCTGAGTTCGTAGATTTCTGAGAAGCTTGAAAAATGAGGAATTTGAATGCTCAGAACAAATTTCGAGAAGGGAAGAGATTATTTTGGTCTGTTGAACCAAAATAGTTCACATGTCCTAAAAATGAGAAGCTTGTTTTTGGGGACAACATTAATCATCCCCTATATCCCCTCTTTCCCCTATCTCTTCTTGTCACCTGACTTTTGGTCACTCGATCATATCGATTCTTCTCTATCATCACCTACATCATATTGATCGAATTAGCTTTGAGCTACCCCCATAATCAATCTTATCAAATTCTTGTCTATCCGGGCCTATAGCTCTCCCATGCATGCGTCCTTGCTTGGGATACATCTAAAGCTTGCGGCCCTTAATTCCTATCATCATCACATTATGGTTGATTCTCCCTTGGGATGTGTCGACAACCATCACACAGTCGTCTCTACTCCCTGTGCATGTGTCCTTGCCAGGGGCATCATCATCAATTTGTAACTCATTGCTCAAGTTGAATACATCTTCATTTTCTATCTTACTTCCGGCATCCCATCCCCTTCTCTATCCATCGCATCCCACCCATCGTTTCTTCTTTCGAGTGGCCATCCATCTCATTCTTCTCTGCATGTCCCCTCAAGGGGGCATCATATCCCTTAACATCATCTACTAACATTCATCCATGACATGGTTTTTTTTTTAAAGACCATTACTCTTTCCACTTCAGTTTACTCGCAATGCTCTTTCAAAGAGGGGCAAAATGTATGCACTTAAATTCGCTCACCTACATTACCGTCACTAATAATACTATTAGTCGACACTAATTCTGATCATCTCATTTTATTCTAATTTATCCCATTCCTAGTTATTTATCTAATGCACCTTTCTTCATAGTTCATCATCTACTAACCTTATTCATTTCCACTTCATCATTAATTTATCCTAAATCCCTATTATCTCATTCTAATCTCATTTACCTATTACTTGAGAATTTTAAATTCTGAATGACCCACCTACTAGCCTATGCCTAGGCTCTCCTACACCCCTAGTCCCTAATTATCTATATAAACCTTATCTAATCCATCTCTAAGCCTAATTAATCCCTAAGAGGATTCTTCTCTAACCTCTCCTCTTTAGAAGCATCTAAGGAATGTAAAATTCTTTTTAATTTTCATCCATTGATTTCTCTCATCCAACTTCAAATCTCCACCATAGATCTTTCCCTCGTATTTCTATTTAAACAACTCACTTCCTCCATGGAAGGCAATTTCCAAGCTTCATAACAAATCCATGTCAAACTAATCAACAATCTTAGGAGATCAATCATCAAACATTATCATCATGCCATCATAATGTTCACAATCTGAGTCAAGGTAATCAATCATCCTAATCTCTTTGTTTTCATTTTGTTTGATCTTGGTTTAAAGCATTTAGCTTTAGGATTTAAGTGTATGATTGAATAGCTTGTTCATCTAATTGCACTTAGTTCTAATGGCTTTAGACTTAGTGGTTTGATATTTGAGTGGTTTAAATTAGTTAGATTTAATCCATAGAACTCAAATTTTAGGCTACATCAATCACCATGACTGAAAGTCTCTGAGACTCCGTGACATAATCATTTACTGAGGCCCTTTTCTCAATTGAGCTAAATCACGTAAATGAAGTTCTGGATCTGCTTTATTAAACCGCTCAATCAACCTCCTACTGAACTCCTCATAGGAGTGTGTGTTGATGCCCCTGCATGATTAACCTGTGATACCACCAATCGTGGGCTGCTCCTTTTAAATGTAAAGTAGCAAATTGGATCGCCTCTCCCTCTGCCATAGGTTGAAGTTAAATGAAGGTATCCACGTTATAAATCCATGCCTTCGTTGAGCTTCTCTATGACCCATCAAATGTGGAGAGAGATAACTTCCCCAATGCATGCTGGAGATCTCTCTAGCTGCCCCTTTGTCTCTGACTGATCTTAGGCCCACTTTGCCCCCTTTTCCAAGCTGAAAACTCGAAAAAAGTCAAACCTCTCTAACTGTCGTGGATAAGGTAACATACTCATCCATCTCTCTCTTTAACTCCTCGCATTCAGTTAGGTAACCTCTCGCTTACTAGTGCGATTTCCTCCCTTTGAACAAATGTAGGCTGGGTGGGCCTATGTGTGGATGGTCCATTCCTTGAAGGGAGTGTATGTGCATCTGGCTTGCTCCCTGAAGCACCATCATCTCCATTGAGTGGCTTTAAGCCACCCATCTCACTGAAGGAACGAAGAAACCCCTCCATCACTACTGTCATCCTCTCTTGAGTTTGAGAATACTTCTCAAACCTCTCCTCAGCCAACTTGTCTCTCCTCTCACCCTCTATCTCCTGGTGTCCCCTGCCACCCATGACTTGGTCTTGTTGAAGTGAACCAATTGGTGGAAGCCTTGCTTTCCTTTTGCTACTTCTCAAGTAATACTTAACGTATCAAACTCTTCACCCCACATAATAGCCAAGGTATGGCTCTAATACCACTGTAATGTCCCCAAATTGGGACAACAATGCAAAAGAGGGTTCTCCAACAAACCCCTAAACAAATCTGAAATAAAATTTGAATGCTGAAAATAAAAACCAACAAACCCTAGTGTTGTCTTTGCACCACTAAACTGAAATTATCACACCTCCAATCACTCAACAAATTAATAGAAAAATACCTTGTGAAGCTTAGCCAATCATGGCTCACACCGTATGAAGAAATTGATATGTTTTCCACTCCAAAACCCTCAATGCGATCAAGCTGATTTTAATGTCCTCTTTTTGTCACTTAATCCAACTCAGAAAAATCTCCACAACTGAAGATAAAATTTAGATAAATTTCATCATGCATATCATAAGAAAGTTGGCCAATATCAAGGCCTAAAACATGATCAAATCTTCTCCAAACCAAGTTGGTAAAATCAGGAATAAATAGCATGAAATAACTCATAAAATCAGACTTGTAACCTTGCCAAACCTGCTAGAAATAGGTTATAAATTCCACCAATATTTGCAATAATAAATGCTCTATTGTTTAGAGCCAACCAAGGCACCCTAAACCCTTGTACACCTTCAAGTGAATTGCCTAACTCAAAAATTAACGGTAGAATTTCAAAATTAATACCCTTGCCTTAACCCACCTAAAATCCTTCAAATCCGTATGATTTATTACCAAATAAATCAAAAATAATATTATATATGTACCTTGTCAAATCAGAGTCTAAAAGCCTTCCAAAGATGTCCAATTCTTTTTCAATTTATTTGCCCTAGCTCAGAAAAATATATAAAATAAATCAGATTGTTAAACTTACCAATGGATCACCAATTGACGTACAAAAATGCTCTTAGGGAAAGTTGCCCCAGATGAAAAAATCATGATAAATATTATGCAATATTTTAGACTTCAACGTACCCTTCAAATCAACCACAAATCCAACCCTCAAATCAAGTCGCCAAAGCTGGAAAATCATATAAAATATTATGCAATATTTTAGGCTTCAACGAACCCTTCAAATCAGCTCGCATAACTCTCTAGGCAAGTCACCACCCAATGAAATGGCTCTCAACACCACAAACAAGTTCCCAGTGCAAGTCACCACTCTCCAAGACCTGCAATTTATAAAAAAACCAGTTTTCTATAGGGTTTTCAATATTCCTCAATGTAGGTGGCGTCCAAAAACACCCTTGTATATCCACTTGCATGTGACCATGCAATTTTGAAGCTCAACTACAACCCTTGAATAGAGCTGCCCAAGTAGTAGGAATGGAGGTTTTTGTTCCCAAACCCTTGACACTTCTTGAAGGTTTTCGTCCTCAAGATATAGTAATCAAGCTTGACATGCTTGATCAAAGATTCAAAATTAATATTCAACATACCTTCCAAATGACTCTTCAATTGCTTTTTATAACCATCCCTCAAGGGTGGCGCCCAAGTTGGAGGGATGTGTCTTTTAAAACATAAGCAACTTTATCTTTTAAAACTCCCTTTTGAGAGTTTAGGCTCTCATGACCCTTAAAGGTCCTCGACTTAAGTGAACATTAGATCAAAAGTACCTTTTTGCAAAACTTAACTGAAAATTAGAATACTTAAGTATTTTTCACCTTTTTGCTCATAGAATAGCTCCCTCAACGTTCCTTCTCTTTCCTTCCCTTAGCCTTGTGGGAACAACCAAGCTAAGGGTCCATAAACAAGTTACGCCAAAAAGGGGGGCATTACACAAAGCTGGAATAGGTCTCCACTGTTGCTACCGTAACTTGACCTGGAATTATAAGGGCGCTGACCCTCTTGACAACAATTTGGAACTGGCTTAGTATGGAGCACTGAATATGGGGCATGACCATCATTGCACTGCGATTAACATGCTCATCTCCTTTGGCTAAAGTAGCAGTTTTTGATAGATTTGCCTCCCCTCTATTAATCTTGTCAAGTACCTTCCCATAGCTGTCTTGAAAATCCATCGCATATGGCAATAGCTCAATCTTTGGAATGCTCAAAAGATAGATAGCGGCTTTTTGGAAAAGATCCTCTTTCTATTTGGTACCCTTCATCTTATCCTCATTGTTAGAATGATTCTCATGATGATCAAAATATTATAAGGACATAGTATGATGGTGATACAATAAATCCTTGGATCATAATAAATCTGAAGTATGATTTTCCTTTACATACCTTCGGTTGTCACCAAAGTGTTCATCCACCTTTCCTAGAAGAGAGTTTGTTGAGATAATCTCCACATTATCACCCATGTGACTCAAAACTCCCAACTTAGGGTTAATTAAAGTGTTCACCTTAAATGCATAGTCATCCCTAATGCCTTTCTGAAAATCAATACCTTCACTCTTCTTGCCATAATCATGAAGATAATCAAATTGCTTACATTTTTCTTTTCTTCTCACGAGGGCAAAATTTTCTTCCTCTTGGGATGAAACTTTTTTTCCACTTTCCTTTTGTATGATAGGTGTCACCATGGGTTGTTCACTAACCTCTTTCATATCTGAATTCTCTTGCTTTCCGATTCCTTGCTTGGAATTATGTTGAGGGTTTGACTTTGCATCTTTTTCCGTCAATCTTCTATTTCTATTTTTTGTGTATACCTCCAAGAATTCTTCAAAGGTATTGTATGATGTGTATCCATCATACTTCATATCATATTCATCAAAGGCAAAAAGTTTGATTTCGTCTTTGTTACACTACTCTTCCAACTATGCGTCTTGAATATGATCATTCTTTTGTGTTCTTCTAATTGAATCTAGGGTTTTATAGTTGATAGAAAATTGTTTCAAAAGCTGATTCTTAATACCTTGTGTTTGTGTCCGCCCTTTTTGTCTTGTTTTTCTATTGGTTTCTTCAAGATGATCCTCAACTTTTTGTTGCTCTTTCTGTATTCGCATCCATACCTCTTGGATAGGATTTATATATTCTTCCTTTGGTGAGAACTTAGGTCGCCAATCCATTGTAGACAACTCAAACCCTATAGTTGGCCAAGGATTGGCTCTGATACTATTATAATGTCCTTTTTCTAGACAATTTAGAGGAATTTGGGTTTTCCAGCAAATCCTTATACTGAAAATATTAAATTTTTATTTTTACAAAAATCCTAGTCATAAATTGCAGACTTCTGAAAAAGAATTATTCATGCATAAAATGATTGCTTTTCTTCATAGAAACCCTTATAAAAATTATAGAATATTCAAAATATTTATTGAGCCCATAAGTCTGATTTTTTACAATAAATTCAGGTTTGAAAATTATTAATTAAATATCCGCTGATTGTTAGATTGAAAAATATCAAAATCTTTCACAAACTGCCTCAAAAATTGCAATTTCAAACCCTCAAGGGGTTCGCTGCCCTAGGAGAGGGTGCCCACTGATGTTACTACCCTTAACAGAGTTGAAAATGAAGTTTGCTGACCTAAATAGGGCTGATAACAGCTGCGTCCCACCTCTACAAGTTTCTTCTGCGTACTTGGAATGGTGCTTTAGACTTGAAATTTTCTAGATCATGCTCAAATATGATTTTTGGATGAAGTCACATGTTGGACATTGAAGGGTTTTGTCCTCAATACCTGAATATCAAAGAGAGGTTTTGTTCTCTAGTGCTGAAAGCATAAGCAAGCTGCTCAAACTTTGAATTTTAGTTGATCATAATAACATAATTCAAAAAATGAACCTCCTTTTACATCCTTTCCTCCCAATTGGGGTGCTCAAAATGGAGGGAAAGATTAAAAAATTTAAAAAGCGAATCCTCATGATCCTTTTAATTAAGGGCTAACTTAAAGGTCCCCCTTTTAAAGCCACTTTTAATCAACTTAAAAATATAACATTAAAGTACTTCCCTTGTATTCCCTTTTTGCCCACAGAAAGTCAAATTGGGCCAAAGGTCTCCTTAGCGAGCTAGCATTGAAAAGGGGACATTAAAAACCTCCACGAAAAAAAGGCAAAGGAAGAGAAGGGATTCTAGAGGCAACATTACCTTGAATGGAGCTAGGGACTTGCTTCTTATCATCTTAAGTTGATTACTTGGTTCTCCTTGCCTTTCTATGAAGTGAGTGTCATTGCTTAAGACGTCTTTCTTTTTGTTTTTCTCTCTTTATTTAACTTTCTCACTTTTGGTGTGAAGATTTGCTTGTCATCACACAAGCAATGACATAAAGTGTAATGTCTCCATTTTGAAATTAAAATAATATTATTACTAATATAAAAAGTATTTTTAAATACTTAAAATAAAGTAATAATAATCTAATTTTCAATTAAATTGGGGCATTTTTAAGGGTCATGGGCACTTAAGGTCTAAAGTGAAATTATAAGGAGGTTCTTTTAATATTTTAAAAATGAGAGTTTTCCTCCTATTTTGGGTGTCACACTTGGGGCATCGATATAAAAAGCAGGTGAGTTTTTCATTCGAAGATTATGCAAATTTAGACTATTGATTTATTGATTAAGTATGTCAAGCTTGTTCATCACAACTTGATGACGAAAATCTTCAAGTGTGCCAAGGGTTTGAGGACGGAAACCTCCATCTTACATTCAAGGTAGCTCTATTTAAGGACTTTAATTGCATGGTTGCATGCAATTGAACTTACAAAGGTGTTTTATAACACCACCTTGTTCAAAGGCAAAGTGAATACCTTGGAGAGTTGTTTGCATTGATTTCTCATTATTTGGTCGCACAATTGAGCTCCATTTTTAGTTTTGAAGGAACCTAGGGCTGTAACTAGGGTTTTTGGAACTTCGAGACAACTTTTAGGGGACTTTCTATGGAGGCAAAATTCTGATTCTAATTTCGTTGGATAGCTCTACTATTTTTGTGATCATTTTGAACTAATCTTTGCATTGAAATTCTAAATATTCTAGAAGATACAAATTTATGAAATTTTAGCTACTTGAGGCAAATAATAAATTATTGAGGGCTAAAAATAAGGTAATTAATTCAAAAAAATTATTTGTATAATTTTTCCTAGTGAAATGATTCACTTGGGTAGGTTAGACTGTTTTTGGGCTCTAATATTGAAGGGAATAATTTATTTTACATTTTAGAAATTATTTTAATAATTTCCCTAGTGGGTGAATTGATTTGGGGAGCTTGGAGACCTTGTTGAAGGAATAAAACAAGAGTTTGATTTTCAGATTTATTTGTCCTATTTTTCTAAGTGTGCCGACTTGTTTGGAGGGGCTAAATTGACTATTGACAGTCCTAATTTGTTCTTTGAAAGCCCTAATAAATTTCAGGGATTTTTGGCATATTTATTTTGAGTTTGTGCAAGGGTTTCAAGGTTGATTGAAAGGAGGAAACATAGTTGTACTGGCAGCTTAAAAATCAGAATTATTGCAAAGAAATTCCAGCTACATTGCCATTTCATCTTGCCACAAAAAGAGGCATTTTATTGTAGTTCTATATTCATTAATTATTGGAGTTATTGTGGAATGTTATTGCTTGGAATTTGGACATCTATTGATGATAGGATTTGCTGGTTTTAGGACAAAATTCAGATTATTTTCAGTTTCGTGTAAGGGTTTGTTGGGAAATCTCAACCTATGTTAATTGTTCCATTTGGGGACATTACATAAAGGACATACCCTACATTTATTTATACATTTTATTTGCAGTTTGGGACTCTTTCTTAGCATTAGACTTGACTTCCTTGGCCGAGGGTAGATTGTTTGTGATGTGAATGCAATATTTCCTTCATATCTTTCCAAATTTGTCAAGGTACTATGTGATAAAGGTGGTTGGATTGCAAAATATGAGAAATCGTGGGCCATCCAAGTGATTGTGTTGAGTTCTTTGTTTGTCTAGAGAAGCAATGAGGGGAATAGCTAGATGGAATAATGGCATTAGTTGGTGACCCCTATGATTTAGAACGCATAAAAACTCAATATTTCCATGTTTTTGTAGAGACCGCCAAACAAATCTGACCTAAAACTTGCAAGCCCTCAAAATGGTCCTTAACTAGTGCGACAATCCCATCTCTAATAACTCCATGGTACTGCAGATTTGAATGATAGTGAAGAATTGGTTGTGGGTGGTATCATATGCAAAGTCTTAAAAGGAGACTCAATACTATGCATGCTGATGCAAGTGCATTTAATCCTTGTTTGGCTGCATGCTTCATGGGATATTGAATTATCCACCAACGGATATGAATTAGGGCTGCATTAAAGTCTCGAAAAAAATAAAAATTGTGCCATTCCTTGAAGTATTGCTAGGTCTTGGTTACTAGTTTGCATTTGTTTATAAGGAGCTGTCCATGCTAGAATGTATAGATGATAAAGGCATCAGACATGGTGAAGACAAATGGGTATCCGATAGGATGGAAGAGAGGAGACAAAGTAGTCATTTGCTTAGCGTAGATTCTTGTTGTTTACCAGACATCACAAATAATGACAAGGAAGTCATGATATGCATAGGAAGCGCAAAAAAAAAGGAACATGAGGTAAATGCAGGAGACAATAGAAGGGGATGGTAAATAATAATAAAAAGAAAAAGAAAAAATAAAAAGGAAGAAGACTCTGAACAAAGATATATGGGAGCTTTGACTCTAGAGGGAGGAAAAAAGTATCTAAAGTGGGAGATATTTTACTAAAAACGGGAGGTTTAGAAGAACTAATGATGTGGAGGGAAGAATTACTTAAAAGTGTGATAGGTGAAGTGCATGTTGTCAACCTGGAGTTGCATCTTGATCGAAGACGTGCTGAAATGGCTATTCCTTGTTCTAGTTGAAACAATGGGATCTTCTCACGAGGGTGGGTGCCTCAACGGTGAGAAGAATCTCCAGAGAAGATTGGTTCCTGTAAGATGTATTAATGAGGATTTCAACTTCTACGCTACAAACTGTTTGAAGAAAAGGGAGAAATAACTTGAAATAAAATCCTAGCTAAAATGGTGATACACCTAATTTGCTTGATCCACTCAAATCGAGCTTCTGAGAACACTGATTCAGACAAGGAAGAGGCAGAATTTCAACTCCAATTGGTCAATACACAAGTATTTCATGAAAAGGTTCTGTCTAATGATCTAAGCTTGAGATAAAAGTAGAAATAGGCTTGACGAAAGGCACTAAATAGCCACTAATATCCACTGTAAACTCAATAAAAGACATTCAAACACAAAACGTGACCTGCATAAATGACCAGCTAGTAACTAGGTACGAATCCAGATTTGACAAGGAAGAAAGAAAATCTATCACTTAGGCAAATCTATAACAATAGTACACTATATCGGCTGTTGGAAATTGAAAAAACACATTCCTCTTCTTATTGATTCTGAAAAAAGGTTACGGCACAAACTTTCGCAGAAGATTGCTTGCCAAAAGAGGGATCATTTTTACAAGTCTGAAAAGCCATTAATATAGAAAATTTACAAAAGCTAAGAGATGGCGTTTGAAAATAGAGAGGGAGTAAACTCAAACCAACTCAGCCTTTACAAAAGTCTATTTTGTCTTGCATGAAAATTCCTTGCATTGAAAAGGACGGTGGCTAATTTTGGAAAGTCAAACTCTTATAATGCAAAAATGCTACGTCCACCTCCAAATATGGACTTCCTCTTGAGTTGTTTGATCATTTGAAAGTATGAGATAAACAAGAGCATGCATGAAATCCACGCCATGCTAAACTTAGAACTCCAATTGAAATGTTGGAAGCTGAGTTGGAACGTTTGAAAGCACGAGTTGATCCGGAGATGAGCTTGACTTCAACAACCAGTCAACTGAAGCTTTGACCAGTCAACCGAAAATAGCCTTTGCTTGCACGGATTTTTCTTTTATTTTGGTCTGCTTGTTCGTGTCTATTTTCTACAGACTTCTATTTTCTGTCCAAGTCCAATTATTCCTTTGGAATTTCGTCTTGCCTTTGTTTTTTTAATTATTTCCTTTTGGAATTTTGTTGGCTTCTCTTTCAGATTTTTTCCTTTTCTGCGGACTTTATTTCCTGGCTTTACCTTGGCTGCATTTCCTTCATAATTCTTGCTGACATCTCTTTGGATTTCCTTCGAACTATCTCCTGTTGACTCATCTTTTTTCTGTTGACTTTATGTTCACCCCTATTTCTTTCAGGATTCTTTGCTGTCTCATTTCCTCGTACTTTTTGTCTTTACCTTTGTTTTGTTCCTATTTCTTTTGGAATTTTCATTTCCTGCCCTTCGAAATTTTATGTTATCTCCCATGGCTTTGTCATTTCTTTTTCTGCGGATTTCTTGTCAAGCCCCTTGGATTATTATGTTTGCAGTTTTTCTGAAGGATGTCCTCTCACAAACTTCCTTTTGCTGTTGCTTATATTTTCTTCGGGTTTTATGTCTTTCAATTTCCTTCGGACTTTTATCTTAAGGCACTCGAGTTTTTTGGAGGGCACCCGGGTTTTTTGGAGGGCACCCGGGCTTTTGAAGGGCACCCGGGCTTTTTGAAGGGCGCCTTCCGAAGTCTTCTGAAAGGCAAGTGCCCTTCGGGATTTTTGCCTTGATTATTTTCTCCCAAGTGAATCTCCCACGACTCTTCTAATTGAACCTTCCCGAAGGGTACGTACCTTTCGAGACTTTTGCAATTGTCCTCTAAGAGCTCTTTCTTTCGGACAAAAAGTCCGAAGAAATACTCTTCTCCTTACAACCCTGAAAAAATCTTTGCTTAGACAAAATAAATGAACTTACAGCTTGTATGTCTTGGCTTTTGGCTGTACGTGATGCTTAGAAAAAGAGAAAAACCCTTTTAAAACTGCTGCATGTGTCCTCCTTTTGAACGAACTGTATGTTCTATATGATCGCTGTAGGAGTCCATCAAAATTTACATGGCCGTAGGAAACCTTTTCATCATCATTTGCATGGCTGTATTTGTACATTGCGTTGGCTGTAATCAAGAAAGCTCCTTGGAAACCTCTGAATGACTAATCTTCCCCTGGCTGTAGATGGCCACTTTGGCTTATACCTGGCTGTAGATTGCCACTTGGGTGGCTGTAAATGCACATTAAGGACCCCAAAACTGATTCACAAGACAAACTTGGCACCATAGCAAAGTTCTGAATAGTAGGGGTGACAATTTGGCCTATGGGGGCAAAATTGTCAACAGTGCAATGGAAATATTTTCAAAATGCTTGATGAGAGATGACTAACTATGATGAATGAAAAGAGTTGGTCGTTTCTCTAAGCCAACTTGTTTGCCAACCTCATGGGAGAGGTCTTGCCTTCCCATAAAAACCACTAAACTGTTGGTGTGTGGAATGAGTACATTGAATTTCCAAAATATCCACGACCCTATTTTGATGCTGTTTTTGGTGGAGTATAAGAATTCTTTCATGTCCTTTAAAATTTCTACTACTAGTTTGATCATGTTATCCATTTTCTAGTTGACCCCAAGATGGGACGAGAGGTTTGAGGAGTGGTCATGTAGAGCTCTGAATTCTTGTTCCTTGGTGATGACATCGAGGGTTACTTTTGAATCGTCTTTAATGTGAAGGTTATCAATTCCATATTGAAGAGCCAAACATACCAGTTTGAAGAGCTTTGGGTTTAGTATAGTTATTGGTGTTGATCACTTTTGATTGCATGTAGCTGAGAAAAGGAAAGCCCTTGAATCGTCAATTCCTACTTTACCAGCGTTTTTTTTTGAAGCTCCATCAATTTTTAACTTGTACTTTCCCATGGTAGGGTCCAACTAGTCCTAGGCACTACCTGTGAAGAAGCAAAATTTGTCATGGAAAGGGATATGCCAACACTGTGCAATTTGACAATCTCTTATATCTGCAGAGTCAAAAAAAATGGAACTTATTCTATACATTATTAGAGTGTTGTGTATTTTGGATTTAATTTTTGTTCCTACTTGCAAAGCTATATGACTTTGATTTTCAAAATTCCCAGAATTGTGTTCTTTCCATAGAAACCACAGAACAAGCCCTGGTGACGCTTGATTAAGATGTTTTGACTCTTGATATGTTTGAGTTGATTGGCATCGATTTGAAAACTGAGTTGTAGAATCAAGATGGGAAATATGAAACTAATGAGCTATATGTTGCCAAACTTGTTGGCATACTGATAGTGGAAGAACAAACAAGCGATGGTTTTCTCGGCTTGGGGGCAATTGGGGCATATATTGGGCCCAATCCATCTTCGATTTTGCAGATATTCAGCTATGAGAAGTCTGTTATGCAAAATCAGCCAGAGAAATCTTTTGATTTTTGATCATACTGGGATTGCCCATACGTGTCTCCATTTTTTATCCACAAGTCATTATTATTGAGAGAACGATACGCTGATGATACAATGCTTTCCCTTGTTTGTGTATGAGGCCAAATTTGTACATCTGTGTAATGTCCCCATTTTTGATCTAGACCCTTGTGGGACCCTTAGGCCATTCTTGTTTCCAATGGCTAAGGGTAGAGGAAGGAAAGGGAGCATTGTGGGCCACTTGTGAGGAGTTAATAATGGAAAATGTACTTTATATTTCTTATTTTGAGTTGAGTTATGAAAAAAGTACCTTATTTTTCCAATTCACTTAAGTGATGGAGTTTATAGGTCTTGGGCATTTAAAGCCTAAAGTGAAATTAAGAGAATCTATTAATATTTGAAAAAAAAAAGTAACTCTTCCCTCCAATTTTGGGCGCTATCAGGGTTTTGACCAATTTCCACCAAAGTGCACAATTTGGCTTAAAAACACTAAAACACATTAAAAGAATTGAATTTGATATATTCAAGTGTCGATTTTGGCTAGAGTATCATTAAATGAAGCAATGCAATTTATGGGCTAGCTAACTTTGATCAGATCATTTCGAGTCAAAATACCAATTTTGCACCTGGGTGCTCTGGGTTGCTCTTTCTTATCAAATCTCTTGCATGAGATACGTGTCTTTGTTATTTTGTATTAGCAACATCCTAAATGGGATAACGGATCCAACGCATTTGACATTGACTTCCAATTTCAATCTAGTCAAATTTTGGATCAATAACAAGGCATTCTGATCAATTTGAGTAATTTGTGCACAAAGTGCTTAATCATACTTAAGAGCTAATTAAACCAAATTAGAGCCTAATTAAGAATTCCATGGAAACTTGTTGACTACTTATTTTTGGAAATGAATATTGAATAACTGCATCATCAGGGGACCTCATTTCTTGGGAAGACATCCTTAGGCCATAAATGCCACAAATATCAGGATTATGGATCTCTCATGCCTCATAATGACCCTCCATGCCTCTTCAATGCCTCTTTTTCCAATGTCATGATGAGGATAATTATAGATTTAATTCCAAAAAATTGAATTAATCCTCGACTACACATCTTCATCTCAAGATAGACAGTTCAGGTTGATTCTGAGCAATCTCCAAAATCTATAAATACAGAGGCCATGAACATCATTTCTAAGCTTTTTTGGTGCAAAGTTATTTTCTCAAATATCTTCAAGAAGTTATTTTGGTGCAAAGTTATAATGCACAAATGATTCCAAAAGCCATTGCAATTAGTGTTACCATGCCAAATTGATTCCAAGTCAAGCCAAGCCAAGCCAAACCAAAGCCACAAGGTGCCAAGGAGAAGAGGAGATAGCCAAGCCTCCTTTGATGAAGACTTCATGAGCACAAACCGAGCAAGCCACTACAACAAGCATTTGAAGCATCCAATGAAGGTAAAAGAAGGCTTCTTTTGCATTTTAGTTGTGGGTTTTATTCATGTTTGTTAACTAAGCTCTCTCTAGTGTCTAGGCCTAGAGATGTTATACTAGTTAGTGTGTTTTTTTCATTTTGTTTTCATTTTGAAACTAACATGAAACTAACCATCTTCTCTTGAGGCAAATTTCTAGCATCACATAATGGCACGCCCGGTGGGATCAAATGCATTTCACACATGAAGAAGATCATTACGCAACTTAAAATCTTCATTTGGATCATTAAAACTTTTGCAATTTGATTTTCTAACTTTGTTTTCTGGAAAGTGTTAGGAATAGCCTAACGTTAGTGCTCACATTATATTTGTTTGTAATATTATTATTAATATGAGTTGTCAACTCATTTACTAATAATATAGGTAGAATAATATATTATTGTGTGAGTGAATTGTAGTCACAACTCACCTAGCTACTCTAGGGGTGTTAGAAGAATAGGTTTGAGTGAGAGACATTAGGAGATAGATTTGAGAGATTGTTGGGATTGAGTGATAGCCTTAACTCCTTGTTTGTAGGGGCTCATTGAGCTATATATTTGTATCTATCTCTATTGTATGTATCCCGATTGAAGCTTATTATTTGTTTTATGTGAAGAATTATTTCGGTCTTTATTTATGTATATTATCTGGTATCAGAGCAGGAGCTATGGGTTAGATTTTTACATTTGTTAAGAATGCATTTCTGGTGAATCTGGCCATGTATGAATCCAATTGTTCTAATGTTGATCGTTGAATTTGGAGTTTTAAGCACCATAGGAAAAGATTGGATTGAAGAGTCTGTGTGAGCATTTATTTTGAAAAGATTAAGGCAAATAGTGGTAGGTGTAGTGGATGGTGATACATTTGCCATGATCTTCAAATGAATGAACAAAGATAAGCATTTGCATATCAGATTGTAGTGGTAGATCTCCAAAGATAAAATACAATACTCTTCATCAATTGGACCAGTAGATTCTCCATGCTCATCGATCTTTGTGCAATCTGTAATCTTTACATGCTGATTTCTATCAGCCCACTTTGAATTAATTTATTTGTTGCAGTATGATTGGACTCTATCAGGAGGCGTTTCAGTCGTCAATGCGGAAGGATCTACGACAAAGATTGAACAAAATATGACATCCAAATCCTCCAGCTGCATTCGATTTTTGAATAGTTCTTTGTCATATGACGACCTTCTACCATAGAGCGCCTTTTATTGATAGGTTTCAAGCCTCAACTTGCGGCAAATAATTCTGCAGACTTGAGAATTCTCTGCCACTGAGATTACCTTACAACCAACTGATTGGTCATTATAGAATCTTATTCCACCATGGATACACTTGTTATTCAAGCCGTGAGTGGTGTTCTTCCTCGTGCAGCTATTCTTCGAACCATGAGCCATATTCAAGCTTTGCCACCACAATTCTTTGCCATATGAAAAAAACAAATTATTATCTCCACATGTGTCTTCAAGTGCATAAAGGGATCTTATTCCTTAAAGTATTGAATTTTCTAGATCTAATCATGTGTTCTTTGAAGCACCATCCAACTGTCCACCCGTGCGCTATTGATTTCGACATTCCAACAAAGTGCATCTCTAATCTGTTTGGTGGTCCATTTGAATGATCTTTGTGTGCATTTCCAAAGTCTCTTTTATTATTAAGAGTCTTAAAATTTGTCATTAGAATAGGGTCCATTTGTTTTTCAATGTATAAGTCATTTTTATCAGTCAAGTCAAAATTGTCCTATAAAAAATCCTCAGAGTATCAACATTCTCATTTGCGTAAAAAATTAAGAGTCTTTATTATATAAATAGTCTATGTCATTTTTTTAAAATTGTCAAAAATTCAAGAGAGTCAAGTTGAAAAATTCAAAGTGTTTACATGTCGAAAAGTCAAAGTCATTTAGGCTTAGGTGTCATATAGAGTCATTGTCAAAAATTGTAAAATATAAAAATATTTGCCTCACGGACACATTTTCGCTTGTACGCGACGTCCCAATTGTGGGGGGGTTTATCCTCAAAATATTCATACAATTGAGCTTCATTGACACATGTGCTGAGTAAGCAGCTTCACTTATAGGAGGATGGAGGACACAAGAGGTTGGAGGACAAATAAAATCTCTCATCAGTCACCAACGACGGGGCCCAGATGATTTGGTGACATATTTAATGTGGTGTGCTTTTTCATAATTTTCGCTATATGTTTGCAAATAAAGAAAAGAAGTACATACCTGTTTAAGTATTGAAATAAGTGAGCTTTTATCTTTGTATTTCTCCTTGAAGTAAATATAGTGATGAGGATTAAAAAAATGCTGTAGCATTATGTTGGTTGTTCGTGAACCACATGTAAAACCATTCTTTGTAGTTTGATGGTAATTTGAATGTAAAACCATTTGTTTGTTTGTAGGTTGGTGGTAAACTGAGTGTAAAACCATCCTTTGTTTGTATGTTGGTGGTTAACCGAGTGAAAAACTATCATTTGAGTTTGGTGGGAGTTGCAGTAGAGGATAATGTCTTCCCCATGTTCGCACTAAGGGGGAATGTTAGGAATAGCCTAACGTTAGTGCTCACATTATATTTGTTTGTAATATTATTATTAATATGAGTTGTCAACTCATTTAATAATAATATAAGGAGAATAATATTTTATTGTGTGAGGGAGTTGTCACAACTCACCTAGCTATTCTAGGTGTGTGAGAAAGAATAGGTTTGAGGGAGAGATATTAGGAGATAGATTTGAGAGATTGTTGGGATTGAGTGATAGCCTTGACTCCTTGTTTGTAGGGGCTCATTGAGCTATATATTTGTAGCTATCTCTATTGTATGTATCCCAAATAGAATATCAAATTGAAGTTTATTATTTGTTCTATGTGAAGAATTGTTTCGGTGCTTATTTATGTAAACTAAACCAAAATTATTAGAAAGTGCATCTGCTACAACATTCCTCTTTCCCTTCACATACTCAATGTCAAAATCATAGCCCTGAATTTTGCTTACCCACTTCTGTTGCTTCTCATTCAGATCCCTCTTCTCCAAGAAATATTGCAAGCCATTATGATATGTTTTAACAACAAATTTTCCACCTACCAAATATTGTTTGAACTTTGCCAATGCATGTATGATGGCAAGCATCTCCTCATCATAGGTGGAGTACAATCTCTCTACATCACGGAGCTTCCTGCTCTCATAAGCAATGGGGTGCTTATTTTGCATAAGCACAACGCCTATCCCCTCACCTGAAGCATCACACTCCAAAACAAAGGGCCGAGAGAAATCAGGTAATGCTAAAACAGAGCAAGTGCTCATTACCTCCTTGAGCTTGTCGAATGTGCGTTGAGCCTCATCTACCCATTTGAAGCTCCTTTCTTAGTGACATTTGTAAGAAGTGCACCCAACTAAGAACACCCCTTAACAAACCTCTTGTAGTAACTGCAAGGGCTGAAGAATCCCCTAAAATCTGACAATGTCTTCGGTGGTGGCCATTCCAGGATGGCTTGCATTTTTTCTTGATGGACCTTTACTCCTTCAGCACTGATCACATGCTCTAAGTAAATGATCTATGTCATGCCAAACTCACACTTGGAAGCTTTTGCGAACAAAGACCGTGCCTCCATAATACCCAACACCTCATCAAGGTGCCTAAGGTGGTGCTCCCATATCTTGTTGTATATCAATATATCATCAAAGAATACCAGTAAAAATTTCTGCATCTGCTTGTTGAAGATATGGTTCACGAAAGATTGAAAGGTAGTGGGGGCATTGGTCAAATCAAAAGGCATGACCAAAAACTCATAATGGCCATAATGACATTTGAAGGTTGTCTTGTGTGTCCTGCTTACGGACTTTGATTTGATGGTACCTTGAACGAAGATCAATCTTAAAAAAATGCATAGTCCCTTGCAACTCATCGATCGTAGGAATCGTGTACCTGTTCTTTATAGTCTTCTTGTTAAGTGCATGATAATCAATGCACATCCGCATGGTCCCATCCTTCTTCACCAAAACAACATAAAAGCAAAGGGCTCGAGCGAGGTCTGATGTGACCCATATCCAACAACTCAATTGTTTTCTCAATTTCCTCTTTGAATCTCTTTAGGTGCCAATAAGGGGTCACGATAATAGGCTTAGAGCCCTCTAGTTCTATCACATGCTCAAAACCCCTATCAGGGAGTCTACCAAGAGGACATTGAAAACCACACTATGCTTATCCCATATGGATTGGATATCCACATGATACTGACCATCTCCATCAGAAGGGGTTTTAGAAGAAATCAAACATTGGGCTGCCCAAGTAACCTCTCCATGTTGGAATAGTGCCTCCATCCTCTTCGTAGTAACCACTCTAGGTGCTCCATTCGACATTGCTTGAAGAACAACTTTTTTGCCCTCATGTCTGAATTTGAGCTCCATAGTTTGAAAGTTTTGCGAATACTTTCCAAGGGAGTGCAACTGCGGAATGCCAAAAACCATGTCAGTCTCCCCAATTTCGACAACACAAAAATTACCAGCCACCTGATGGTCACACAAGGTAATGCTTAACTGCGAAATCTTCTTGTTGTAGCTCATAGTGAATCTATCACCAACCATAACATTAAATCTAGGAAAATCCTCTGCCTGAAGACCTCTTTTCATCACCAGGCCTTCATCTATGAAATTGTGGGTTGCCCCACTATCAATCAAAACTGTCACACATTGTCTTTGTAAGACTCCGCTCACCGTGGAAGGGTGATAATTAGGGGTACTTGAAAGAGAATCAATAGTACCTCCCACAGGTTCTCTTGTAGTCCTCTCCTCATGCTCTGCATTAGTCTTCTCTTGATCACTATTCGAGCTAGAATTTTCCTTCACCTCCTCCGCACAATTAGAAGTGACCTCAATATAATAAACCTTGCCTTTCCTAAAGCATTTGTGTCCAGGCTCCCAAGGTTCTCTACATGAAAAGCAAAGCTTCTTCCTCCTGAGCTCATTTTTTGCCTCTGTATCTAAATTTGTCCTCTTAGGGCAATCTTTTTGAAAGTTTTTCTTATTATCTTTCTTAGAAGAAGAAAATGATTTGTTTTGAATTTTTTTTTTGGGAGGTGCTGAAAACTCCATGTTCCTAGCTCTTTTTATGGCATCCTACAAAGAAGGTGGGTTCAATGCTTTCACCCAACCACGGAGTGGCTCCTCTCAACCCTCAATTAAGAGATATGAAAATTTGTCGTCTAAAAATTTAGGAAACATAACTGCAATCCTCTGAAAATAAGATATGTAAACATCTATTGAATCCTTCTGTTTGAGTTGGGCCAACTCTCTGAAATACTGTTCTGGTTTGCTTTGTCAAATTGGTCTATCAACCTCTGAGTAAAATCAGCATATGAAGTGACAAGGCTATGACTCTACGTAACCATCCCATGGTACCACCAATCATGTGCATCACCCTTCAAGTGCAAAGCAACAAACTGGATGGCCTCCCTCTCAAGCATGGGGTACAAACTGAGATAGTTGTCTAACTTCTGTATCGATGCATGTGCAATACATTTACTCGAACCATCAAAAGGTGAAAGAGACACCTTACCCAACTTCCACTATAACTCGTGGTTGTGCCCTCTGTCTCCTTTAGGCCTGTTCCTGTATTTCAACTGACAGAAATCTTATAATGACATGGCGTCCTGCAACTCATCACCCAAAGACTGCCACTCACGCATATAATCTGCAAAACTCTCTTTTGCAACCTATTGTCCACCACCCTGCTGATCTAAGAAATAAGGCATAAGAGGCCTAACTGTGGAACCCTAAGTGGTTCTAGTGTGATTATGAGCATGTACATTGTTGCCCAAGTTACTCGTTTCACCGTTGTTCCCATTGTTTCCACCATTATGATTATTATCCCTGTTATTACTCTGATTGGCATTGTTATTTACCACATTTTGCTGCATCAGTTGGGTCAAAAGTTGTACCATCTCTCGCTGCCCTCTAGTGGTATCATTGAGAATATTCCTAGTGTTGGGATCCTCACGATCTACATCACCCATGTTCACTTCTACCCTCTCAACTCCAGCAAAAGGATCAAGCTCCTCAGGGACTTCTAGTGGATCACTATGTCTTCTTCTCAAATAATATCTGGTATTACCTTCTCCGGGTTGCATATGAACCAATTTTCACATAGGCTGGGAAGATCACCAGCTCTGATACCACTGTAAAATCCCCTCTAAGATTTTTCACCATATATTCACAATTTTTTGATTTACTAATGTGCAGGGATTTTGTCAAACACTTTGCATTCTTGCCATTCTCAGTGATAGTTTCAATGTATTCATTCAAAACAGTTTGTATGTAGGTTGGTATCATAAATCACTTATACAAGCATTTACAAATATAATGAACTCATAGGCAATATGACATAGTTTAGATGGAAGAAATATAATGAAGAAATCTGATTATGAAAACCTCCAGCTTGCTGTTATATAACAGATATTACATATTACAGAAAAGCTCAATGAAACTTATACATACCATATTATTTCCTTGCATCAAATACATTATTGATTAAGCATATGGCTGATGCCTCATACCAAGAGTACCATAATCATCAAACCGAGGTAGAGACCCCAATATTAGTTGCGATCCCTTGTGTGAAGTGGCGGCTTATATTGTAGAAATGGCGGCAGATATATTTGTTATATGTTCATTGTTATATGCACTCTAAGAGGCTTTGGCTGCATACTATGAACGCTGCGACTCATGTATGGATTTCCCAATAGGGACATCTCATCTCCATATCAAGCACTTGCATTTAGGGTGTAACCCTAAACTCCAACAATTTGTAGAATGATAAATCTTTTTGCTAAATCCTTCAAATCTGAACCAAATAAGGGCACCTGTGAATCATGTATGAATCCACCGAGGTTTTCTAAAATGGGTTTTCGTCTAATCAACCAAGAACCCAAGGGTTTTCCTCCTAGGGTTTGCTGAACCGAAAGCACAAGCTCTCAAAGAAACTCTCCAAAGAAAATAACAAGATTGAATTGCTTTGGCTCCCATCACTTTTATATCCTTCTTTGAGAGAATTACTTTATTTCTTTTAATTTATTTCATTTTCCCGCTCACATAAAATGACAGATTTTATAATTTTTCATTGACATAAAATAAAGCCCCTTCATAAAATAAAGTCCCTTTATTAAAATTCCAAGGTTCAACCTTTTAATTAATTAAATATAAATAATCCTTAGGAAATTAGGACTATTTAAAATTTAATTAAGTAATTATTCCCTTATATCACCCGACAACACCTACGGAATTAAATAGGCTAACAATCTTCCGCAAATGTCTCATTTGGAAGAAGGGGACATTACAACATTTTATTGTCGGTCACATATTATGCAAGATTATGTGGGAGAATTGACAAGATTCTCCTTCCGAGCTATCATGAACTAGTACATCTACTTGATATATTTGTCACTCCTACATTGTTAATAGCCTTTCATTTACAATATGAATAGGTTTGGTTCTTCACTTGTTAAATAACTGCTTGGTATTAATAGTTACATGTAATTGATATTTTGAGTTCTGATGTAAGGGATGATAGTGTTACACGTCTTTTGTATATTTTTTCATAACTTGTGGCATGTGTAATATCAAGCTCACACTATTATCCCCATATAATGTAATATTTCTTGTTGAATTGATTTCCATATCATATCCTACACTTGTTGACTAGCTTGATGGCACTAGACTAAATAGTTATCAATTATGCTTGAAAGGAAACAAGTGGCACAACATCTTCCCTTGAACCTAGAGAAAAATGTAAAATGACCATTGCACAAAATATTGTACTCTTCTAAAAAAACATTTGACATAAAATTAAGGGTATAGCCTAACAGAACTTGAAAGTATGGTTTTCCTTATTTCTTTATTTCATGTTTTAGTTTTATAATATAAAAGAATAGAATTAAATAAGATTTTAAGTGGCAATGTTGGACCTTGGTTTTCCTTGTAGAAGTATGTACTGGTAAATCCTACCTTGAAGTTTTTCACATTTTAGTCTTTTCATGTCACAATTGAGAATTGATTTAGATTAATTAGTTTTATTACTATCAGTCATTTCCTTGTTTATAAATAGCAAAGTCAAATTGTTATTTGTTCTTATTTAATCATGAATGCTTAGTTTTCTCTCATGCAGTATACGGATATTTGCGATCGCTGCTCTTCTATGTATCTTTGCTCTAGTTCCAATTAATTACTCTGGAAAAAAGTTTCATCATGGAGATTTTTCTCACATTCCTTTCGAATCATTCACCATAATGAACATTCAAACTCGCTCCAAAAGGTGAGATGTTAGTGCTATTTTTTATGACCTTGCAAATAATGAATATGAGTTACTATTGTTTGGATACTTGTTTACATTGTGTATTTACCGTAGACACTTGAAGATATTAAAGAAATGGTGTCTATGCAAGCATTTTTATCATCAATCCCTTATTGCCATATACGATTATGCTAGCATGATGTTTGCATACTAATTGAATCTACCATCACAAAGTTATAAACTTATATGAAGCTTTTATTTGTTGGAAGAAGATAATAGATACAATATTGTAATTTAATTTTTACATATTTAGTCTTTGAAAACTTATAAATACAACTCTTACCATGGACTTATATTACATTGTTGATGTTTGAAACATTTAGTGTGGTTTTGCACTTAACTCATAACCCTAAGGTACTAACTTAATATGCATCTATATTATATGAGTATGTACAGGAAAAAAAAAGAGCATTAATTTCATTATGCCCCTTAATCGCCAACCACTTTTGTGTTGTGTCACCTCAACTTTGTATCCCTCTCGTCTGCCACAATTCACCCTTGGGATATATCTATAATATAAAATAACAAATTTCTTTCCAAGAATGGTTGGACAATAAGTGCATCTATTACCATACAAAAGAAATATGCAAGATGTTGTGAGCCAAAAGCTGAAATCGCCTAATACACCAAAAACCTATGTTACATTCCCCCACCCATGACAACCTAAGATTCTTTATAACTCCATCATTACTTTTTGTAACTCCTATGACAAAATTCCTTGGAAGTCCTTCATTATGACATTAATGATAAGATTCTGTACAACTCTATGATATTGCCACGAGACATAATTGTCGTTGCCCTGTGGTCTGCATATTTGAATTACGCCTTTCAAAATACAACCAAGTACTACTTTTTTTCATTCTAGATACAAACTAGGGTCATAACAAAGATAAACATAAAGAACACGATAGATTTTGATTTGAGGAGATCAGGCTTTATATTAAGGAAGCATTATTGAGTACACCTTAAAATGCCCTGTTATATTTTTGTTTCCTCCAAGACGATTGATATCTCCTACATAACTCACTTGAACCTTAACATTCCACAATTTACAGTAAATTATATTTACAAATTTATCACCATCTTGTGATTCCTATCCTCAACACCCTCCATATTAATTACCTGGGAAAGTGCTTTTCCTTCAAATGATACAACGACCATTGAAGTTGCATGTCCTTTTATATTAAAAAATAGTTAAAATGTCGGTACATTTCCTTCAATTGATCCTTTCTGACTCAAGATTCTGATGACCAGAATCATGCTTTTTTAATTAAGCCCTTTTCACTTTCTAGGGTTTTTCACAATTGTAACACATGTTTCCTTTTCAACCTTTTGAATACCTTTTCCTTTCGTCTTGCTCAACTTAGAATTGCTACGTCCTTGCACTGTCTTTTCCATTGATCAGCTCTTTGTAAAGGAGAAACCCTACCAATGTTCATATTTTTTACTTTCATTGTTACATTCGTTCTGAGTGCTTTAAATGACTTGAGGAGACTGTTTAATCATTAATGCAGTCGACACCATCTTCAACCTTTTTAGTGATTGCTATTAACTGACTGCACATATATCTAGTTTTTGAAAAATATAAATTTGTATATATTAGCATGGAAAATGAAAATTTCAAAGCACATATTTTTAATAAAGCATCTCGCTACAAAATAATTTCTAGAAATATGAGACGTGAAAGCAAAAAAAATGTAGTATTTCTGCTAATGTGAGCAAGAATAGGAGTATTTATGCTGCATGGCTGCCTTTTACAACAAATATATATATATATATATATATATATATGCAACAATGCTACATATGATCAAAAATGCTTGGAAGAGGTACAAGATCAAAACTGTGTTGCAGGGATACGCCCCCCAGCCCCACGCCTCCTGTTCGGAGACGCCTCCGGCACGGGGACGTCCCGGGTACTCCCGGAGGCGTCCCGGAGGCGCCTGCCGGCGTGCCGGAAACGTCCGGCAAGCCGACGGGCGCCTCCGGGACGCCTCCGGGAGTACCCGGGACGTTTCCGGCGCGTACCCGAGGGATTCCAGCAGAAAAATGGCGAATTGTTTTTTAAAAAAATCCAGAAAATCCTTAAAAAAAAAAACCCTAAAAACTAAGCAACCCTAAATGTAAATCTAGTCCGACCCAACGTATAGAAATAAAATAAACATTTAAGTATAAGTTTACATTTAGATATGGACATCTAGTTTCTTATACTTAAATGTTATACTTTAAGTTATATTTTATTTATATACTTTCAGGGTGTTTGAGAGGGGTTTCGGACTACTAGGAGCTATAATGCAAATTCTAGGTTTTGGAGGATCCTGTCATATTTCAGAGTTAGTCAGATTCCAGGGTTTCAGGGTTTCAAACTTAGCCATATTTCAGGGTTTCAAGATTTCAAGGAGACATCATAGGAGGTATGAAGGCTGCATGAAGGGATGTATGCGTGATAGAATAGTTTGAGAATATCTCTGGCAAAGTGCCACAAGCCGATCCCACCCCATTCCCTGTGCACCCCTTAAGGCATGCACTCGTGAGATTCAATGCACCGATGAGCCCTTGTGAGAGAAAGTGTCAGTAAATGATAAAGTTGAAAAATAATGGGAGTGGCATTCATGATTTTGTGGACAATCGAGATGATTTATTCTAGATTTGAATGTACATCTTGTCTTTGAAGTAATGAATGAATGAATATTATATATTTTTAAGTGTTTTATCATTTATAGACAAATATTTTCACACTATGTAGTTTCAAGTGTTTTACTAAAAAAATGAGTAATATATATATATATATATATATATATATATATATATACAGACGTACCCACGACGTATCCAAATCAAGGTTTTTGAAAAATGACGTACCCGCGTACCCGAGACGTCCCCGTACCCGTACCCGTACCCAAACAACATAGGATCAAAATGATAGCTAAAGCACTTTGGAAAGCAGGCTGTGATCTCCGTGCCACTATTTTGATACTCTATTAGTGTAAATGGCTGCTTGGACCAGCACCATTGTCCGGAGCAGGAGGGATATTGCTGTTTTTAGCTGCTTCCATCCAATTTACAGCTAGGAACTGTGGCTGAGGTCTTGGTGGAGGGTCCTGGTTAGCCTGATAGTGAATAACATTTTCTGCATTACCATAAACCTGTCGATTCATGGCTTGGTAGAAGTAATCACGTTGATGTCTTTCCTTTTCCATTCTTTGCCTCGCTAGGTCCTTGAAGAAGAGTTTCTCAATAGTATCAATTCTCATGTTGTTTCTGAAATATGTTGGTCATATAGACAATCCACTTGTTGATAGTGGCAATGGTATGATCAAGTTGAGGGCTTTGAATGCCATATTAACCAAATTATTACTGAGCAATTTGATGTTGTTTTCTATTGTAAGTAAAGCTTTGATTGTCAGGGGCTTATTGTTTTGGGTATTTCCTCTAGGTGGGTAGTAGTGGATGAGTCCATTTTGGGAGGGTGGTTGGCATATTCTGGAATTTAGGGATTGTTGTGAGGGCTAGGAACCTGAGGTAGAGTGAAAGCATTGGCTTTAGGAAGGGCTCTACCCCTATCTCTAGTAGGATTGTATTGATGTTGAGATGGAAATTCTTAGTAGAAATGTGGTACACCATGAGATTGGGATTTGATATGAGGGGATGTGTGCTGTTTAGAATAGCCTTGAAATGCACTTGGTTCCATATCAATAGGGTATTTAATCAAACTAGGAAAATCTTTATTATGATAAATAGCTTTTGAAGTTCAACGCTTGCAATTGGTTTCCTCCTCTTCTTTATCTATCACAATGATTGGATGTTTTCCTTTGCGTTTGGCATCATTGGCTTGTTGATGCAAGTTGACAGACCTCTTATTTTTTGATGATTTCTCCCTTTGCTTCATGAAGGATTTATACAAAAGGAGAGTTGTGATGATCCGTGCACAGCTTTCGCATGGGTTTTTGCACTCCTCTTAACTTTGGTTCCTCTGCATTCGCAACATCTTGCTGTTTGTGTGCAAGGTAGTGGCCTCTTTTTGACTTGTCACTACAATTTCTCACTTGCCATCCAAAAGGCTACTTTAGAGCGTACACTCCAAAATTCCATGCTCAACATCTTCCTTAGTGTCATGCACACATCACTTAGAATGACATTGGAGCCTCTTCTATTGCCTCGACACCGAGGGGTCAAGGATGAGGACTAGGATCGTCTATAGGAGATAGTTTGGGTTCTTTTTTTGGTCCTTAAAGTAGTCTTGGGACACAACCTTCACTCAAAGGTACTAGTTGGAACCGAGAATTGCATGATGAAGCAAGAGTACTTGCTAGAAAACTTTGGGTATTCAATGTGGCAAAAACCTTGTATTGGGAGAATTTGGTAACTTCATTGTTTGTTGCGAGGAAGGGGTTCAAGGCTTCTACTCATGATTTTTTTGGTCCATTGTGAGAGGATGTTGTCAAAAATACACAAGCTATAGTGGAGGAGAAAAAAATATGGCATAAAAAGGGATGTAACATTTTGTTTGATGGGTGGACAAATGGGAAAAACCACACTTTTATTAACTTTTTAGTAGCTTCAAGTGGGCAATTGGTATCCTTGAATTCAATTGATACCTCGCACCAAGTGACAAATGCAAACACTTTGTGTGATATGTTGGACTGAGGTGGTGATGAAAGTGGGTGTGTAGAATTTCATCCAAGTTGTGATAGACAATGCAACAACATATGTAGCAGTAGGGAGACTTATTGAGGAGAGAAACCCTACACTTTTTTGAAACATTTCTGCAGTTCATTGCATTGATCTCCTACTTGAGAACAATGGAAAGATGATATGGGTGAAAAATGTGGTTGAAGAGGTAATAAATATCACAAAGTTCATCTACAATCACCTTTGGGTGATAAGCTTGGTGAGAGTTCACACGAATGGAAAGAACTTGTGTGAGCGGGAGTCGCACTATATGGTAAGCTGTTACTCATGATTTATTTGGTCCATTGTGAGAGGATGCTATCAAAAATACACAAGCTATAGTGGAAGAGAAAAAATATGGCATAAAAAGAGATGTAACATTTTGTTTGATGGGTGGACAAATAGGAAAAACTACACTTTGATTAACTTTTTAGTGGTTTCAAGTGGGCAATTGGTATTCTTGAATTCAATTGATACCTCACACCAACTGACAAATGCAAACACTTTGTGTGATATGTTGGACTGAGGTGGTGATGAAAGTGCGTGTGTAGAATTTCATCCAAGTTGTGATAGATAATGCAACAACATATGTAGCAGTAGGGAGGCTTCTTGAGGAGAGGAACCCTACATTTTTTTGAAACATTTGTGCAGTTCATTGCATTGATCTCCTACTTGAGAACAATGGAAAGATGATATGGGTAAAAATGTGGTTGAAGAGGTAATAAATATCACAAAGTTCATCTACAATCACCTTTGGGTGATAAGCTTGGTGAGAGTTCACACGAATGGAAATGAATTTGTGTGAGTGGGAGTCACACTATATGATAAGCTTCTACTCATAATTTTTTTGGTCCATTGTGAGAGGATGCTGTCAAAAATACACAAGCTATAGTGGAGGAGAAAAAATTATGGCATAAAAAAGGATGTAACATTTTGTTTGATGGGTGGACAAATGGAAAAAACCACACTTTTATTAACTTTTTAGTGGCTTCAAGTGGGCAATTAGTATTCTTGAATTCAATTGATACCTCGTACCAAGTGATAAATGCAAACACTTTGTGTGATATGTTGCACTGAGGTGGTGATAAAAGTGGGTGTGTAGAATTTCATCCAAGTTGTGATAGACAATGCAACAACATATGTAGCAGTAGGGAGACTTCTTGAGGAGAGGAACCCTACACTTTTTTGGAACATTTGTGCAGTTTATTGCATTGATCTCCTACTTGAGAACAATGGAAAGATGATATGGGGGAAAAATTTGATTGAAGAGGTAATAAATATCACAAAGTTCATCTACAATCACCTTTGGGTGATAAGCTTGGTGAGAGTTCACACGAATGGAAAGGAACTTCTGTGAACGGGAGTCACACTATTTTCCACAACCTTTGTCACATTGTAGAGCATTGCAACCTCATTAACATTTATTAAGTAGATGTTTGTGAGTACACAATGGTTGGAGTCTTCTTATGCTACGAAGCTTGAAGGGAAAAGGGTTGTGAAGCCTGTCTTTGATGATGTGTTTGCAAAGCACATAGATAAAATCCTCAAGGTGACCTTAAACTTAAGTATTTTTTGTTTATCATTAATTTGTTATAATTCTTTTGGATCAAGTTTCTCTTTTTATTTTATAATTTTGTATTGTTTTTGTTTTAAACTTTTAAGCGTCAGAGCCTTTTGTTAGATTTATACGTTCATTGGAAGGGGGAAAAACCCAATGGGTTATTTGTATGAGGCCATGGACGTGGCCAACGAGGCCATAGTAAATTTTAATGGACAAAATAAAATAGAATATGAACTTGTTTGGTGCATGATTGATTGGAGATGGAACAAGGAGCTCCATTGACATATACATACAGTGGCCTATTACTTGAACCACAAAATTTTCTATTCCGATTTATTTAAGGCTGATGAGGAGGTTATGGATGGTCTCAAAACATGCATAGTGAGAATGATCCCTGATGAAGCTACTAGAGATGCAATTATTGATGAGTTAGTATATTTACGAGACTGCATAGGGGAGGCTATTTTTTTTAACTCTATGCATTCAATGGAGAAACACCCATAAACCAAGTAAAAAAAAGAGTCATTTGTTTAGTCTCGTTACTTGTAAATACTAGACTTCTTTCATTTATCCAAGCCTAATTCACTTATAGAATTATAAATGCCTTATTTGTAGATTTGTGGTGGGAAGATTATAGTGCAAAAACATCAAATCTTCAGAGGCTAGCCATCCACATTTTGAAGCTATTCACACAAAGAAGCGCGACATGTTGACAATACAACGCCTCAATGACCTTATTTTTGTGTGATACAATCTTCGTCTTCACATGAGATAGGTGGAGGGTGTAGACAGTCATGAGGCAATTGGTGTTGATGATATTGATCCATACGTTGATTGGATTGTTGATAATGAACTCATGTTTACTAAGGAGGAGATCACAACTTTGGAGAGGGAACCAGAGAAAGCAATAGCATTAGGGGCAATAGAGGCATTGGGAGGGGTTGGTGAGGATGCAAATGATGTTTTTGCATATGATGTTGTTGCAGAGGAGGAATCCTTACCTTCTAGTTCCACTTTTAGAGGGATGTAGACTAGGTGTTTGAGATGATATTCATATTATTATATTTTGGTGCATTGATGACTATATTCTTGACTCTATAAGCATCGTAGTTTGTAGTTTTTACTCTTTTTCGGTCTAAAGCTAAACATTGTACTATTTTTTGGCTGAAAATTAATACAAAATATACTTATGCATTCTCTACATTCGTTTCTTATGTCATTTAACAGTGTTTTACTTGTTATTTAAGTTTATTTTATGAATTTATATATTTTTGAGTAGGGATAAAGTTGTCGAGTAATTGCCAATTTCCTAGGTCGAGTCAAAATTTTGGGTTGTTCAGTACAAGTTTTTAAACTATGGTTTGAGCAAAAAGAGTCATACGCCCAAGTACTTCACTATGTGGGTCACCCATTATGATGGTAGAAAAGGACGACTCTTGGAGAATGTGCATAGATTATAGAGTCTTGATCAAGCTCACTATAAATGATAGATATCTACTTCCACGGATTGATGACTTGTCAGAGCAACTTCAACATGCCAAATATTTTACAAATTTGGATCTCAAATCTAAGTATCATTAACTTAATAACTAGGAGGAGAATGTATGGAATCCAACTTTTAAGACAAAACAAGGTTTGGATGAATGGTTGGTAATTTCATTTGGTTTATGTAATGCACTTGCTACATTTATGAGATTGATGAATGATGTATTGAGGCCTTTCATAGACACATGTGTCATAGTGCATCTAGATGATATATTGGGTTTCAGTGCTACAGGGGAAGAACATCTAACTCATTGAAACAAGTCTTGAAAGTATTAAAGGAAAAATAACTTTTATGCAATATGAAGAAATGTGAGTTTTCAAAACAATGACTAGTCTATTTGGGGATTGTGGTTGGAAGAAGAGAATTGAGGTGTATGCAACAGAGGTTGAGGCTATCACTAAGTGGCCCATCCCTAGGAGTGCCATAGAGACTAAACGTTTTGTGGGAGCAATACAATACATGAGGAAGTTATTCCATCTTTCTCAAGCATTGTAGCACCTTTAGATATTGTGGCAACACGTAATAATAGTTTTCATTGGGGTAAGGAACATGACAGTGCTTTTAATTATTTCAAATATAAAATCAGCCATGCACTAGTCCATTTAAACTTAACATAGATGCAAGTATGCCATAGGGTGAGTTTTGTTACAAGGAGGTAAGCTAGTTTGTTATCATTCATAGGTATTTCCTTCAGCAGTAAGAGGGTGTCCTCTATATGATAAAGAAATGCATAAACTAGTTAAAGCAATTAGGAAATGAGAACATTATTTGTTGGGTAAGGAAACTATTGTGCATATTGACCAAAAACCTCTTCGCTATTTGCAAGCGCAAAGTAAATTGCAGCAAGCAAGTCATTACAAATGGACGGGGCTTCTTCAACAATTTCATTTGTTGACCAAGTTCAAGAAGGGAAGCACAAATGTTGTGGTAAATATGTTATCTAGGCCACCAATCACAAATCAAGTTTCAACTTTGGAAACAATTTCATAACTTGAGCCTTTCAAAAAAGAGGCTTATGAGGAAGCATATGCACGAGATGTATATTTTGGAAGATATTCCAACAATTGTAGGTCGTTAAAGTTGATAATGATGGCAATGATAAACTGTGTGTCAAAGGGAGACAAACTTCTATTGATGAGGGAAGCACATATTTCTAGAGTTTCAGACCACTTTAGTGTTGGTAAGACTGTGGCTCATTTGCAAAGGTATGTGCATTGGCCCAATATGCAATAAAATGTACCTAGATTCATTAGAGGATGTAAATTATGTTGTACAAGCAAACCTAAGCAAATTTGAGGCCAAGAAAGAAGGATTTTACATGCCTCTACATGTGCCTAGTATACTACGGGAAATCATTTCTATGGATTTTGGTTTACCAATGTCCAAACATGGCCATGACTATCTGTATTTTTTAGATAGATTCAACAAAATGTGTGTTCTGATTGAATATAAGACAATAAAAGGGCATGAAGCAATAAAATTCTTTTTTTCTAATATTTCGGTGCATTTTGGGTTGCCTAAGTCCATTGTTTCAGATCGAGGTTCCAGATTTTTGGGGAAGGTTTGGACCACCTTGTGGAGCAAGATGGATACCTCCAAGCTCCAAAGTACAACTTTCCATCCACAAACCAATGAGAAAACAAAAGTTATAAATAGGAATATGGTAAAACTGATAAGAGGTTACAACAATATGGATTTAAGGACTTGGGATGAGTCTTTGACATATATCCAACACTCATACAACATGCAGTATATATCTCGACTAACAAATCACCTTTTGAAGCATGTTTTGGTTATTTTTTAAAACTAATCCACTCAATGTTTCAATGGGACAGCAAGGGAGACATAGATTAACAAGATTCAGAGGTTACAATAGCAATAAGGTTCATTGAGAGGATTAGACAACTCCTTCTCAAAGTGAAATAACATTTGGAGAGGTCTCAAGCCAAATACAACGCTAGACATGATCGAGAAGGAAAGGAGCATAGGCACAACGTAGGAGATTAGGTATCTCTGTATTTGTGTAAAGTGAGGCTTCGAGATCAAGCTAGGAAAATCTCAAACATCTAAGGTGTAGGTCATTTACATATTAGAGCACATTGGAGAAAACACTTTTAAGCTTGATCTAACCCCATTCATGAGGATGTACTTAGTAGTGAATTGTGAAAACTTTCACCTATATAAGCCATCCATATTGGATGAGGAAGAAGGGCAATTACTACCTTGTATAGAGTATTTCGTCTTGAATGTAAAAGGGTAGTTGGAGGATGATGTAGTGTTGCAACGGAAAGTTAGAGAGAATAGAAGAGGGCCACAAGAATCTTGGCAGGTGGGCATTAAAGGATAGACACCAAGACAAGCTAGATGGTACCTCAAGGAGAAAAGGTTTCAGCCAATTTAGAAAGCAATGGCTTTGAAACCACCGGTTTGCACGAATTGGTTGTGTGGGTAAAGTAATGATAGAGGAATGTTGTCTCTTTAGTTTCTAGATGGTTGGGTGTCGTTTAGTGCACGAATGTACACTCCCGAGGCATGATAAGTAAGAAGTATGAATGAAGACATGAGTGTGAGAGTGATAGAGTTAGTGTTTAGTTGGTTGTAGAAGGAGAAAAGGTTGCAAAAAGGAGATGAGTGAGCAAACAAAAGAGTGGCTGTTGTAATTTTTCTATAATCTCTTTGTATAACTGTCTTTGATCATGAGAAGAACTAGGAAGGTCTATAATTGCCACTTCCAACTAGTTTTTACCAACCTTGGGTTTCTTCAAGTCAGAATTCTTGTGTTCGTGTGTTCTTGAAGTTTGAACATGGCTATAACACATGATTCATGAACAAGTGAAATTTTAAGCACGTTGAATGTTTTGAACTTTCATGAACTATATTTTTGAAGTGTTTTTTATCTTTTATGAACTAAAAATGAGTATTGTGCATTCTTTTTATATATATTTATATATTTTTATAGTATAGTGTATGGGTGTTTCCAAACCAAGGGTTTTTGAAAATCCCTATTTCTGCGTTTCGGACCCGTTTCTGTTTCCTAGCAATATCGTGTAAAATCCTACATTTCTACTTTTTTGTAATAATTTTATGTCCTATGCATTTACATTGTTGTAAATAGGTTAAAAGTCATATTGCACGTGAAGTTATCTTGATACATGCAATTATCAGAATTGGTATTGCTTATTTTATATGCACTGTCATGGTCTGTAAAAGATTGAGTTGAGGAAAAGGAAAGTAAATAAACATCATAAATTTTCATGAGAACTTGCAATGTTTTTTTTTGTTGTGATTGCATAGCAATCTACTAGGAGAACTATGTTTTTGCCTCTGAATTTTCAGTGCTTATCCATAATTTTGGGCCGTAATAGAGGAAAATAATGAATAGAGTGAAATAATTGTTTAAGTTTCTCACTTGAAACTTTTTGTTGCAGGCTTTGGGCACATGTTTTTGCTCTCTATGTGATTTCTTGTGCTGCTTGTTGTCTTCTCTACTTTGTAAGTTTTTGGAACCACAAATACTAGGTTTTAAACTTTTATCTCAACTTCTAGTGCTATTTTTTCTTTGTTTTACATGACATGCAATTCAGATTGTACAAAATTTTGATTTCATTTTCTCAAAGTTTAGTAATAACCGTTCTCCTTTGACATCATTTTCCTGCATATCTTGGCATTCCTTCCGAGTGTCCTGTTTCTCATAGAGGTTTGCAGAATGCTGAATTGATGTGAAAGCTTATTTTTGTACTTTTTATACATGTTGGGTGGGAGAAAAAGTTAAATGCATAGCCCATGTCAAATGATTGCTGGCAGATGTCTGAAATTAAAACCTTTTCCCATCATTCCATAAACTAGTCTCTGGTAGTGCATCTGGGTAGAAACATGCTGCTGCAAAGAGGGATATTTGTTGATGTGACTAGGATGTAGCGAGATAATTAGGTTGTATCAGATAACCAGTTTAATTATGCTACTTTTGCAGGAATACAAAGGTATTTCTGAACGGAGGCTTGCTATTTTCAATAAGTCTCCTCCTCAGCCTAATCATTTCACCATTCTGGTTCGTGGAATCCCAATGTCAGATAAGCATAGTTTAAGTGAAACAGTGAAACACTTTTTCACCCAGTACCATCCTTTAACTTATCATTCACATCAAATGATATACCGAACTGGCAGAGTGCAGGCACTTATGGTGAGCATTTCCTTCAGATTGCCTGAACTTTCTACTTAGTAGATATTTTCTGCCAAGCAATTGTGATTTTGTTTGAAGTATTGCTTGTTAACTGCCTTGTCATTCCTTTGTTCTTAAATTTACTTCCTTTTGCAATGTCTGGTAACTTTTTCGGAACTATCTCTATATAGTATTTAGATTGTGCATTTTGCTGATGATCACCTTGCCAACTTCTTGTCAACCTTGAAAATTATTTAATACTCTAGCTGACCTTTGAACTGCCAATCAAAGCTAGAACAAAACATTTTTAACAGCTCATTTGAATTTCATGAAATTGTATTTGGTAGGGATGTTTTCTTTTCTAAACACCCCTTTATTTGTGGTATCTTAACAGCTTCGCAGCCTCATTGATTGACTCTGGTCATTAACAGACATTAATCTCTTTCTCTTATATTTTTTATACAATTTTATTGTTTGGCATTAAATGAAGAGTAATGAATCTGGTCAATTATCGGTAACATGAAATGGGAATAAACATTGATATTTCCAATGTGATCTTATATATTCATAGGTTGCAATGCTTATACGTTATCAATGATAATTATATTTTGAAAACACCCACATTTTATGGTTAACTGATAATGGATAATGCTCCCTTATCTGGAGAAACCACTTATAGTTGTGTGCTGTTGATACACAAGTTTTCTGTTTTGACAAGAATAATACATGCAAATAAATAAATATTTGAAGATTGCAACACTTTGGTCAGTTAGAAAACACAGATTGAACTGAACTGGATTTATATTAGTGTCCACCAATGACCAAAATAGGTAAATGGGATTGAACTAAGAGGTCAGGATGAACCACCACCAATAGCACTTATAAGGGACTGGCTCCTAAAACAAAAGCAAATGGAAATTTGCTAGATTTCCAGAGTAAAAAAGTAGAAAGATGGATACAATGTATGCCCCAAAGCAAAACCCAAAATCCTATAAAAGTAACATAGAAGAAAAGTGTTATTGCTGCATTGAATGGAAAAGGGAGTACAGGACTGGATGTCCTAATCCTCAGAAGAAAGAACTCGAAAGTTGCTAAGTACGTGCCATGAGGAAAGTATTCAAAGCTAATTGACTTGGGTGCTTCACATTCTAAGTTTGCTCGCTGAAAGACTGACAATCATACATAAAATTTAAATGGGGTTGTCTGATAGAAAGCCGCTCAAAGATAAGAATATAGCTGAACAAAGAATTTCACTTTAATGAATGTCAGTAACTAACAGCTATTAATAGCCAGTGTGAGTATGTTATGCAAAGTAGAGGTAACTTTTATCGATGAAATTTTGTAAGCTAACTATTTTCCTAATTAACTTGTAGATATTCAGAGTGTTTTTAGAATTTATATACGGTGGGGGTAGTAATTAACTGTTTTTCTGCCTAAGAGATATTTACTAAAATACGGATTGTCTGAAAGATTATGCAATTAGGAATTCCCTGGTTACATTGAAGAGTATTCTGTACAGTAGCTAGATAGCTTCAGCCATTTCCAGATAGTTGAGAAACTTGAGCAATGAAAACGCAGCCTTAAAAGTCTGAAGGTTAACCAGTCATTTCACCTTCTTGTTAAAGCTTCAAGTCTTATTGTGGGCATATTACATGACATTTTGGTGATTTGCATTCCCTGCTTTCTCTGTGTTCCTTTTAGTAATATAATTGAAGGGAAAATAAGATGATAAAACTAAAGACTATCTAATGCTTATGCTTCTTTGATTGTACTGGAAAATGTGTTCTCATGGAAAATTGTTTTTCCAAGTCTGGTTAATGATGTAAGAAAGAGTGCATATGAGAAAGGAAACGTTTCCAGTTTAATTTTATGTCTACTGATTTTTTTCTGTATTTATAGTATATTCACAAAATTGTGAATTTGACTTATGTTTCTCTTTAAACCAGGCAAGGAATTGTTCATCTTACTCTTAGATCCATCTCTTCGGATTGTTTTGTTATATATTATTTCAAGTGAGATGCATCTTGTCATATGCCTAAAATAAAGCACTAATGAAATGTAGCATGCTTTGAAAGGATGATGCAGAAAAGATATACAAAAAGATTGTCCACTTTAAATCCCAGCATGATTTTCAAAGACGAGAACATCGAGTTGGTTGTCTAGGTATTTGTGGTACAAAGATGGATCCTTTAGATTTGTACACAATGAAACTTGAGCATGTTGAGCGAAATGCTAGACATGGTCATTCAAAGTATTTTCAAGAAGCAAAAGTATGTTCCTTTTCATCTTTTCTGAAATTTTTCATTATGTAGGTCACTATTTACTTGTCCGCACAAGATAATAATATTCTTGATGATGAATATGAGGATGAAGAGTATGATTAATCTAATATTTAAGATGCATTTTGATAATAATGTTTTTTAAATTGTTGAATGTTTTCAGTTCCCAATATTTGTATCAGTATGTTATTAGTCCTGCCATGAGAAGGTTCTATAACCTTCAGTTTCAGCTAATTTGGACTCAACAATTACAAAATTCAACCAATCATAACTACTAATTTTCCAATGTGAAAAAGTAATACTTTTAAAGTATAGCTGCTAAATTTTTAACAATTCCATTGTGAATAATAATTTATATCTTTTTTTATTGGTCAGTGAAGCATGAAATGACTAAATTATGCTTTATTCCATTTTGAATAATCATATAATCATATCTTTTTTAGAACCAAAAATTCTCCTTTCAGCATGTCTGCTCCTGTTCTGTCTGACAATGTTCGGAGTGGTAGTGTTCATTAATGGGCATTGATGTGGGCTGCCTTATCCTGTGCAACTTTCATGAGCAAAAATGTTTTCCTGCAGACGAGATCATTCAGTGCAACAGTGATGCATATGGAAATTTTCTCAAATTTACAGCACACGAAATATTGTGCAATTGTTTTTTATATTTTTCATATTGACAATTTTAATATCCCCAAATTGGGACAATTTTTGAATTCTGATTTTTAGCACCAAACCCTAGACAAACAATATATTTTTCTGATTTTTACAGCAAATCCTAGTTCTCCAAAAATCACATCAAAGCTGTAGTAAAATATTCCTAAACCATAGCAGCAGTTTAGTAGATATTCCAATGAAAATTAGGGCACTAAATGAACACAACCTCAAACCCTATGTGCCAATATGCTGGAAATTATCAGAATATTACAGGTGCTTTTCCAATCCAAAATTTCAATGAAACCCTTACAAAATGCTGCCAATAATCATGCAAACCCTCACAAAATATTATCAAGTGTTACGACAAGTATTAGGGCATAAAATCACCCCACCAATCTAGCTATCAAGTCACTAATATGAAGGAAGATGCAGCAAGACCAAATATCTGATTTTTGGTGATTACCTTTCACAACAAGTGCTGGGAATGATAATTAAAAATTCCAAATAATTACAGAAAATTACTGAATGTGTTTTAGGGTATGAATAGCCTTTCAAACCCTCAAATAGGCTCCCAAGGCAGGTTGCCCTAGTTGGGAAAAATAGTAAAGCATGTACCAAACTCCCGCAACCCTAGAATGGGTCTTCAATTCCTCAAAATGTAGTGCAGCCTTGTGATAGGGGTTTTCAAACACACGAACCAGTTCGCTGCCCTGAAAATGACCTCAAACCCTTGTCAAATGGCCTCAAACCAAGTCGCTCTCCTCTTTGACCTAGTTGCCACTCTTGCAAATACTTCTTCACACCCTAGGAAGGGTCAAAACCTTTATTTTTTGAGTTTGAAGATCAATTACAGTGTTTGAAATAAAGCTGCCCACTATGAGAATTAGAGGGTTCTGTTCCTAATCTTTTAGAACCTTGAAGGTTTTCATCTCCAAAGCCTTGAGTTAAGCTTTTCATGCCTAGACTTCAAAATCAATATCTAAAATAGCATGCCCTAACACTGAAACATCATCTCGTTTTTATATTCTTCCCTCCAAGGGTCGTGTTCTTTTTGGAGGGAAACTTAAAATATTTAAAAGAGCCAATTCCCTTATAACTTTCACTTAAGGCCTTGGACTGACCATGACCCTCAAAGTCTGAAATATCCCAAATGGGGAATATTTTCTGAATTTTGGAATTTACTATAAACCCTAGCCAAATGTGAATTTCCCAAATTTGTAGCAGCAAATCTTAGTTGCAAATAACCCTTCAATATTAACATAAAAATATGGCGAACTCAAAGAACCTAATAGGCAGTCCTACAAGCAAGTTTGGCCCCACCAAATCTGTATTTGCTCTTCAAATCCTAGGCGTCCCACCTCAGAAGTTTATTAGCCTTTTTGAAGATGTATCATGCTCAAAACTATCAACTTAATAATTAGAAAATTACCAATAAATCACAGAATATTATTTGTTGTCATAAATGCTTTTCACCCTAAAATATGATATTGAAGTTGACCAAGATATTATTGAATTAACATACCAATATTATTGCAACTTAGGAACATGTATGAGGTCCAAATGACCTTCAAAACCCTTCCAACAATCAAGAATAAATTTAGGAATAATATAGAAAAAATCAAAATATTGTTTGGGCACAATAGCCCTTCAAATCATAACAAATCAATTCCAAACCAAGTTGCCTGAGCTAGAAATAATATTTCCAGCAACAAATCCAACTCAACCCTCCAATGAGGGGTCTTCAACATGAACCACATAAATCTAGGGCTTCCTACCCTAGTCGCCAACCTCACAAACCAATCAACTCCTCCCAAAAACAAGTCGCCACTTTCAAATCTTTAATTTTTGTATTTTTCTGAATACTAGGCTCAATTGCAACCTCAAGATAAAGCTGCCCTTAATGAGAAATGAGGGTTTGCGTCCCCACTCCTTTGGCTTGAAGGTTTTCATCTCCAAGTCAATGGCTTAAGCTTTTCGTGTTTAAAACTCAGATTTTTAATATATTCCATACTCTGTCATTCAAATGAAACCTCCAGTGATTTTATAGTCCTCCTCCAAGGGGTACACCCAAAATGGAGAGAAATACCTTTTCAAAATATTAAAAAAACGTCTCTTATAATCCACTTAAGTGGATGGGGCACCCATGACCTGCAAAGGGTCCCAACTTAAGTGAATTTATAACAATAAAGTGTTTTTTCACAAGTGTTCTTAAGAACTCACATGTTTTCCTTCTTTTTCCTTAGTCCTTGGGAAACCAATAAAGGCTAAGGGTCTTCAATAGTGTCATGATCAAAAGGGGGACATGACAATCCTTCCCGCCCAAAATTGCTTGTCCTCAAGCAATTGTAACAACCAATGGGTTGTCCCAACCATTGGCCTTATGCAATTCTCAATCCTTGATTCTTCCCACGAAAGGGAGACCTCTTGATGAAGCCCCTTACTGCTGTATTTGAAAATTCTTGGCTGCATATACGATCTGGAAATGATACACCTTCTAATCTTCCTTTCCCATCTCATGGAAGCCATATACCTCAGATGTACCAAAAAGATGATGAGAAAAGTGGAAATTTTCAAAATGGCAACATTGTGGTGGCTGGAAAAGTGTATTCCAGCAAGTTAGTCTTTAGAATTTTGAGCCTTGATTGCTCCTATATCAGCACCTACACAAGACACAAACACGTTAGTCAAAACAAAAGTTTTCCGCTTCTCTTTCATGTTTGCACTCTTGACAATGTCTTCCATATGTGAAGTGGCTGTAAGCATATGTGTGGATGCCCATGAGAGCATAGGAGGGATGATCACTCATGTTTTAGATCTTTTACTGAAATATCTTGCAAAGTTAGAGTGGGTAAATAGTTTTGTCAGAGAAGGGAAACAAATTTTCAAGTTTATACTTAATCACCACTTGACTTTGAGCTTGTATCGCTCATATGCAAAGCATGAACTTCTTTCTCCGGCTAAAACAAGATTTGCATATAATTTCATCACTTGCAAAGGGTGGAGGAGAGAGCAGCATTGAGAAGAGTTGTGATTAGTGAAGAATGGGTACAATCTAAGCTTTTTAAAGAGAGCGTTATAAAGAACATTGAGAAAATTATCTTGGGCAGTTCATTTTGGGAGGGTGTCGAGAAGACCCTTAAGGTGTTTGAGCCACTTGTTCACTTGTTGAGATTGGCTGATGGCATGAAACCTTGTATTAATTTTGTGTATAAAGTCATGGAGCAAGCAAAATAACAAATTAAAAAAGCACCAGTAGATGAGGTGATGAAGTTCAGTGTATTTGGGACATTGTGGACATCCGATGGAACATGTTACATCGACCTATACATGCCGTAGGGTGCTATTTAAATCCTAAGTTGATAGAGGTGGATCATGATTTAGATAAAGAGGTAAAGAATGGTGTATTGACAACAATATACAAGTTGGTTCAAGATGAAAATGAAAAGCCTAGGGTGAGAAGATAGCTAACTACATTCAAGAATCAAGAAGACATGTTTTCCCTCAAGGAAGCATAAGAAGACATTAGTCGTATGGATCCCCATTTATGGTGGTAGACATATGGTTCTACTCCAAAGTTACAAAAACTTGTCGTAAGTGTCCACAGCTAGTGTGCCAGTGCTTCTGCATGCGAAAGAAATTGGAGCACATATGATTTGATCCATGCTAACAAGAGAGACCAACTAGGAGCCAAAAAGCTCTAAGATATTGTGTTTGTCCACAACAATTTAATATTGTTTGAGCACAATCTTGCAAAAAAAGATGACAATCTTCATCTTGGAGAACCATCCTTTGAAAGAGTTGAGTAAAATATTGATAGTGTTGATGAACTTGATAGAGGATTTTCTGATGGTGCTAGTGCTAGTTTTGATTTTGAAAAAGGGTTTGATGTTGCAAATGTTTGAAACTTCTAAGTTCCATATTAATTTTGAGCTTAGGCTCTAAACTATGGATTATGGATATTTTGCTATCTTTTAATGTAATTTAAGTTTGAAACTCTTATGCATTTCTCAATTTTGCAAGTGTTAAATTAATGTTCATTCTTTAATAGATTGAAATATTTTGCATATATATATATATATCAAATTGGATTTTCCAGATTTTTTTCCGAACCTTTTCAAGAATTTCGGATTCCACATTTTTTTGCCCTCCCGAACCTTGTGACTATGGTTGTGAGCAATTTTAACACGGACTCACCCTTTCGGATTTCCCCCTTGCAACATGCCTTCAAAATGAACTTTATGACTGTCATGCTCATGCTAGAGAGGCTGGTACTGTGGTTGGCAGCATGGCAAAAATGTGTACAACTGCTGCCCCTCATAGTTTTTCTTGTCAAACTCTGCCATACATGGTCTTTAGAGGGGTACAATCCTTCTTCCTTGGTGGAACCTTCCACCCTTGTCTATTGGAAACTCCATTTCCAGCCAATGCTCCACAAAATTTCTGAGTAGTCCTTATTTATTGTGTTGTTGGGGCACCCATTATAGCTTCGAAGGATCCTCATGGATCTCCCTTAAAGCCTATGGCATAGGTTACCCATTTTTTTGAATAATGCAATCTTGAACATAATTGAAACCATACTTTTTTGGCATTCCCATTGAGTTATCACCTTCCAAACTCCCATGTGAGCACCATCATAAAGGAGGCAGCCTTGCCGTGAAACTCAATGAAGCACCAATCTTGCCCATAGTTCACTTCCAAGCTGCCCTTTCCACTCATATCTCCAAAGTGGCATGTGAGGGTGAAACAAATGTAGAATTTTCTTACCTTTGGACTGTCCTTAGCTTGCCCTTCCCCACAAGATGGAGAGTATTTGTGGTCTCCACACAGTCTTCTACTTCGGAATTTAGAATTCCATTCCCCAAGGCATACTTCTTCAAAAAGAGGTGAACACCACTATCTATATACTATTGCCTTAAAACAAATATTGCAAAATCAAGGGGACTTACCATGCCGAGAATGAGCTGAGTTTCCGTTCATGCAAGGAGTTGTCCCAATACTAAATTTCCAGCATTCCTTGCACTTGAAATGGGCGGAGTTCTCACACACGAGAGTGGTTGTACCCACTCATAAATTTCAGAATTGTTGACACGTGAAGTGGGCTGAGTTCCCACACATTGGAGTGGCTGAATATCCACAAAAAAATCAGAATTTTCTGCTCTTGACATGCACTGAGTTTTTACAAAATAGAGGGGCCATCCCAACAAGAGATTTTCACAATTTTCGTTACTTACCAAATACGGAGGGGTGGATTCCCTCATTTTGTAGTGGTTGATCAAACTCAAAATTTGCAGCCTCTTTCCAAGGTGGATCCCACATCAGTATGGGGAATTTGCAACTCCCAATGCTTGAGTCTTCTGGTGATATTAATGGCTTCTTGTACTTCTCTCTTATTTGTTATTAACAATTGCTTCTTCCAATCTCCCTCATGAAATCCATAGTCATGCAATGAAAATGAACTATTGTTAGAATCAATGCAAAAATCAGCTTTTTCTTTTAAAACATACCTTTCCGTAGAGTTCTGAAATATTTTTGCTTCATAGGGCTGTTTTGAGTGTTCTTTTTTCTTCATCTCAGGGTCTTTAAGAACTTCATAAATTTTTGATGTTACCTCTCTTTTTCATTTTTATCAATCCTTGGCATTTCTTTTTGTTGTCTCAAACCCTGTTGATAGGGCTCCTTCTGCTGCCCCAAAGTGACCCTTTCTTTTGTTCTAAAATTGCATCCCTAGGCTGCCCTAAAGTGCTCCCCCTTCGCTGTTCAAGGGGCCCCAAAGTGCTAATTTTCTGCTGTTCAAGGGGCAGAATTTATTCCTTTTGCTCTACTGCCAAATAAGGCCTCAACTTCTCCTCACATTTTTTAACAACAATTTCAATCAGCACGTGCAGTTGGAGAAGATTTTTTTTCTTGCCTCACATTAACCCTTAAGATAGATAATAATTGTTGAGAAATATCATCACTCTCATTTCTTCTTTTTGCTCTACTGCCAAATAAGGCCTCAACTTCTCACGTTTTTTAACAACATTTTCAATCAGCATGTGCAGTTGGAGAAGATTTTTTTTTCTTGCCTCACATTAACCCCTAAGATAGATAATAATTGTTGAGAAATATCATCACTCTCATTTAGAGTCAAAGTCATAATTGTTTGCATAGAAGTTAACAACATTTTCTGCATGATTTTCATTGAGACTTGCAAGAAAATGTTGAAACATTTCAATAATAAGATCATCACATTTCAAATCCATCATCAAAACACATGCCAGATTTTTGCCATAGTTTCTAGAATTATAACCCTCCTAGTCAAAGAAAGTCCTTTGTTGTCCTCTAGACCTTGCAAACTCTCCACAATTAGTTGAAATATCTCCCTCATGGTTTTGTTGCTATAAGGAACCTTGGGAGCTGTCATTCTTGTAATTTCACTAAAACAATTGGTAACCAAAAGTTTTACCTTTGTGTTTGAGTGTCTCAAGAGTTGGGGTCGGACCAAGCAAATCATGGAGGGTTACACCGCCCATTCCATTGTCACATACTAATATTGATTTACTTTGGATAACCTATTTTCTACTTCTTCCAAGATGTTGATTGGGTTACCTATTGGTTGACATGGATGCTCTAGCTTCCTCCCTACTCTGTAGAGCTTCTCTTTCCCAATTTTTCCCATCATGCCGCATTAAAAATTTGAACTAACCCCACAAGCTGACATGATCTAAGCTTTGATACCATTGTAATATCCCCAAATCGGGACAATTTCTAAATTTTGATTTTTAGCACCAAACCCTAGTCAAACAATATTTTTTTCTGATTTTTACAGCGAACCCCAATTCTTCAAAAATCACACCAAAGCTGTAATAAAATATTCCCAAACCCTAGCAACAGTTTAATAAATATTCCAATGAAAATTAGGTCACCAAATGAACATACCAACCTCAAACCCTAGATGCCAATATGCTGAAAATTATCAAAATATTACAGGGGCTTTTCCAATCCAAAATCTCAATGAAACCCTTACAAAATGCTGCCAATAATTATGCAAACCTTCACAAAAATTATAGTGTTACCACAAATATTAGGGCATAAAATCACCCCAACAATCTAGCTGTCAAGTCACTAATATGAAGGAAGATGCAACAAGACCAAAAATTCAGATTTTTGGTGATTTCCTTCCACAAGTGCTGGAAATGATAATTAAAAATTCTAAAAAATTATAGAAAATTATTGAATGTGTTCTAGGCTATGAATATCCTTTCAAACCCTCAAACGGGCTCCCAAGGCAAGTTGCCTTAGTTGGGAAATATAGTAAAACATGTACCAAGCCTCCGCAACCCTAGAAGGGGTCTTCAATTCCTCAAAATGTAGCATAGCCCTATGATAGGGGTCTTCAAACACATGAACCAGTTTGCTGCCATGAAAATGACTTGCAATTACTTTTTCACACCCTAGAAAGGGTCAAAACCTTTATTTTTTGAATATCAAGATCAATTACAGCCTCTGAAATAAAGCTGCCCACTATGAGAATTAGAGGGTTTCATCCTTAATCCTTTATAACTTTGAAGGTTTTCGTCTCCAAAGCCTTGATTTAAGCTTTCCATGCTTGGACTCCAAAATCAATATCCAAATTAGCATGTTCTCACACTGAAACATCATCTCTTTTTTATATTCTTCCCTCCAAGGGTTGTGTTCCTTTTGGAGGGAAACTTCAAATATTTAAAAGCGCCAATTCCCTTATACCTTTCACTTAAGGCCTTGGAACGCCCGTGACCCTCAAAGTCTCCCACTTCAGTGAAAATTAAAACAATAAAGCATTTTTGACAAATTAAACTATATTATTATTCTAATTTAAAATATTTAAAAATAATTTTTTATTTTAATAATAATATTACTTTATTTTTAGAAAAAGGGACATTACAATAATGTACCTATCACATGGAAGAAGCCCAAGCCTTAGGGGCAGTATGAAGGGTTTCTATGGTATTAAATTTTTTTTTTTACACATTGACAATGTCCTAAACAAGTAGATATTAAAAGAACTGCTTTGGATTTCAATGTTTTACCTAAATTAGACGTATGTTTAATTTTATTATTTCATGTCACTCTAGACTAAGAATAGTGTGAGTAGGCGTTGAGTTTTTTTTTTACGAATGTGGTTTGCTAGTTATTTTTGTGTTTTGTTTCGCATCACTTATATCCATATTTTTAAAAAGCTTTATACAAGCAAATATAAGATGACCATTGTTGATGATTAATCGGTTATGATAAGATGGAATATATAAAGAGGTTTATTAGTTTACTTGCTTTTACTTTATCTATGGTATTCTTCTTTGTTTTCAAGTTATATATAGACAGATAAATCTTTGGAGTCTATTAGCTTTCTTAAGGGTAAAAGCTATGTTGTAATATTGTGGTAACCCTTGTATAAATGGCACTTGTGGTCTTTTTAATCATAAAAAATTTACCATTATTAAAAAAATTTCAAAACCATTCTTTGATCCCCAAAGAAGAATTTCGTAGAGCTAGGGAAGAAAGCAAAGAAAAAAGTGTGCATGCAATTGGTGAAAACAAAAAAGGAAGAATACATGAAAACTAGGTAGGAAGCGCTGATATGGCTTGGGAAATGTGACTTTAAGTGTCTTTGGAAAGAGCTACAAACAACTACAGAGCAAACAGAGAAAAATATCGCATTGGTACAATGACTAGAATACATGAGACAATTCTATGAACGTAGAGAAGATAAGGACACACACCCATAAATCAGCACACAAGCAAAGTTGTTTACCACAGGAGAGGTTAAAAAAGAAATCAACTGGCTACCAAATAGTAAGGCATGAGATATAGATGTGTTACAAGATGAGTGTTTAAAACGGGGGATCGAATCTTAACACCCCACATAAGAGACATCTTCAACAACATTGCTCAAAAAGGTTTGCCCATGGATGGACCACTAGCCTAGTCATACCCCTTTACAAAGGTGAAGGGGTCAACAACACATCAAACTACATAACTATTATGATCAATCCTCTCATGGAAAATTGTTTGGAAGTGTCGCTGAACGTAAAATTAACAATTGGGATGAAAGACAAGGAAAGAGAGAAAAAGAGCAAGTGGGCTTCAAACCAAAGCATTCAATGATAGATCATTGCATCATTTCTAGACATTTAATTGAAAAAGTATGGGACAACAAAGGAAAATAAGTGTTCTGCTTCATTGATTTCAATAAAGTGTTTGACATAGTTCCTAAAGACAAGTTGTGGGGTACGATGGAGCATAGTTCAAAAACTCGTACTTGACAATTACTCGGCAGGCCAAAATTTGAATCGGGACACAAGACTCGAGAGTTTCTAGACAATTACTCAACATTACTTGACAACTTTGTCGCTATTTCAAAAAACATATAAATTCATAAAATAAATTTAAATAACATGTAAAACATTGGTAAATGACATGAGAAATGAATGTAGAGAATGCCATAAGTATATTTTATTTTAATTTTTTATCAAAAAAGAATACAAACTACAAAGTACAAAGTAACAAACTACAATTCTCATAGAGTCATGAAATATCAAATATACATATTACAATTCTCTAATGCCTAGAATAAGTTTGTTGAGGCTCCCTTGTGGAAGTGGAAGGTAAATATTTCTCCTTTGCAATGTCAACATCATTAGCAAACATATCATTTGGATCCTCAACAACCCCCTTAAGACCTTTCTTCCCCTGGATGCTATTGTTTCTTTTGCCTCTCTCTCCAAATATGTGATTTCCTCCGCGGTAAACGTGGGCTCTACATCATTAGCAATCTAGTTGGCATATGGATCAATCTCATCCAAGTCAATTGCATCATATTTCTCTAGCACCTCCACTTGTCTCATGCGAAGATGAAGATTGTATAGCACAAAAACAATGTCATTAAGGTGTTGTGTCAACTTGTTGCATTTTGGTGTGAACAACTTCAAACATGCTCCAATTATGTTCACACCCAAAAGAGTTACATCGCTGACACAAAATGCGGATGGCTAGCATTTGACGGTTTGGTGTTTTTGTGCCATAATCTTCCCATCACACATCTGCAAATAGGAAATTTATAATTTTGTAAGTCAATTAGGCTTGAATAAATGAAAGAAGTCTACTACTAGCATTTAGAGACTATGAGTAATGAGATTAAAAAGAAAAAAATGACTCAATTTGTTTTTACTTGGTTGAGAGGTGTTTCTTCTTTTAATGCATAGTGTTGAAGAAAAGAGTCTCTCTACTGCATTCTTATAAATATATAGTTCCTTAATAACTGCATATCTAGTTTCATCATCAAGGATCATCCTCTCTATGCATGTATTGAGGCCATCCATAACCTTCTCATCGGTCTTAAATGAATCGGAATAGAAAAACTTAGGATTCAAGTAGTAGGCCACCATATGAATATGTTGGTAGAGCATCTTGTTCCATATCCGATCAATTATGCATCGTCTGGGTTCATATTTTCTTTGATGTCCATGGCCTTGAAATATCCAACTCAAGCTAAATATTGAATTCTTGAATTTTTATTTTTGTAATTCTAATCAAGTCTGGAATTTTATAAAACAAAGATGACAACATGCTGCAAATTAATAATCGATAATTAAATTTGAACTTCTATTCCATTCCAGAAAAGTATAACATAAAAAACCAAATATTGATTTTTTTACCAAACCCTAACTTGGGATCTGCTTGAAATGCATAAAAATCTTTGAAATTCTAGGTGACACGGCTCAACACTGTACAATAGCCTTGAAATGCTACGATGCTATCCACTCTGATAGAAAATTGCAATGGTACGGATCGTATGGATCTGTACTTTTTTTTGTTGTGCAACGTAGCCCAAGCTACAAACTGATTTTTGCAAGTAGGGACCTTAAAATTAGGGCAAAAGGGGATGATTCCCAACTAGGACAAACCCTATGAAATTGATTATGGAATTTTTCCTTGACTTGACAACTTCACTACCTCTGAAAATAAATGGTGGCTCTCTACAAACCTTGATTTTCTGACTTCTTGTAAATAATCTATTGAGTTGCTCAATTGTAATCCTTGTACAGAATTACCCATGGGTTGGAGGGGTTTCGTCATCTCATTCGGTGGCAATGAAGGTTTTCGTCCTCAAGCAAAAGTGAAAGAATTCTGGAATCAGTTGTGAATTGTCAAAAGTAAATAGTTAATAATAATGAAAATCATTGCCTCTCTTTTATAAAATTCACTTTTGCCAATCCACCATAACTGTAAAGTAATTATAATTACTTTTTAATTTAATATTCCCATTTTCTCCTCAATAATAATTACTTTTTATTTGACCTTTTAATTAATTTGTTTTTTGGCCCCACTCAATTAAAAATAATGACTTAAGTGTCCCATTTAAGTAGTTATCATAAATTGTCATTGAGGAAAAACTTAAAATATTATTATTTTCTTTATTTGAAAAAAGGGACATGACAGTCCGCCCTTCCCAAAGATTTCCTGCCCTCAAGCAACACCTGAATCATCCTACAAATACCAGGATCCCAAATCGACTTTGGAAATTTGCAAACTTCCTTCAAATGTGCAAAATTATAGCTGTTAATGATTGAAATCATAAAAACCAGCAATATAAAGATGATGTAACAACTACAAAAATGACAAACCTGTGCTACATTTAACAGTATGCTCATTGTAGAAGTGGTGGGCAGCCATGTAAGGGCTGAAAACTCCCCATTAGTAGTTCCAAATTGAAAAGTACTCCTTTTCATGTTTGGACATCCCTGCAAATCCACTTGTATGGGTGTAAATGGAGGAATGCGGTGGTTGTTAATGATGAGGACAACATTAAGTTTGAAAATCAGACTCGTAGTTGTCATGAGTGTGTTCTTTCTGACATTTGATAGAAGGATACTATCACCATCTGCTTCCCTCATATCTCGTTGATGACCCTTTGCAGAAATAACCACATTTGGAGTTACTCCATGTTTATGTTGTGCTGCTCTAATATTCATATGAACTTCTCTTTTCAATGCTTTAGAGACATTTGCATCAACTCTATTATAATGAAGATTTGAAAATTTGGCATTAACCAAAAAAATCCTCTTTAAATTTTTGCAAAACAACTGATTGTTCTAGCATACCTTTTTGTGGTTCCCATGCATGGATCAAACCTTGTTAATATTGAATGATTTGTTGTTGCAGATGTTGATTTGTGGCTTGCAATTGAGATATTTGACCCCTTTGTGACTTGTTAACTGTTATGAACTTTGAATTTCTGTTAAATTGTTCATGCCTCTTTGTTTGAGAGCATAATGGGGTTTTACTAATCTGGAGAGGTGTTTTGTGGATACCCCTAGAATTTACTAGAACATCTTTTACAATTTTGCATTCAACAAGTGGTATTTGTTCCTCCTTGACTTCATTAAGATAAAATTTTTGTTGACAATCAATTTTAGATGTCAATGAAATATCTTTTTCTAATAAAAAATCCTCACCTTCAATTTGCATGGTGGATTCCTCTGTCTTTCTCAACTTTCTTATGTATTCATACAAATCTCTTTTATTTAGATATCTCACTTCTAGTAACTCTAGGTATTCATCAAAGGAAACTTGGGATTTAGGACTATCAAGCATACCTTGATATTGGTCAAGGATTTGGGTGGCCTCAAGTTTGTTTCTTTCCTTGTCCTTTTGTAATTTAATCCACACCTCTTGAATAGGATATGTATTTTCTTCCCTTTGTAAGAACTTTGCTTGAAAAAACATGGGTCGATTAATTGTTGGACTTCTTTGGGTAGCCTTGTTTTGATTTATATTCTGCAAGGCTTGCATCATCTCTGTCGTGGATTCTTCCACTGTCCTTTGGATGGTCCTTTTCAAATCTCTCTGAGACTTTGATTGATGGCTTCATGCAAGAAATTCATTTCTTTTGTAGGTAATCCAAATTATCCCATGATGTCCCTGTTTGATTCACAGGTTGGCAAGATCTAAGCTTTAATACCACTGAAATATCCCACTCAAGTTAAATATTGAATTCTGAAATTTTTATTTTTGCAATTCTAATCAAGACTGGAATTTTATAAAACAAAGATGACAATATGCTACAAAGTAATAATCGATAATTAAGTTTGAACTTTTATTCCATTTTGGAAAAGTATAACAACATAAAAAACCAAATATTAATTTTTTTACCAAACCCTAACTTGGAATCGATTTGAAATGCATAAAAATCCTTAAAACCCTAGGTGAAATGGCTCAGCACAGTACATCAGTCTTGAAATGCTACGATGTTGTCTAGTCTGACAGAATACAACTGTGGTACAAACATCATATGGATCCGTACGGATTTGCATTTTTTTGTGTAGCAGTAACCCTCAAAAGCTACGATCTAATTTTCGCACGCAGGGACAACGAAACTAGGGTAAAAGGGGATGATGCTCAGCTAGGACAAACCTTATGAAATTGATTCTATAATTTTTCCTTGACCTGACAGTTTCAAAACCTCTGAAAATAAATGGTGGCTCCATGCAAACCTTGCTTTTTTCTAAATTCTTGTAAATAATTTGTTGAGTTGCTCAATTGTAATCCCCTATAGATTGGAGGGGTTTTGTCCTCTGATCTGACTGCAATGAAGGTTTTCATCCTCAAATAAAAGTGAAATAATTTTGGATTCAGTCATGAATTGTCAAAAATGAATAGACAATAATAATGATAATCACTGCCCCTTTTGTCCTTTTATAAAATTCACTTTTGCCAATCCACCCTAAACCTTAAGTAATTATAATTACTTTTTAATTTAATATTCACCTTTTTCTCCTCATACTAATAATTACTTTTTATTTAGCCTTTTAATTAATTTGTTTTTTGGCCCCACTTAATTAATAATAATGACTGAATTGCCCCATTTAAATTATTATCATAAAGTGTCGTTGGGGAACAACTTAAAACATTTTTATTTTATTTATTTGAAAAATGAGACATGACATGCCTCATATAAATAACCCCTTGGGTTTCTCTCCCTATCCACCAACCATAGAATTTGAATAATAGACTTTGACATCTAAAACAAAATAATAAACAAATTTAAAATGAAAATTAAGAAAAAAATTATAACAAATAAATTATAGATAAAAAATAATTAAGTTTAAAGTTACCTTAATTATTTCCTCCATGTGCTTCGCAAACATGCCATTAAAAATAGTCTTAACGACCCTTTCCCCTTCGCCCTTTTTGGCATAGAAAGACTCCAACCACCAGTGACTCAAACATTTGTGTAAGGGATGTTAGTGAGGTTGCAATGATCTGCAATGTGATGAAGTTTGTGGCAAATCGTGTGACTCCCAATCGCACAAGCTCATTTCCATTGGTTTGCTCTCTCATCAAGTTTGTCATCCAAGTGTAATTGTAGATGAACTTCGTGATATTTATTGCCTCTTCAAGCATATTTTTCACCCATGAAATCTTTCGTGTGTCCTCAAGTAGGAGATCAATGCAATGGGATGCACAAGGTGTGCAAAAAAATGTAGGTTGCGTCTTCTCAAGAGCTCTCCCTGCAGCTACTCATCCTAGCGCATTGTTTGTCTCAACTTGAACATTTTGCTCATCTACATCCGTCAACACCTTATTGAACATGCCACACAAATTGTTTGCATTTTTAACTTGATGGGAGGCATCAATTGATTTTGAGAAGACAAGTTGCCCACTTGAAGCCACTAGAAAGTTAATCAATGCGTAGTTTTTCCCATTTGTCCACCCATCAAACAAAATGATGCACCCTTTTTTTGGCATATTTTTTGGGACTACAAGAGCTTGCATATGTTTTACAAAATCCTCCGACAACGGGCCACTCAAATCATGAATAGGAGCTTTGAGCCCTTTCTTGACAACGGTCAATGTAGTGACCAAAATTTTCCAATATTGACTTTTTGCCACATTGAAAGGAAGGTGGTTGTAGTACAAAAAGTTTTTTGCAGCTTTCCTTGCTTCCTTGTGCAGTTCCCAGTTCCAAGCAGTATCTTTGAATGAATGTTGTGACCTAGGGCGACTTCGAAGAATAAAAAAAGTGGTTTAACTATTTTCAGTGGATGAGCTCTGTCCTCGACCTCTTGGAGTTGGGGCAATAGAAGAGGCCTCAATGTCACAATCATCTCTCGCTGCCCTCTTATTCATTAGGGCTGCAAGTGTATCAATTTTCCTTTTTTTTTTTTGCATAATTTGCAAGGCAAGCAACCATATCTCTTTGAGCCTCGACTGATGCTTGTGTGCACAATGCCACATCATTCTTTGATAGTCGTGCGACGTGGTATTTTAGGCGATAAACACCTCCACTCATCTTCATCTCACAATAATTGCATATGACACAATTGCCCTTTGCCGTTGCTTCACAATGCTTTCAAGAAGGGTCATTGGACGTAGGTTTACTACCATGCCAATTTTTTTTTCACCGCATGACTTAACCACACACACAAGCAGTCACTAGCCATGTTTTTTTAACCAACACATTGATACACACATTGATCATGCATGTCTTGAAGAATGACTACAAGCTTAGACAACTTTGTAGGGATAACGTGCACACACACTATGGTGCCCATAATTAAATAAATTGCTAACCATCTATCTCGGTGGTATAGTCGCATGCAAGATTACGACTGACTATCTTTGGTGGTGTCAAATCGGCTACACTGGACAAGAGGAATCTAATACCACACAAGATTTCATTTGAAGGAACCGAGTTCTTTCTATTCGAATGCTATGACCATCAATGTAGGTGAGGGAACAAGACTTTAACAAAAAGTTAGTATCTAACCAAGCAAACCATTCCCATACGACCAACAACAAACACATGATCACAATGATATAGGATGTGATCCATGATGGTTCGTTGATTTAGTGTCTTGTGGTACATGACCCTAAGGTACGAGACTGCAACATATGTCAAAAGACTACAAGCTGCACAAAGGTTAATCTTAACCTTATTCAAATCTCTGTAAACTTCAGATGTAAAATAGACAACAATTCTAGCGTGCCATGGCAAAACTACCACAAACAAGACACATACAAGCTTAACTAGCACACTTTGTAGTTAGATCACATCTCTACAATTTGCCCTTAAAATGACGTTTAGAAAGAGCACCTCCACAAGGTGAAATATCTTTTTCATCAATAAACATCAATTCCGTTTAGAAAGAGATTTTTGTTGTTCTTTCTGTATTTGCATCCACACCTCTTGGATAGGATCTATGTATTCTTCCTTTGGTAAGAACTTAGGTCGCGAATCCATTGTAGACAACTCAAATCCCACAGCTGGCTAAGAGATGGTTGTGATACCACTGAAATGCCACTTTTATAACATATTTATACAATTATGGAATTATGCAGAAACCCTTAAAACTAAAAGTACAAACTCAAATTTTTATTGTGAAACCTTAGCAACAAATACAAAATTTTGAAATTATATATATTCAAGCATGTAAATTAACTTTTAGATCTCATAGAAACCCTCTGAAAATTATGAAAATTCAATTATCAATTTTGGGTGAACCTCGTAAACATCAATTCTAATTTTTAACTCAATTGCAAGATAAAAAATTAGAATTAAATACAACTAAATATGAGTGAAAAACAATAATATTCCACCCATCAAACAGTACCAAAATCAGAGTCTCTAGAGAAGTCACCCCACTTTAAGGAACTCCTTTGAGTTGTGTGACACCTCCAAACACTACCCTAGGTCTGCGCCCACCTTAATTGCCTTTCCCAAATTGTTATGCCACCCTTTAATTGTGCCCTAGCTGCCAACAAGATGATACTCTGCCCAACTGTGTCCTCTGAATGAAGTCACCAAGATGAATTTGAGGGTTTTCATCCCCAAATCCAAAAGCTAATGAGGGTTTTCATCTTCGATGGCCGAACGTGCAAGCAAGCATGCTTAGCTTCAAAAGAATTAATTGTTAGATAATAGATATATGTCAAAAATATAACTCTCCACCTTATTTTATACTTTTTCCCACTCAAACTCCAAACTTACTTTATTTAAATAATAAAACATAAGTTGCCGACATTACTTTTTGGTCACTTAGTCATATTATTAAGTTTACTTTAAAGTATTTAGGAGTACTTTTTATTTTAAGAATAATAATATTATTAAGTTGCCCAAAAGATTAGAAATGACCGGGCCCAACTTAAATAATAATATTATTATTATTTTTATCTAGAAAAGATGATGCTATAGTATGTGAACAAGGACATACACATAGTTCAACTTACTTGGAAGCAGTCAATAAACAAGGACATACTTATCTATTCATTGATAAACGTCAAAAAAATGCATGGAATAGGGCACACTTCACAATCCATACCATTGTGTGAACATGGACACACAACCATCCACAACTAATCAATATATTTGTAAATAGGGACATACTTGTCTACTACAAAACAACCTGCAGGACTGAGCCTCACACTTATATGAATAGGACACACTTAACTATTCATAATAGAATACTATATGCGAATAGGGACACACATTTCTATTCACCATTAGCAGTAGAGTGGTTAGGCATCACTACACTACCTCAATAGGAGTTGGCCTCATTGAACAATATATGTAAATAGGGACACACTATGCTATTAGTCAAACACAATTGTGGGAATTGGCCTCATTAAACAATTAAAAAACCAATAGTGGGTTTGGGCCTCACCATGCTTCCTTTGTGGGAATTGGGCCTCACTGATCAACAACATCTCATGTGTAGTTGGAGTAGGATCTTTTTCATCACCATCACTGGGGATCACCTTCTGCAGTTTTTGTTCAAACAACTTCTTTATAGTCTTTTTTGCACTAGTGGCTTCTTAGATGTGAAAAGATCTATCCTTATTTTTCCCATTAGGAGTTGTCTTCACCATGGGAAAGGGATTCCCTAAATCAAGTTTTTTCACAAGGGTGTCGGGTACCACTGATAATGCACCCATTTACAAAGCTTGACTGATGGGTTCAAAAAGACGATATTTAATTGAATTGCACATAAAACAATGAAATCTTAATTATTGTAAGAGATGAAACAAAACCCAAATGCTAGGTGATTTACAATGCTATTTTACACACGCTAGGAAAATTTTATAAAGAAACCTCGGACCAGATCAGAAGTTATATGATCCTCCAACTATGAAATATTTTTGGCAAATTATATAGTTTTACTATATAAATTTTAAATAAAATTTCCTAGCGCTAATTTTTTATGAAACTTTCAAAAAACTTAATAATAAAATTATTCTGAGCCTTACTCTCTTGAACATGCCTATGCCCCAGTCTTCTTCACACAATAGACAACAATCCTTCAGTGCCGACATGTAAGTTTGATTTTTTCAAGCATTTCTCTGCTCTCTTTCGTGCAGACCTGCTGTCATGCCTGAATATGCTTCAACTGATCACTTATTGTTGTGCCCACACATTGCCCGCAGCACTGCTGTGCACCAAATCTGCACTTTTTCTCGAAACATTCTTACGCTGGAATCTTCATGCCTCTATGAGCTCTCAGCGCTGATTTTCTCTCCCATCCAGCGAACTCCATTACAAATTCTAAGAGCTGCTAAGTTCTCCTTTTCTCCTTAAGTCAAGTTCTTTACAAATTGCCACGCCTTTCACCCTTTAACACAAATTATTTATTTCAACCCAAAAAACCGGTCAGAAATCTTTCTGAGCAGTTAAGAGTCATTTTTGAGATATTTTTAGGCCAAATTTGAAGGAATTGTACCCATCAAATTTGTAGATCTTGTTTTGATTTTTCCAGCAAAAAAGATGACCTCAATCCAATATTTGAAGAAAAAGATGAACCTATTTTACTGAAAAAGGTATCTGCTGGAATTTTGTGACGATTTTCAAATGTCTCACGCTTTTTTTGTAAATTATCTCACCCGACATTCAAAGGGCTGCCCCAAATTTTTAAACCTACACCAGACCTAAAGAAACAATTCAAAATCTTGTGTCCTCGATCTGCACGCCTGACTCAGAAAATTGAATCCTACTTTCCTAGGCTCTCTCTTATTGGCTTTTATAGGCTTTCACATATTCTCACCTTGCTTTGATACCAATTAAATGGACTCGATTAAAAACAGAGACCATAATTTTATTCAATTTTCAACAATATATATAAGTACATAGTCTGTTATTCTATTTTCTAGGGTGCATAACCTTATCGTAAATTCTATTCTACGTAAATGACTCAACCACTCCTGTCTATGTGGGTGTTATCCTAATCACCCAACTACCCACATAAATAGGTTTAAATAATTGATTATTTAAACCTATCCCCCCAATCAAACTTTATTTATCTCTTATTGGCTTTTATAGGCTTTCACATATTCTCACCTTGCTTTGAAACCAAATAATGGACTCGATTAAAAACAGAGACTATAATTTTATTCAATTTTTGACAAATATATATAAGTACATAGTCTGTTATCCTATTTTCTAGGATGCATAACCTTATCACAAATTCTATTCTACGTTAATGACTCAACCACTCCTATCTATGTGGGTGTTATCCTAATCACCGAACTACCTACATAAATAGGTTTAAATAATTGATTATTTAAACCTATATATAATAATCATACTATGGTGTAATACAAACCCCAACATACATGGGCAGAGATTTTCCTACCTATGGCAAACCATTGATTTGAGAGCATGGGGTTGTCTAGCTTTTCAACAGTGTATTGTCTCCCTTTCGTCCATTGCTTCATGTGTAAATTCCTTGAGCATACTCAATATTAACCATTGAGGTTTGTTGTTCCAAAAATTTTAGAGCATTTGTTATTCTGATATTGAAGCCTATTCCCCCTTTCTTTTCATTCAGAGATTTGATTGTATTTAAATCCCCCATTAAAATGAGGTTTGGGGGTTTGGTGGTGAGGATCCAAGCTTTGAGCTGATTTATGACTGATTCTATGGTTTTTTGGAGGAGGGCTATACAAATTTATGATGCATTGATTTTCTTGCATTTCATAACAGAAGAAATCAGCAACCATTCCCCATGTAAAAGATTGTTGTGTTGAAATCGCTTACCTAGTGGGATCTTGGCGAATAACTATGCGAGTTGTATTGCAAAGAACGATTTGCATGCTTCCCCACTGACTTGAAAAGTTGGGCTTCTTTAGAGATCCCATTATGAAGATTTCTTATGGTAAAATTATATCTATTCTTTCCATCTTCACCTTATTCCTGAGAAAGTTATGTTTGTTCAGAGGAGAGGGCCTGATCAGCTTGGATCAAATGCTGGTACAGATCTTGCTGCTTTTAAGGGGGGTGGGGGAAGCTGGTTGGTTTGGTGATGGTTTGAGCATGGAATGGGAGAGATGGCTTGTTTTTTCTGCTTCTAAAAAGAAGTAAGTTGGCTTTGAATGATCAGAAGATTCCTTCCTATTGGTATACTTCTTGGAGCTTTTCTAGGGTATATTTCTTTGGATTGAATAGAGCTCTCAGTAAGACCAGTTTATTGCATCTCCTCGTGAACTAGTTTAATTGCTTTCTCAAGGTTCTTTTTTTCAGAAAAAAAGTAGTTAGAGTTTTGATTGTTTCATTCTTTGAGCTTGTTTTTCACAAATTTTGACTTACAGGCCACAGATTATTTTTACTTACAGGCCACAGATTATTTTTGAACCACATAACTGACTGGGTTCTGTCCACCAATTTTCATTAGGTCAAACAATTTATCATTTCAGAGTCACATTAGTTCAAATCTGGAAAGGCAAACTTGGTGGGCTTGATCCTTTTTTCTTGATAGGATACTAGGAGCATGGTCAGAGTTGGGACTTTAAGGATGCCTGATACGATAAGTCTTTTTTCAGCCATGAAGGTGAGGCAAAAAGGCAATATAGTTGTTTAAAATATCACCAAATCCCGCCTTCTCCTTACTCAAGGAGAATGACCTATCTTTGGGTTCAATATCCTGTCGCTGAGATCTATAAATAATATAGAAACGTAATTGGGATTATATTAACTTATTTGTGCTGCCCCACTTTTTTAAAGGGGAAGAGGATGTAGTTGAAATCTCGACGAACACTATTTTCTTTTGCCCAAGTGATAAAATGGGAGCATGGAGGTCGTTCCAACTTTGGCCTTTTAGAACAAGGTTCGTATGAGCATATACACTGATTAGGAAAAATCTCAATTTTTATTTCTTAGACTGAATGTAGCAGCACAAGCCATTCTTGCTGCTACCATGAAGTCCGTGCATCATTGATTTGGGGTTTCAGATGGTAGCAACTCCCCCCGATTGACCTTTCACATTGGCTATCTAGCAAGAATAGTTTTCCAAGAGTTAGAGGACAACTCCTAAAACTTTGAACGAGTTTGATGATTTGAATAAGAGCAATTCAGGATACCAGATTTGTAGGTTCCATAACCTCCTTTTCTTGAGGTCATTCACATTCGAGGATAACCTTTATTTGAACCATAGAGCGAATTTCAACCTCCCATTCGTTATCATATCTTTAAGTTTCTGATTTTTGGTGATGGCTTCTTGGGCCTCTTTTTGTGTGTTCGCATCCCACATCTTCCCCTTTTTTGAGCTGCTGTATCTTGACCTTTCTATTTTCTAGTTTGGGCAATGGTTGAAGCTTCCATAGATAAACTCTCCTTTAGCGTGTCCTTTATTAGAGGTTTTATGTGGTCATCCATTCCTTGGTTGTTTTCAATGGGATTTTGGGGAGATTCTACTTAGTAATCCTTTACAAGGAATTCGCTTATCGAGGATGAAACTAAATTGGGAAAACAGCCTCAATGTAGGATAACTTGGTGAAGCAATTGGTATTTTTACCCCTTGTCTAGTGTTGTTGTTGTAGGAAAAACAATTGGGGTATCATACCTGTTGACGCAGTGGATTGCACCCTGGGCAGAAGGCCGAGCTCCTGCCTTCCACATGCAACAATGGAAACTCCCCTCTCGCTTGTGGGACCGGCGAAGCTGGAGGGGAGAGTCTCTAGATAAGGGCTAGCTCCCTTTGATGTATCTTTTAGGCCCTGGATTCCCTACTGCTAAAAAATAAAATGAAAAAGGGGGGGGGATGAAAAGGGAGAAAGATGCTGAAAACAGAACCTAAACCTAAACTAAAAGGTGATACACCAAAAAAGATGACCCACCTAGCCCAAACATACACTTTTCACCAAAAAGAAGCTGTCATACACTTCATCCGATGTGGAAAACTCTTCTGTATCAGTGAGTCAGGGGTCCGTAGAGATACAGGGAGGAAGGAACTATCAAAGGTGTTTTGAGACACACTTTGGCAGCCTATTCACATGCGCCTATTTTCCTGCTGTAGACACTTCTGGCAGACCTGCAGAAGAAGAAACTTCACAATGCACTAGACACGCTGGAGTCGTTCTGTGAAAAACATAAAAGAAAATGACTTAACACAAAAAGAAAACATAGACATATGCGTGAGTGCAAGTTCAAATGGAGGTAAAAATTGCTAAGTCTTGATTCAAGGTAAAAATGCGGCAGAATTTTGCCTTACAAACCAAGAGATTTTTGGGCAGAGCTTTGCCTTAAGGCTGAGAGATGGATCCTTCTCAAAATGAGAAGTTTACAATATATAGAAAGAGGAGAAGAAGTGAATGCACCGCTTTGGAAAAGACTTTGGCGCTCTTTGACAAGTTGGCCCATGTGCGTTTGTGAGCATCGGGAAGAGGAAGTCACTGTTGTTGATGTCATTCTTCTAGAAGAGGCCTGCTGGAACCATGCTGTATAATCGTCGATCTTGACTTTGGCGTTCAAAAATTAATGTGAAAGCACGGGCCGCGCCTTTTTTCTGCAAACAAGACTGCTCCTTCCAGATATCACGCGGTTTGTCCCCTGATAAATGCAAAATGGAGAAAACAGCCCGCGCTGCTTACTGTTTGCGTCGTTTGATGACCACCTGGCAATAACTCGCCTCTCCTTTGCCACCTAGGCCGTCTTGTCTGTTTCTGCATTTTGTCTCTTCCTAGCTTTGTCTCTTTCTGGCTCCTTCGGCCCTCGGGGCTATCTTTTGGCGGGTCGCTGCGTTCCTTGGGCTCTTCTTTGGGATTTTCAAAAATCAACAGCTATTTCACCATTTTAAAATTGACGTTTGTGGGCCCGTCACTGTTTAAAAACCAACGGCTAGTTTGCCGTGCTTGATTTTGACGTCTTCGGACCTGTCACCCCTTGGAATTCCTTCGGCTTCTTGCCGCTTCCCTTTCTGTCGGGCTTCTTGTTTTGAACCCTCCCGAAGGGAAGGTGACCCTTCGGCTTTTTGAGAAGTGCCCTTCGTTTTGGCCGAGAGTCCCCCGAAAGGGCACCTACCCTTCGGGGTCCTTCGGCGGCCTATTTTCTTTGGAACCTTTTCCCGCGGACAAAAAGTCCGCAAGAATTGCCTTGTCTGCTTCTTCGGATTTTCTCATGGGCTTTTTGGCTCGCGGCTTTCTTGAATTTCTTCGGACTTTTTGTCCGAAGGAATTCCTTCGGACAAAAAGTCCGAAGAAATTATTCTCGCCTTTTCCTTAGTCTTTTTTCCGTGCCTTTTGAATTCCTTCGGACTTTTTGTTCGAAGGAATTCCTTCGGACAAAAAGTCCGAAGGATTTCTTCCTTTGCTTCTTCAACTGCCCTTTGAAAAGTGCCCTTCGGGAAAATTGGAAACGACCCTTCTGAAGGGTATTTCCTTTGCCTTAAACAAAATTTTGAAAGTGTTCCCTTTTTCGGCTTTTCTCTGTGGCCTCTTTGAAAGTGTTCCCTACCCTCTGCAAGGGCTCTTGAGTCCGGAACTGCCCTCTGCAAGGGCACTTGAAATGGTCCGTTTTGCGCCTAAGCGGGAACTTGCCTCTTCTTGCAGAGTCCGTAGTTTTCCGCCTGCCGAGTCCGTAGAAATCCATGCCTGTAGAGTCCGTAGAAATGGACCTGCAGAGTCCGTAGAAAACCTGCAGACTTGTGCAAAATCAAAAATATACTGGCTCAGAACAGCAGGGAAAAAAGGGGGGACCGATTTTGGCCTGCAGGACCAAAATCGTCAACAATACCCAGGGGAAGAGGGACTAGATACCACTAGTTGTGGTGGCATATGTACACTAGAAGTTGTTCTGGATTTGTCAATTGTTTACATGGAGATTGGTTGTTATCTACCTGTCAAACTTGAACAATGCAATTGTTAACAATTAGAGGCCACATATGTTAGCCCTTCAATTGAACTAACCACATCGACGTGCATCTAAATTTTCATACATACCATCAAGATTTGCGACCTATGACCTTTTCCTTCGTCTTGATACCATAGCATCATATCATTTTTTTTAATTCTTTACAACACTGCCAAATCCTTGAGTTCTTGTTCCAAAATAAGATAATGTTGCACTGGTTGAAGATCATCTTTGGGCTCTTTCCCATTTGTGCTTCAACTTGCAAAGCATAGGATTACAAACATAGTTTAAAGGTCCCTGAATTTTATTTTTTAATTTTAACCACCTCTTTCTTCATTTTGTTTGTAAGATATGGTTTCCAATCATAATTGAATGCCTCTTCACACTCCAAGATAATATAAACACCAGACTAAGAATTGCGAGATTCAGTCTATAAAACATATGAGATAACATGAATTTGACCACCATAGTTGTAGCATCCTTGTAATGTCACCATAAGATACACACTTCAACTAATAGACTTAACCACATCATATTTCCATCGAAAATGCATTTGCATAATTTTTTTCTTCTATTTAGGAGTAATTATCTCTTTAACTACGAGCTCTCCCTCATTACACAGTCATGATTAAAAGAAACAACCAAAAGTTTCTTGTCGCTTTGTCGGGCTGTCTGTGTGTGACCATAAGTCACAAACTTTGATCAGGTCTGCCATGATGAATTTGTTCAGTTGTATCGCTAGCATCGCCAACACATAAACCACATCACCAACATCAACGATGTTCAATGATTTCACTTCATCTGCCAAATAATTCTTCTTATACTAGTAATGCATTTGATAGTAGTCTAGCCATGTCGTTTCATGCACATCAAGAATTTGGCTAGAGCATTTTTCAAAAATAGAGCTTTCTTCTTGGTTTGTGACTCCTTTGTCTCTCAGCCTTATGCTTTTCTTGCTTTTGTGCCATGTCAAGCCAGTTTGAAATGAGTGCTTGAATGCTCTTGACCACTTTCTCTTTGTTGTTTGCCTCGTTTTTCTTATTGATTGTGAATACCTTCAAGGTGTTCATTGTCTTTTTCATTAACAATCTGTTGAGGTGTTGCACTCTGATTAGTCTTTCACCAACTATCCTCTTCATTAATAATTTTTCAACATGTGCCAGTTCCTGTAGTTGACCATGTGTGTTGGTTCTTACTAACCAATGCCAGTTACCATGTTCGAAAAGTTCGGATTGTTCGAAAGGAAAAAAAGTTCGGAAGTTCGGGATTTTGAAAAAAGTTAGGTTCGGTAGTTCAATTAGGAAATTTTATAAATTATAAAAAATAAATATATCATACATATTTGTAAAACATAAACCTAAATAAATTGATAACATATGATAACAAAACCCAATAGAGTGTTAAACTTCAATGTTCATTGTTCAACATCATACATATAAAATAACACAAATAAAAATGATAAATATATAGTCTTAATTTTTTTTTTAATAAAAAATTAACACAAATGAGAACACAGTCCATATTCGGGAAAAAATGAATTTAACCGAACGAATTTTCTGGAATGATAAAACGAACACAATCCATATTTGTTCGGAATTTCGGGATTTAAATTTGTTTTGCTCAAAAAGTTCGGTTCGAACAGTGTATGGACTGTGTTCGGAAGAATATGGTAACTATGGTTGTAACACATAAATGATGGATGATGTGTGCGGGTTTCGAAATTTTGTACTTCGTCTATTGAAGCTCAAACCTGTGGAAATTGTTGTATGCCAATTTTCACATTATGTGCATGATGTTTAGTCCACGGTAGTTGTGGTGGTTATTGTGTGGTATTCTTAGCACCTGTTCCCACGCTTTTGTTTTGAACTTGAGGTGATGATAAGGAAACCTTCTTACTAACCTTGCTTGACTAGGGACATTGGTTCCTGTTGGCCAATTTTGGTCCACATACCAAGCTGCACCCAGGTGGATCAAGTTGCTAATGGATGAGCAAATGAACAGATGTCCCGGATGAAATGAGTGGACCAGATAGATCTCACAGTTCTCACAAAGCTTTTGAAACACTTTAAGATTGCTTAAAGCGTATTTGGTCAAATCCTAAGGGACAGATCTGCAGAGCAAAGAAAAGGGTTCTTGACCATTTTTTATGGCAAGACCAAGCGGTTCAAGCATTTCAAGCATGAGTTCAGAAGAACTACGGACTCCATCAGAACTACGGATTCCATCAGTGGAACTACTTTGCTTAAATTGCCTTATAAGTTGCAGGCAGTCACAACTCCGAAATAAAGTAACTCTGCAACCCCGAAGTAGGCTAAGTCTAGAAACCCGAACTTGTCTTGAGCAATGGTTCGTGGGCTTTCAGCAGTGGAAGACTTCGGGCTTTGTCACATAAGTTACTTGGGTCCAAAAGCCCGAAGTAAGAGGGCATGCAAAACCCGAATTGGTCTTGAGAAAGAGGACTTCGGGTTTTCGAAGTATTAAGACTTCGGGTTTTGATATATCAGCGACTTCACCAAAGAAGCCCGAAGTAAGTAGGAGTTGAAAACCCGATGGACAAGGCTCATTTCTTTTGGGACTTTTTCACCAAGTGTTTTCTTTCAAAGTTTTCGTTCGGGCTAAGTGTTGGAATTTCCTTGGACATTTTGTTCGAAAGAAATTTTCGAAGGGCACTTCTATAAAAATGGTTCATTTTCAAAGTTCCTGAAGGTCCTTTTCTTGAGGAAATGGTCCACTACAATTTTACAAAAGGCACTTTTCAAGACTCTGAAAGGTCTTTTGGTTGCAAAGTGCCCCAAACAGTTTTCCCGAAGGGTCTTTTCTTGGGAAAATTGTCTGTTCAAAGGCTTCGAAGGACACCTTTTGTCGAAGTGTCCTTCCCAAAGGTCTAAGAAAAAACCGGAAAGCTTTTTTTCACAAAGTTGGAGGGGTCTTTTCAAAATTCCTGAAGGGGTCTACTTTTTGAAAGGTCCAAACGGATAAATTGAAGGGTGCTTCTCAATTTTTCCAAAAGGCTTTTTCAAAATGCCGAAGGGCACTTTCTGGGCATCAACAGGGCACGTAGTAGATTCCCGAAGGGTCTTTTCCTTTCAGAAAAGATAAAGAGACGATTCCCGTGAACAATTTGCTCGTGGGAAATGGTGCAAAGACAAAGAGCCAGGAGAGAGCTGAAGGACCATTTCCTTCGAAGAAAGTGTCCACGGGGAAATTGTTTGGGACAAGTGCCAAGTAAAGACCCAAAGCAATAAGGGACCCAAAAGAATTGTCCTAGTGACGGTTGTATGGATGTCAATTTCATGATGGAGGACTAGTCGTTGGGATTCAAATGTCCAATGACGGGCCCGTGAATGTCAAACTTCGAGGTGATAAACTAGCCGTTGGGAAGTAATCAAGCTGGGAGAGTCCGAAGTTGAGGAGCTCAAAGAACCCGAATTACTCTGCAAAGAGTAAATTGGGATTCTTTAAGGACTTAGCTTATAAGTTAAGTAGCTTAGAAAACCCGAATTACATTGCGAAGAGTAAATTGGGTTTCCAAGGTTACTTAACTTAATAAGCTTGGTCCAATGGCATGGTTCTAAGGATCGATTGTGCACGAGAGTCATGATCAGATGAATGAGAGGTCGCCATATGGCATAGGCGAATCTAGCTGGCAGGGAGATTGACAACTTGCAGGCGTCCGTGTCAGGAAGATCTATGGCGCGAGTCAAGGATCCAAGGCAATTTCCAATGACCAATCAGAGCAAAGGAGAGCCAAAGCAACTGGCGGGAGCTGGTAGGTGCAAATTTATGAAGGTTTTTGTCCTTTGACATGGCTCTCGCTCTCAACGAATAGCCGCGCAATTAAAAGCAGCGTAGTTTGACCTAAGTAAAAAAGGCATGGAGACTTTGTCCTTCTTTAGACAAGACACGTGAAGGGAAGGTGGCCATGACAAGTTTAATGCAGAGATCAACTCGGTTGTGCCAAGTGGAGACATTCAACCACTCGCGACATGGTTCCCTCAAAATCCACCTAGGGGCAACTTGAATGCAGGATGGGCTCGACGGGATTGGGACGACCTTGGACGACTCATTTTCATGGTCAAAGGAGGACGACGGTGGTGGTTGCAGAAAATTAATGACTTCCCTCCCAGTTTCTCATGAGTCCCCTTCTTCTCTCAGCCTCTTATGTTATAAATAGGGGCCTTGGAGCCAAGAAACGATCCCTCGACTAGGGACAAAGGCACTCTGTCAAAATTGCTTTGTAAAACTCTCTTGAAGCAATATAAGATAAACTTTCTGATTCTACGTTGAAGTCAAGTGTGCACATTTGGATTTTATTTGCAGAATGTATGTTGTTGTTCATCATTTGTAATCTTTCCAAGCATCTTGCTTTGATTCTTTTGGTTTTGTGTAGGTTGTATGAAGTGTCTGGACTTCGATCCCTCCTTGGAGTGTTACGGACTCATAGTGTCTCACACAGACCTATCCCTTTTTGTCCTTTAAAACATAGGGCTCTCTTTCGACCTTCACACAAATATTCATGCCTATGGCCTTGAGATAAGATCGGAATAGTCTGCGTCTTGGTTGGGTTCATCAGTAGTGGTTAAGGCTTCTAGGTTGAAAGTGGATCTTTCATATTTTGGTACATCACCATCCTTAGCTTAGGTTTCCCTTTCATGTTATCTTTCTCTCCTTTTTCCTTGGTTAATAGTAGGTTTTAGTGTGTGGGGACAAGCTGAAGTGAAGCATCTAAGGAACTAGCCTCATTAAAAAGCCTAAAGGTTCAACCTCACCACAGGATACTGTTGAACACACCTATCCACTGGGGGGATGAATCAATAGATGATCTAAAACTAGTTTGTTAAAAACCTTTGTGCAGGAAATGTGAATTCATGTGTAAATCAAAGAACAAATGCAGAAGTCACACACACACAGAAACACACAACACCAGATTTTACGTGGAAAACCCAAAGAGAAAAACCACGGTGAGAATCAGCTGCTAGAATCTACTGTTCTAATCTAGCTTCACAATAAAGTGCCTTATTGGCGAACCTCACTGGTTACATTCAAGGACACCGATCCTTAGGAGACACCAATCTCCTTATTGAGCACCAATCCAGTTTGTACGTAGGCACCAACCTACCTGAACTATGGAGCTATGACTCCAGTGTACAAGATGGATTCACAAGTAAATCCAGTTCAATGTTCTTTGTTACAAGTCTGATCTGTAACTGCTCACCTTTTTCTCATTGTCTGTGTGCTCTATCTTCCTACTTGCTTAATATCTGTCTGCATGTCTCTCACTCTGTATCTGCATACATCTAGTTATGCTTTATTCAGATACACTTCATTCCCTTTCCTTCTCTGCGTTTTACTCTGCATTTTTCTTTTGTCGACAACCCTTTTTCTCACACTTGAAAACGCAATAGCAGCAGTGACAACAATATGATATGTGAGTTGTGTTTATACAAGGATTCATTAGGGTTTCTCGACTCACATATTGCATTCACATTTATCTGCACTAAACCAGTTTCCGATCTGGATTCTCGTTTAATGCGTAGTTGACTTTTGCATTTTCTTGTGTCTTGGTTCTTGCATCATACAACAATTGTCTATTCTCGTTTCAATCTTTGACAACTGCGAGATTTTGGTCATAACTGTTGTTTCCTTTTCGTGTCTTGGTTCATGCATCATGTCGTAATGTTTTGGTCTCTTCACTATGTTTGGCAGCAGCTGGATTTATCTCTTAAATGCACAACCTCCTTAATCGATGATTGATTGGCTGGAACGATCAATCTCAAGCTCTGTGCAATCATTTACAGGTTTTGTATGTTCCTTCAATAGTTCGTTGAGAAATATTAAATGCATGCCTTTGATTTCTTTCTTCGCGCCATCTCTAACTATCGAGCCCCTTTTTATGTTTTCTACTATGTCTTCTATAGTTGGATTGCTTTCGCTCCTTTCGATTTACTCGAATATGCTCGATCTTTAACTTTGCCATTGTGCATTAACCTTCGAGCACCTTTAAGGCTTTGGATTCACTTGCTCCGTTGGATCTTTTTAATCTTGACTTGTGTGTGTCGTTGGATCATCAAAGATGCTTGCTCTTTATGTTGACTAGATCATTAACCTTCGACATATTGACTTCATTTCGCTTCTTTCGGCGTCTTTGAGATGTTTCCCCTTCGTTGATCTCTTCAGACTTGCTCGAGCTTTAACATATCCCCTTCGGGACAATTTCTGTGGACTTTTTGTCCGGGTCTCCTTTTGGCACTTTTGTTTAGGACACCTACCCTTTGGGGCTTTGCAAATGTACCCTTTGGCTTTTTTGCAAGGGTCCACATACCCTTCGGCCTTTTCAAAAACTACCCTTTGGCTTTTCTGCAAGGGTCCACATACCCTTCGGCTTTTTTGCAAGGGTCCACTTGCCCTTCGAAACTTTTGTAACAGTTCACTTGCCCTTCGGACTTCTTGAGAAGTGCCCTTCGGCTTTCTTGAACGGTCCACATACCCTTCGAAACAATTTCTGTGGGCTTTTTGTCCGAAAGATTTGTCCTTGCCAATATTTTCGAAAGAATTGTCTTTGCCAATTTTTCCGAAAGAATTCTTCAAGACCATTTTGGGTTCTTCATTCAGCATGACTTATAGACTTGGAAGTAGTAAAATCATCTTAGAAACCCGATTAACTTGCTTAGACCCATTTGGGTTTTTCATATTGCTTAACTCATAAACATGAGAGAAGCAAAGTCACTCCGAAATCTCGATTACCTCTTCATTGACCCATTCGGGTTTTCCACATTGCTTATCTTATAAACATGAAAGAAGTAAAGTGCTTCCGAAACCCCGATCAGCTCTTCTAGACCCTTTTGGGTTCTTGAGACAAATTGACTTATGAACATGAGACAAGTAAGGTCGTTGCATAAACCCGATTAACACTACTAGGCCCATTCGGGTTCTCGAGACAACTTAACTTATAAAGTTGAGAGAAGTAAAGTTGTTCTGGAATCCCGATTTGCTCTACAAGACCCATTTGGGTTCTCAAGACTGCTTTACTTATTTTATAAGTAGAAGCTCTTTATAAGTCCGATTTGCATTGTAAGTCTGTGAAATTCAACTTTTGACATTAATGTAGAGTAGCAGCGACTTCCTTTGACATCAATGACAATATCACAGACATCAATGACTATTTCCAACAGATACCCACAGCATGAGGTTGTTACCATGCTTGTAGCTAGAAGTGAGAGAGCCTGAAGAACTTTCTCACAAGGCTGCAGTTCCATGCCACAACAGTTCCCACCAATATGTGATTTGTGTCAGTTGACACTCTGCAAAGTTTTTAATATTTATTTGTTGAGAGTATGGTATCTCAGATTTTGTCAAATATTTTTTTCCATTTTCAAATGGTTTATTTTTTCTTACCCCTACAATTTCTTGATGTTAACAAATACCCTATGACTGCATGGTTGTGAGGTTTATTGACACCTGAGCAGCAACAACGCCAAACATGTAGTCTTTTGCAATAGCAAGATAAATATATTTTAAGCACACAGAAACATACAATACACACGAGAAATCATAACACCATCATATCAGGGGAACATGATCATAAATGAACCACAAGATATATGGAAATGACACTGTTTTCATTAGAGACACCTATGATGTACATTATGTTCAAAATGTATGGCAACACACTTTGGGGAGAACATGATAGATTTCTCAATGATCATAGAAGAGGAACATATAGGGTCGATTGTGATTAGTCGGAGATAACCAGCTTAACAGTGAACATCCTGTATGTAACCACCAATCATCAATCAAAACCAAAAGTAATCATTTTTACATTAAATACGAACTAGTATTGACTTGCAACGTAATGCCACATCTTTAACAACTATATTGCTTGGCATAGTCTGTTTGATGGAATTTCTCCTTGATCCTCGGTTCTAATGCATGAGCCTTTAATAATCAGTCTTGTTGGTTTTTTGACTGCTACATGCACGGTTTGGTGACTGGGTTTCTTTTGGCTAGGCATGTTCTTTGAACATGCTGAGGGGGCAAGCTAGGTGCGAGCCGTGGGCGATTTTGGCAGAATAGAAACCCCTACGTCCTTGGGTCTTACTTGGAGATGTTTTCCACCAAAAAAAAAAAAAAAACGACGTAATGCCACATCTTTACACTTTCTTATTGAAATGCGTTATTTCATGCCTAAGGACCCAAGACAAGGGCCACTAGAAACAAGAAGAATAAAACTTGCTTGGCTAGTAAACAAAGAAACTCGAGAAGCTAAGCGGAAATTCCAAGTGAGATTCTATTATAAGTTTTTGTATCCACATATTGAAGAAATTATCTTTTAAGTAGGAAGGATGATAACTTCATGATTCTTGTTCTCATCATGTGCTCTATTTCATGGAGTATCTAATGTCTAGTCAAATTTCTAACCTTCTTATCTAGGCAGCATTTGGGCTCTGTGATTCCTTTGTACCAGACTTTTTCAGTTACAATAGATGGCAAAAAGATAGGAGAGGAATTACCCCTCTAAATAACTAAGCTATTTCTCATACAAAGTATCTTAAGTATTGAGTAAACAGAAAACCTGATCACCTCAAGAAATTCATTTGTGTCTTCTTTGCAATTTTATATTCTATTTTAAACTTTATCATCTTGTTCCACGTAATCTCATTTCATCTTCTTCATTTTTCTACCTACAAATGTGGATGGATGGACCAATGCTAACTCTATATCAGAAACAGCATGACATGTTGATTGTTTCTTATTCTGTGAATTGCCAACCTGGAAAAAGCAGGACGTCAATGCATGCATGCCACAGCAACATGCACACTAAAACACAATTATGAAAAACAGATGTAAAGAATAAAATAGCTTGTAGTTCCATGCTAGTGCATCAATATGTACATCACTGGTCATGTGACAAGCCTAGTGAAAAAAGGTTTATATTTAGAACAAAAACATCTTTGCTGATCCTTGTTTTCATTATTGCTGGTAAATGGTTAAATATTTTCTCTAAATAAACATACTATTCAATGTTACAAGCATATTTTTCTTCTTATATGAATTGAAATTGGCATATGTCACGATCAAACATGTTATGAGGAATATTATCTCAAAGGTGTGCTTTTAAATGAGTGTCACAAGTTATGATAGAGCAGTGGTCTTAGAAATTTTATGCTTAAGGTAAGAATCATTTCTTTTATAAAATTCTATGATTTTTCTCACCTCTAAATGTTCCATAGCATCCACTAATATGCACCCAACATATTCACACTTATTTAGAAGATTGTTTTTTTCAAGGAAGCCGAAGTTGCACATTGCATTATCGTCAGTCATCGAAACTCACTTCTGAAGGTTATTGATTTCTGTTTAACGTTCCTTCTCTTTTGTCTATAGGAACTTCCAGCTGCATTCGTTTCCTTTAGGTCACGATTTAGTGCAGCTGTTGCTGCACAGGTTTGTCAATCATCAAATCCAATGTTGTGGATGACGGAGTTGGCACCGGAACCTGGAGATGTCTATTGGTCAAACCTTTCTATACCATGTAGACAGCTATGGTTTCGAAAAATTGTGGTTCTTTTGGGAGCTATTGCTCTTTCATTTGCATTCTTTATTCCTGTCACATTTGTACAAGGCCTCTCGCAGTTGGACCAATTACAGAAATATTTTCCATTCCTCAAAAAATTGCTGAGAACGTAAGTAACATGGGCAGTGTTATTACTTTTCCAAAATTTTAAATAATATTTCATGTAACATAAAACGTATTGACATCTATTTTCATTTATCGATTTATTTGCTTCGGCGTTCTAAGTTGTATGCTGTTTAGTATGATCATAAAAAAATGGGATTTTTTTGAATTGATAAGCATGTCAATGACCCTGTAAATTTTAATAGCCTAATTGTCCACATACGAACATTGTTTTAGATATTATTATTGTAGGTCACATTTAATCACTGAACTATCCAGGCAATTAAGATGAAAAACTAAGGACCAATATCTGTTAGAAGGCTGGCTGAAGACAAGTAAAGTCTAATCATTGAGGTTTCTTAATTCGTTGCTTGAACCAATGCTAAATTCCTCTTCCCAGAGAACTATGTTCATGAATGATCTGAAAATTGAGGTACTTCTGCATGACATGACATGAGTAGCGTCATCAAGCTATTGCCTTGTAAATCATACCTTCCTTACCAACATGACCAAGGAAAATATTTGGTTTGAGGCTCTACTATCACTATCCTGAAGATATCAAACATTTGGTGCCATAAAATAGTAGAGATTTTAGATATTGGTGCAGGTGAACTCAATACAAAGTCTTTTCTCATGACATTAGGAGATTATAGACATAGAAGGTCAAATATTTGTCCTGATTTGAATTTTTTTTTAATCAGTCACCAACCGCTCTAACAATGGGGTTCCTTTTCTTTGCATTTGTGCCATAGTCAAAATTCAACATGCCAAATCATTCACATAGTTTCCACGACTCTCAAAACATTTTTTGTTATCAACTTCATCTTTTTATCAGGATAAGGTCAATATAAGCCTGTGAATTCAGTTAGAATTTAGTGGTTCTATCACTGTCTTATTTTTCTTTGCTGCCTTCGTACTCAACTAAATCTCTGTGCATTGACCCAGTTTTGAGGCTTGGCTTAAAAATGGAATTGTTCTAAACAATTTTGCAAACCACACAGCAACTTTTATATCCTTTTCTAGATATTTTCGTGAAGATGACTTGCACTGTGCAAAGCACTTCCCAAAGCAAGATTTTTTGTTATAAGAAACAATAAGACATATACATTTAAAATTACACCATCTATGCATGGATGGAAGAGATGGCGTTTTTCCAACCATGCAACTTTGAATGGACACTTACACTTGGAATTGACTCACAGAAATTGAGGAATGATTTTTTCCAAAATTACCGAGTTTCCATATCTACTCAGTTTGTCCCTTTCCTATTGTATGTCTGCTTTGACATTGAAGTTATGGACGCCAAACTTAGTACGATTTTGGTGTTAAATGTAATCTGACACTAGTCCATCTTTGGCATTGATTGTTCTTCCAACTCTAACTTTTCTTGTGGAAGGAAAATAAGTTTTGACCCCAATCCATTTCTGGCATTGTGGTCAATTTTGATGCCAACCTTCAATTGTTTATTTTTGAATAGAACCCATCTCTTTTCCAAGTCTTAGAAACTTTCTCTATCCCAAAACATTTTCCAAGCTCAATTATTTATGGATCAATTATCTGCCAAAATCATAGTTACCAGGAAACTCCAATTTAGGGACAAGGACTGCATAACAGTCCCCGTACCCACATTTTTTGATGATAACATTTACATACAATTTAGCTGTACCCTTATTCATTTACTCACATGCCCTGATTTGAATGGCGTCTCCGTCCACGTACCAGTACTCGTACCCCCATGTCTCCTGGTAACTATGGTCAAAATGTTTGTCAAATAACAGGGAGTTTGCTATTAAGTCTCAAAAAGTTTTAAAGCAAGAAAAGGGTACAATATATTATATGCACCTTATACTATAAGCTAACTTAAGATATCTGTATACAATAAGGTTAGATAATATTCTTTTACCTTGGCTTAGAATAATACAAGCCACATCTTTATAGGCCAATTAGATTTGCCTATTTTGTGGCTAATAAGAGTAGGGGAACTAGCTCTTGCCCTCTCCCTCTTTGTATTGTGCAAGATTTTTGAATGATATTTGTATTTTCATGTTCATTGATTTTTCTAAATAGTGCCATTATTTTGAGGAGATGATATGTGCTGAAGAGGTCAATTTGGGCTTACCCCATTTTTACATGGTATTAGAGCCTCCTCTTTTTCAGCCATTGTTGTGAATATTTGATCATTTTTGAGTTTTTTCACAGATTTCTCTTCCTCTCAGGCCTGTTTTAAGCCCTTTGGCATACTAGGTTTCCTAAAAAATCCTTTGGGTTTTTTATCATTTGGAAAAAAATGACATTTTAAATGCATTTTTGTCTACATTTTAATTTTCACAAAATTCAGTTATTTTCTTGGCAGTGGTGTCAATTTTCTGCAGCAATACAAAAAACATGTGATTTTTTTTTTAAATTCAAATTTTTTTGTTTCACGTATTTCTTTTGGTGAGTGTTTGAAGATGTAGGCTCCTACAAGGAATCGGGAGGGATTGGGAGTCCCTACAGTGTCTCTATAGTTTTTGCAATTTTGTTTCCAGTTGAGGAATCTTGTCAATTTTCTCAGGTTCTTCTCTTTGTTTGCTCCCCAACGCAACAAAGTTTGTGAAAAACTGATTTTTAGATCTCTTGCCATGAATTTTTTGAAGATTTATAGGGCTTTTGGAGGCCCTGGCCTGTTCTCACAAGCCTGTAGACCTGTACTGTCGCCACTGCTTAGCTTGCACAGTGCTCTGCCACCATTGTTGCTTAGCCGTACCATTGCCTACACTCCATGTTCCTGCATGGCAGTGTTCTGTTGTTGCAGCTGCCTGCCTGCATTGTTCTGCTCTTTTCTCAGCCTCATTTCCACCAACCTCCCACCGGAGCAGCACCCACCCTCTGGCCGAAACTGCTCCTTAGCTCCCAAGGGCTCTTCTTTTGACCCCTTTGCACTCTGGAGGCCATACCTTGAGCTTTGGGATGTCTGGAACTATACTTCGGAGGTAGACATTTTGACGTGGGGCCCTTGTGGCAAAAGGTCAGCCACCCCATTCAAAATTCAGTTTTCTTTTTGAGGGCATCTTGTGGAAACCTTGTTCCTGAGGATATTTTGGTGTGGGTCCCTTGTGTTTTTTTGCCTTCTCTTGTGTGCATTGTTTTGCATACCCATTCTAGCTTCTATTGTTTGCAGGTGTTTTTTGAGGCATTCTCTTCACAATGGCTGACAAACCAGCTCTCCTTACTCCATTCAATTATTATACATGGAAGTCTCAAATGACTCGTGTTAAGGAGTAAAGGCTTATTTCGGGTCACAACTGGCGATGAAGTAGAAATTGCAAAAAATATAGAGAACCCAAAATGGTACAACAGATTGATGAGGCTTTAGGCCTCATTTGTTTATCTGTTTGCCATGAGTTATGATTTCACATAGGAGCAACAACTCCTTAGATAGCATGGGAAACACTTCAAAAAATGTATGAAAAATCTAATAAGATTAGGGTTCATCAGTTAGACATTAGGCTCATTTCTCTCTATCCAGTTTCCTTTGATAATATTCTGGATTACATCTCCAAAAATCAATTACTTAAGGTTACAACTTCTAGATTGTAGTGTAAAAAAGATGACAAATAGCTTATATTTCAGTTATTTTTCAACTTGGGTGCACAGTACCCAATTTTTGTATCTAAGTTTTATTCTTACCAAGTTTCTATGGGTGCTAACTTGAAAATGCCCACTTTTGATGAGTTGATTGAAAGGTTGAATGATGAACAAGACAATCTCATATGGATGGGCATCGTTGCAAAATCACATGCTCTTGTTGCAAATCAAGCTACTACTCCTAAGGCACCCCTAAAGAAACAAAATCAAGGTACTAAGGCACAATCACCAAGGCAATCTTTTACTTTTTCTACTACTTCCAAACAAAAGAATGCCTGTGGGACAAAGTATAACTTTTGTGGTGCAAATGGACATCTTGAATCAAGATGTTATACGAAACTTGTTGTTCTTAGCGAAGAAATGAAGAAGCACAATATCAATGTTCCATTTGCTTCTTCCTCTTCTGGAAAGGGCAATGCAAAAACCCTTCTTACCAAAGTTTCTACTTCATCATTAGATCCTGAATGGGTGTCAGAGTCACTCACCACATGGTTTATTTTCTTCACTTGTTACTTGTTCTCAACAGTAGATCTTTGTGGGTGACTCTTCTATGAATATTTAGGGTCAAGCATTTGTGGAGATGCCTAATGGCACTTTCACCAATGTTTTTTTGTGTGTTTTTTCACTCAACAAATCTCCTTACAATCTATCAGATCATTCAAGTCGAACATTCAATTGATTTAACAATTATTCGAGAGCATGTTGATCCTTCTCAGATCATTGCAGTGGGTAAGGAAGATTGCCATGCATTTTTTATAATTTTTTTCATTTTATCCCTGATTCTCCTTCCCATGTTTTACTTACACAAAAAAATTAGGTCAGTTGTGGCATGAGTGGTTTGGCCACTTGAACTACTTGCTATCTTTAGTTGCTTCATCAACACAATATGGTCACTGGCTTACATTCCATTTTTATTTTTGGTGTTTGTCGAGGGTGTGTTGTTGGTAAACATTTTGATCACATTTATGTTAAAGGTGAAGCATGGAGAGCTTCTGAAGTTCTTCAACTTATACACAGTGATATCACTAAGCCCTTTCCAACAATTTCTTTTGATAAGCCTGCTATGTGCCGATCTTTATTGACGACTAATCCAAATGTGCTTGGGTATTTTTATTGAAGAAAAAAAGTCAGTGTTTTCCCTCTTTTGTTGACTTGAAGGTCTTTGCAAAGAAGCAATGTGGTAAGTTCATCAAATGATTGTGGACAGTCAATAGAAAGTGTTGACAATTCTTCCACAAGGCAGATTGTCTCTTTCCATTTAGAAAGTTCACGTCTCTAGCCAAGGAAGAAAGAATACATTGCTTTTTTGGTAAGGGCCTTTGCTACAACAGGAAAATTCCAAGGGAATGGTTCATCAAAAAGGCTTTTACATCGGAAAAGAGCCTTCGGAAAAGTGCTAAGGACAAAAGTCCGCAAGGCAAAAGACAAAGCCAAAGTGCTTAAGACAAAGGAAGTAATTCCTTCGGACTTTTTGTCCGAAGGAAGAGAGAATCCAAAAGTCCACCTAAAGAAGCAAGGTTTAAAGCCAAGGCCCTTGGGAAGGGCCATTTTCAACAATTCCGAAGGGCAGGGTACCCTTCGGGAAGGTACAGGAGCAGATTCAGACCTTTGCAAAAACCCGGGTGACCATTGCAATTTTTACGAAGGGCACAGAGGGAGAGCCACAAGCCCTTGCGGAGGGCACTTGGTTGGCGGTAGGACATTTGTGCATTTTCTGAAGACAAGTGAAGAAGGTTGAAAAGCAAAGGGGAAATGAAACCTTCGGACTTTTTGTCCGAAGGAAAAGTCCGAAGAAATTCGGCCACCAAACAATGAGGACCCGACTAAAGACAAAAGCCCGTGGAGAAAAGGCACAAGCAAAGGAAATCAAAAGGCTTCGGAAAAGAGCAAAGGACAAGAACATATTTTCTTCGGACTTTTTGTCCGAAGGAATTTCCTTCGGACAAAAGTCTGAAGAAATTCGGAAGACACAAGAAGGAGAAAACTCGACAAACAAAGTCCGAAGCCAAGAAGCGAAGAAACAAAGGAAAGATATCCTTCGGACTTTTGTCCGAAGGATTAATTCGGGGAAAAGCCCGCGGAAATTCAAATGACCGATGCAGTCAGGACAATTCAAGCGGACAATTTGTCCGACGGAAGTTGCCACAGGAAAGTCCGAAGATAGGCCCGAAGAATTAAGCTGGGACAACCAGAAATCCGAAGGTAATGGAGGTTGACTGTGCAAAAGAGGATAGAAAATAGATAATCCGACGGAGAGTTGAAAACAGAATATCCGAGGAAATATAGATTAATACATCCCAATATAGAATCTCACCAGAAATAGACACGAACAGGAAGACCAGAACAAGGTAAAATACATGCAAGCAGGAGCTATTTTCGAGCACCAGTCAGAGCTTCAGTCGACTGGTTATTGAAGACTTGCTCGTCTCCGGATCAACGCACTGATCCGAGGGTCCAACTTAGCGTCAACCGAAGTTCCAAATTCGAATGGCGAGTTAACTGTTCCAAATTTAGAGTTGACTAATTGTTAAATGCCGTATCCACTAGGAGCTTTCCATGCGAGGGAGAGTGATCTCTTCGACCAACTCAGCTTGCCAAACAGTCAACTCAGCCGATCCCTTCGTCCAACTCAGCTTATCAAACGACCAACTCAGCCTTTCCAACGTTCCAATTCGGCATCAAGCAGCTCACGTAGAGTTCTAAAATTTACATTGGCGTGGATTTCCATGCAAAGAGAGGTGGGCGGTTCATAACAAAAACAAGTTCACTTCCTCAAGCGCAAGAAGTTTCATGCAAAGACTAAAGAAAACATATTTTATTGAAAGGCCAAGTCAGCCTTGAGTTAACCTAAGTGAATCCTCTTCAAATTTTCTACGCCAATCTTTGGCCTTTTGTAATTCTCTATAAAATGGCTTTCAGCCTTGATTAAAAATCATCCAATCCCTCTCTTGGTTAGACCAAACTCTGCCATTGGTGAGTTGTGTAACCTTTTCGATCAATAGAAGGACTGTACTTTCAGATTTCAAGTGCTGGAATAGTGTATATTTCTTCAGAAATTTGCATAAGTGGTAGATTTCTCTCCCTTCCCAAATTTTGATTCATACCTAGTTGCTAGATTATCCTTATGCAGGTCATGTTCAATGTTCTTTACGTCTTTTGTTGAAGCAAGTGGATGTTAGGTGGCTGCAAAGTGTTTTGTATCAGACCTCTCTCCATCGTTTTCCCTCATGTTTTGGTCATTGGATCGAACCTCTTCATGAAATATTTATGCATAAGTGATTGATTGAAATCATAGATCTTCCTTTTTCCATGTTTGTTTAGTGTTCAAGGTTTTAAGTTGAGTGGATCAAACTTCTGGTGTATCACCCCCTTTAGGTAGGATTTCCCCTTAAAGTTTCCTTCTCCCTTTTCATGGTAGTCCGCAGCATAGAGTAGAGATCCTCATTGATACATCATACAAGAACCAGCCTTCTCTGGAGGTTCTTCTCACTGTTGAGGCACTCACCCTCGTGAGAAGATCCCATTGTTTCAGTCGGATAGAGGACTGGCCATTTCATGCACGTCTTCGATTCAGGGCGCAGCTCCAGGTTGACAACAGTTTTTGGCACGCCCAATGGGACCTATTTTAGCTGGTCTTGATGAAATTGCAATTGTAGCAGTATTCTTCAAAAAGTATTTGGTGACTCTAAGCTCAAGCATTTGCTTCTAAAAGTTCAGGGACAGCTTCCATGTAAGTCTATTTTTATTGCATTATCGTGAATGAATTTTGATGGCTGTGTATGAAGAGAGTTCCTATGCTATGTTTCCTTATATGCCCAACGATGGATCATACCAGCCTGGTCATGATACCTATGAGCCTTTTTATGAGCCTAATTAGCCTTATCAAGAGTATTATCAAAGCTATGTTGAGCCTTATCAAGTTTCTCATGATCCTTATTATCAAGAGCATGAATCTTACCTTCCTTGTGAGCCATATCAGTCTCAGGACCGCGTTTCATCTTTCCCATATGGCTATGATGTTGCATATGAGCAGTATTGCCTTCAAGAAAAAATGAATGAGATAGAGCTCAGAATACTAGCATATGCAAGAAAGGTTTGTTCTAACTCTCAGTATGAGGAAGTGAATGGTCTATTTCGAAATGTGTCCAATGATCCAGAAGAGATAAATGGACTATGTATTCTTGCATTGGAAAAGATGGAGGCTTGGGAAAGGCAGAAAATCGAGTTAAACCAATTGTCTACAAAGGGCTATTGTGATTCTTATTCTCATGAAGTTCTTAACCATGCCCAGTGTGTGCCAAGGGAGATTCCTAGTTGGAGTCAAGAGCCTATTCAAGTGACTATTCATGAGACCAAACCTTCCTATAGTCCCATTACCTCACCAATCATCCCTCAAGCTCAGGTTGTCCAGGAAGACAAGCAGATTCCAGACTTTGATGAGGTAATGGCCAAGTGGAAGAAACATAATACAGAGGTCTTTAAAAGTTTCTCTTTCCCTCCCCTCCAAAACTCCCTAGATAATTCCATTGCCCTCAAGATTCCAAAATCTGATCATGATCAACCTCCCATGCTTCATTTTCCCTCTCAAACAAATGAATTTTATCACCCTCCCGCTATCCCCCTTATTCAGGAGGAGCCTGTTCTTTGGAGGATTGAGAAAGAGGTTACAGCTACAGGACAAGTTCTTGCAGAGTGTGTAGAAGATGCTTCAGAGGTGTTTAAGGAAGAATTTCCTATTGATACTTCACTTGAGGTTGTAGTTGAGCATCCAATTATAGTTGAGAGTGAAGACTAATCTTGATGTAGATGAACTTCAAGAGGAGCTGGTACAAATTGAAGTCATATATGAGTTACAGATATCTCCTATTGAGAAGGATCCAGATAGCGTGACAGCGGATTTAGTTCAAATAGATCAAAATGAGGAACAAAAAGATGATTGGCAGCTGTACCTTGAATCTAGATACACACAAATTGATCATTGCCAAGAGTTTTTGTTTTGATGAGCATCCTCCACATAGTCCATGAGATATTCCCAACTCTTCTATTTTTGACATGGCTTCTACTTTCGACAGTGCTTCTGAGGATGACACACCTTTTGTTGATGAGGCTCCTCTTGCTTCACCACTTGCTATTGTACTTTAATCTCTTCCTCGATGGGTTCAAAAGACATGACATAGTTGGTTCTCTTTTTGGTGATCCTGTCAACAATCGACGTACCCAAGAAGATTATTGTGAGCTTCTTCATGCATACATAGCCACAACTTAAACCTTAGTTTTTCCTTGAGGCTAGTGGCACTTCAAGGTGGGAATCAACCATGGATGATGAATATAGTTCTCTTATGAAGAACAATACTTGGGATTTGGTTTCTCTTTGGAAAGGAAGTAAGCTGGTTCATCATAGATAGATTTATCAAACCAAGTTTGTAGCAGATGGAAGTATAGACAAACATAAGATATGATGGGTTGCAAAAGGATGTTCTCAAGTAGAAGGCATTGAATACTTTGAGACTTTTTCCCTAGTTGCTAAAATGAACTCCATTTACCTTTTAAATTCTATTGTCGCATCTCACAATGTACAATGCATTGGATTGATGCAAAGAGTGCTTTTGTTCACAGACAACTTCTTGAAGAGATCTATATGGAGCAACCTCATAGATTTGTATAGGACTCCTCCCTTATGTGTTGGTTGAAGAGACCCTTGTATAGCATTAAGCAAGCCCCTCGAGCATGGTATGAGAAGATGGACTCTTTCCTTCTTTCATCTAGATTCTCTCTTTGTGCTTCAGACCCCACTATCTACATCCAACGACTTCATGGTGAGCTTCTCGTTGTTGTTCTTTATGTGGATGATCTTATCCTCATAGGCAACTCACCACCTCTTCTTCAAGATGTGAAATCTTCATTACATCAATAGTTTGAGATGCAAGATTTAGGCACTTTGCATTACTTCCTTGGTTTATACATTACCCACTCTAACTTAGGGATATTTATTTCTCAACCTTAGTATGCATTAGGTCTCTTGGAAAGAATTCACACCTAATTGTAAACCTGCTTCTACACCATTTTGTCTAGAGTCAAACTCACAACCAAGTGCTCTTCACCCTCAGTTGATGCTACTTTGTATAGGAAGCTAGTTGGCAGCCTTATTTACTTGACTCACAGCTGCCCTAATATTTATTTTTCTATTGGCTTGGTTCATCGCTTTATGCAAGAATCTCATGAACTTCATTGGAAAGTTGCTAAGTGGATTCTACATTGTCTCAGAGGCACTCATACACATGGAATTCACTATTCATCACTATAGAGTTGGTAGGGTGCAATGACTCTGCTTGGGCAGGTAATATAGATGATCACAGAGCCACTTTTGGCTATGTTTTCTATCTTGGCTTGGAACTACTTGTTTGGTCGAGCAAGAAGTATCATGCCATAACCCTTTCATCCTTGGAGGCAGAGTATAGAGGAGCTATTAATGTTGCTACAGAGTCTATTTGGATTCATCAAAACTTGTCAGAGTTCGGCATTGAGCAACATCAACCTACTACCGTTTGGTGTGACAATTAGAGTGCCCTCCACAGCTCCAAAAATTATGTGGAACATCAATGCACCAAATATATAGAGGTCCACGTGCACTCTATTTGACAGTTGATTCATGCGCAGTCTATTGATCTCCACTACTGCCCTATAGAGTTGTAGGTCATTGACATCTCTCTAAACCTCTCACTGAGACTAAGTATGTTCATCTTTGAGCTTTGCTAAGGATGAAGGAATTTTTCCATTGGGGGGAGGGGGTGTCTCTAGTCCTCCTTCCTTTATAGGTTTTTAATTGTATATGGATACCTGATTAGGGCTAGCTGCCGGGATCCATTTTAGAGGATTCTAAGCCCCTTTTATTTGTATAGACCTTCCTAAGTTGCATTAGGGAGGGAAGGGGGGTGGAGTGTTGGTGCAATATTTTGTATGCACCTTATATTAAGTTAACTTAGGATATTTCTATACACTAAAATTAGATAATATGCTTTTACCTAGGCTTAGATTAGGACAAGCCACCTCTTTATAGGCCAATTAGATTTGCCTATTTTGTGGTGAATAATAGAAGGGGAAGTATCTCTTGTTCAAGCTATAAATACCCTCTCCCTATTTGTATTTTGCAAACTTTTTGAATGCAATATCAATTTTCATGTTCATTCATTTGTCTGAACAACACTATTATTCCGAGGAGATATGTGTTGAAGAGGTCATCTTGGGCCAATCACCATTTTCTACATTGGATACTTCAATTTGTGGAGGATTTTATCCAGAAAAATCTGCCCAAACCTGAAAAAACAATATTGTACAATCTCAAGTTTAGGACCAAGAAGCTAGAAGAGTCCATGCAAGCAAAGACGAGGCAAGAGTAGCTTCAATTTAATGTAAGGATCAAGCAACTTAAAGTATAATACTTAAAAAAAATGAACAAAAATGAACCCCATACTTTTGATAAGTTTAGGTCAATTGAAGTGTTTTTCATAATGTGACAGATGAACGGAGTGGAAGCACATATTTTGATATATCCTAGATGCACTTATACCTTAACAAAAGATATATATATATATATATATATATATATATATATAGAAGATACACATACTGGTTTAGCTGGCTCCATATTCTTCATAGGTGGGATTAGCAGATGAATAGTAGAATGGACTCATGATTAATCAAAAATGTTGATATCGAGGTGACTGAAATACTATTTAAATTTCTTTGGCCCCATTTCTGGTATTTCTTTCATTAGGTTTGTATGGAGACAAATATGAAATATCCATCTTTAGAGGAAGTGTCACATTTGTAAAATATGTTTCTTACATCTAGAATATGAGGAACAATTTCTCTAGTAAAACATCCGAGGTAGATTTCATTAGCTTTTTAGGGACTTCAATGGTTAGGCAAAGATTTACATACAGTGTGGGTATTGGTGATGCCTTCTCCTATTCATCTATGAAACTCTACAATGTAGAGAAAGGCTTCTTGGATTTACAGTTCTAATAGGTTTTAACAACTTGGAGTTCGTTTTGTTTTGTTTTAAAGCCCAAGGATGTTGTGGGATGCAAACATTCTTTTAAACAGGTTACTCATATGAGATCATTCCAGAAATCAACATTGCAGAGACATAAGTCAGATGGAGATACAATTATCTTAACTTAATTTTTCTCATCCTTGTGTTTTGGCCAAAGATTCCACTAGATCCTTAAAATCACTAAGGAAACTCAGAGGGCTACTTATTCAAAATGTGAAAGGATATGAAGAACTTATAGGTGCCACAATGACATGAAATCTATACATTTAAAATTAAACATCGGGAGCTTTCTAATGATATGAAGTAACTAATATTCGGAAAGCTACCATAAGAAGTTGACTGCCAAAAGTGTGCCACCTAGTTTTAGGATGAACCATAGAAGTAATCTCAAGAAGCTATGAATTAGATGGAAAAGAACTGCATGAAATATTGTAGTTAGTCAGAACATGGGTGAAGGGTTGATTTTAGGCGTACTTGGCTAATATACCCAATATTGAAAAGATTAAGTGTATAAATCACAACATTTGGGAAATGGTTTCTAGAAACCCATATTTTGGAACATCAAAACATTTTTGAGTCATGGAAACTTTTGGGGAGTAGCTGTTTGGAAATGTTTTGATAGTTTTCATCCACTTTTAAGGATATTTGAGAAGCTAAGTTCCCAGTTCCAGTAAGGGGATTGGGTATGGCAGTATGGCAATTTATTTTGCCTCAGGTTGGGTATGGCCGTACAAAAAATATATAAAATTCTAATGAAATAAGTAAAATTAACCACGTAATATGTAGAGTAAACAAACTACTTAAATCATCCTTATAGCAAGATCCTCAATCTCCTTGGCAGCAGGGGGAGATTGGCAGCAGGGCACTTGTGGTGGTGTAGGATTAACAAAACAATGTAGGTGGAAATTAGCTTGATGGATTTTCAGCCCTAAGAATTCATATAACTTGTGTGTGTAATGAGAGGTAAACATGTTTTTTTGTTGTTTGCTTTTGCAATAATGAAGGTAAGATTTTCAGGGTTTCCTTTCATTTTTAGGTTTCTTTTTAATTTTTTAATATTTCAATTGACTGAGAAAACAGTAAAAAATATAACAATAAAAAGGTGTTTTTTTGGAATTTGTCCTGTAGGTATGCCCTGGGTACATCTTGGCTTGGCTAGGTACACCCAGGTCCATTCATAATCGGGCAGGCCATAAAGTACTCAGGCCGACCCTGGGGATGTACCTGACTGGGACCTGGTACGTGTCTTACCAGGACCTGTCCCTTGATATTGGAAAACCCGGCTTCTTATTCTAGAAGTTTTTGGTATGGAAACCCAGATTTAACTCTTATTTTAAAATTTATGAAACCATTTCTGGACTTTCCAGATGTTTATGGCATTTTCAATACCATTTCTCTATATATTTTCTGCTTACTACCATTTCCTTTTAATAAGTCTGCAACTTCTGATACTTGTGTTTATGATGTTTTGGCGTATCCGTTTCTGATTTTGATTCAAGATATGCATAAATAGTCTTGCCAACCCGTCTTTTCAAGATCATAATATCATATATTGTCATAATCTGATGTAAGGGTGCCCTATCTTTATGAGCAGAGTGATCTGTATAAATAATTCTCAAGAACCTTAACACTCTTGTTTGAAAAACTTTTGGAACCTCATTTTGAGTTTTTTTGGAGAAGTCTCTTTTCTGGCAGCTTATTTATCCTTCCTTAATGGAAAAGAATAATTATTTGATGTTGTAGACGATTTTAGCCTATCATAAAGGACTTTTGCTTTATTATAGCTAATCTTCCTTTGGCTTAATGCATCTTTGAGCTGTCTATCAATAAACCTCTAAATTTGAGGCTTAGTGCTTGAGATAATGTTTACAATGTTGGCGATTTATATTTACACTATATTTAATTGGAAGGATTAATTTTATACAAGTTATACTGAGCCAATGCTTGATATTTGATGTAATGGTGATAACTGACATTATTAAACTTCAAAAACGGGTGAGTTGATGATTAAATTTTATGAGATTATTATGCATGTTGTAAGCCATAGCATTTTGGCCTTTATGGTGAGAAGTGTCAAATTCCTCCATATCTACTGCTACATGTATGTCTAAGAAGAATAATGCATCCTTCTAATTTGTGTTCTACTTTGGGTTGAAATAACAAAAATACCTTCAAAATGTGGCCCCTTGAATGAACATCAATTCCATACTCCTCTGAAGCTGAATCCTAATGTCATGGTTAATCTCTTTTGAAACTTGTGTAAAGCATCCAATTAAATTTAATGCATTTATCTGTATCCAATTAAAGTTAGTGCATTTATCTATTTTATCACCTTAGAAAGGATTTTAAAAATGTGACTTTGAGTAACATTATGATTTATTGATACATATATTTTTTTAACATCCCATGCTCTCTCCCTTTTCTCTTTTATGCAGGAAATTTGCAAGTCAGCTCATAACTGGTTACTTACCCAGTGTTATTCTACAAATATTTCTATACATCATTCCACCCATAATGATGTTGTTTTCAGCTATTCAAGGGTCTGTCTCATACAGTGGGAAAAAAAAAAGTGCATGTGCGAAGATGATCTACTTCACAGTTTGGAATGTGTTCTTTTTTAATGTTTTATCAGGATCTGTCATCAGCCAACTCAACACTATTCTTTCCAACCCAAAAGACCTTCCCAAACGACTTGCAAAAGCAGTACCCGGCCAAGTAAGAAATTCCAATAGCTCTACAAACTCTTTATCCTTTTGACCATATGCAATAATTCTAATAGGTTGAACTGAAGTTTTATGTGAGCATTTGTTTATAGTACAAGAAATGATGAAATGAACTGAAGATCAGTTGGTTTTTCAAGCGCTAGAGAAAATCTGGTCAACAAACAGTGTTATGCTCAGCATCTTATTCTGACATATTTTCTTAGTTTCATATCTCGTATGTGTCTGCCCTTCTGTAGTTTATATTAGGTGCCTTGCCAATTATTAGATGCCATAGATGGAATAGAGAAGGTGATGTAGAGAATATTTTAAAGTCTCAAAACCCAAATAAACTTTGAATGTAGATATACACTGTTATACATGGTAGAATATGCATGTGAAATAGAGGCACCATTGACCTTTAGAGATAATACACAATCTACGACTGCACAAGTCAGTGTTTGGGTAGAAAAGGTGTTTGGGTAGAAAAGGCTAGGAGTTCTTGAAATTGAGAAGCTTTTCTTTGTTCTTTCCAAAGAGTAGTAAAGGTAGCCATTAGTGAAAATTGTTAACTAAATGGTTAGATTAAAAAACTTATCCATTAGAATTGGGGCCGCAAGTTTCTCAAGAGGAAGATTATATCCCTGGTGAAAGGAACATACGGTCTTTTGTGTAATACAGAGGTATATCTCCAGTTACCAATCAAGACTGAGAGAAAATATGCAGGGCAGGGTTCAAGTCAAAGAGACTGTAAAATCACTCAATTCTTATAAGTGGAGAAATTTCAAGCAAAAATAATACAATGTTAATTTGAACGACGGTCAACCTGGCCTTTACAGCATGAGATGACAAAGAGAAGTACCTGGGAAGTAAACTGTGCAAAAATTTCACGTGTGCTATCTGTTGCTTTCTTGTTTTTTTAGTTTGATCTATTTCTGCACAGTGTCACAGCCTCCTCTAGTTGCATTTGGTGAGCTGGCATTTCATGTCTGCAAGTGTAGATATGATAGATGTGCAGGGTTCAGTGTAGATAAGACATTTGCTAATTTGCTTTATTTTCTGATGCAGGCAACTTTCTTCATCACTTATGTTTTGACATCTGGATGGGCAAGTTTATCATCAGAGCTTCTACAACTATTTTCATTGATATCAAATGTTTGTACCCTATGTACCTCCAAGAGTACTAAAGATGCATGCTCCGCACCATCATTTCCTTACCATCAAGAAATTCCTAAAGTGCTACTTTTTGGGCTTCTTGGTTTTACTTGTTCTGTGTTGGCACCTTTAATTCTACCCATTCTTCTTGTGTACTTTTCACTTGGATTCATCATCTATCGTAATCAGGTAAATTCTGGAGACTTCAATTCTTGTAATATGATTTTTTTTTTTTCATTTAATGAATACAATGCATTCAGAAGAGAAATGAATAAATTTATTTTGAATAAATTCTAATAAGTCTTGCTGCTGATTCCTGACATAGCGATCTTGCCACCTTTGTCTTTAATTATATGTTTTGTTACAAGTTTAATTGCTGGCAGAAGACATAATGCTATTTTATATGCTGCATCTATGTTTTTTTCAACAAAATTCTTTAATGAATTTTCCATCTATTTTACCATGCTTGAATGAATTTCTTAATCTTTATTAAGTTAAATTTGCTCCGCTTAGTTACAATTTAAAATCTCATGATTATTCATTTGTCTGAGATGGTTGTATATGAACACTCCTGTTATACTTTTTAATATACATTGATAATGGTGCTTGTTTATTTTGCGAGTATTGTTGTAGACCTTTTTTGTAAGTATGTATCCAATATCTTAACGAAGCCCATTATTTTGTTTTCTACATTTACTTTATTGTTACATGGCAATCTTGTTTTGATCTGCACATGTTTTTCTGTATATGTAATTAATGGCAAAGCAACACTTATTAAGACAACTAAATTTTATCTTTTGGAAATTAATAGAACCAATCTTTATTCTTTTGTGTTATATGTTCTGCGTTGTGCAACTGCATTATTGTAGATTTTGCAGCTGTGTAAACTTTGAATGCCAAATTTGTACAGGGAAAGTCTTAAGCTATAAAATCATTCAGAGTATTTTATAAATCGAGAACTCTTATCTTTCAGTGAGATGCAAAGTCTGTTCATGATGTGACAATATATTAGCGAATGTTTCAATATGAATTTTAGAAGAAATTCTTTTGCAAGGAGATTATGTTAAGTGTTTGTGTGGGAGCCATGCAAACATATGGGAAGATACCTAACAATGAGATCATTTGAGGAGGACAATGAAAGTGTTTGAAATATCCTTTTCAGGAAAAATATTGAATTTTGAAATTCTAATTAAAACTGAAAATTCATAAAACATGGATGATAACACACTGCAAATCGATAATCAGAAATTTAATTTGAGCTTTATTTCAATTCTGGAAAAGTACAGCAGCATGAAAATGTCAAAATACCAAAACAGCATGTACATGCATTATGTCTGAATTTCTCCCTGAAACCCTAGCTGTAGATGCTTTCTGGAATAGTACAGCAAGCTGGAGTGTGGCATCAGCCCCTAAAAGGTCAATGATTTTCCCTAGAAAGCCAACGTGATGCCCTGTAAAGTCAACACCTAGCTGTTAGAAAATCAGTACAACAGTCAAATGTAGGTGCAGTGATCAAAATGTGGGTACAATGGTCAAAATGCGGGTACAGCGGTATGGTAGCAATAAATACCAACCCTGGATGGTACGTCAGCTGTATTAATGCCCAAAAGTGGGACGCCCTTGTATGACAGCCCTAGAATGCTGAATTTCTGAATTTTATTGTCCTTTTTCATCCTCACAAAACCCTGAGAGCTGATTGGGATTTCCAGCCAACACGATTCTGAATGCATCTTGATTATCTGAACAAGTGCAACCCTTGGATGGAGTCACCTCTGGGAATTGGAAGGTTTTCATTCTCAAACCTGTTTGCAATGGAAGGTTTTCATCCTCAAACCTGTTTGCAATGGAAGGTTTTCATTCTCAAACCGGTTTGCAATGGAAGGTTTTCATTCTCAAACCTGTTTGCAATGGAAGGTTTTCATCCTCAAACCTATTTGCAATGGAGGGTTTTCATTCTCAAACCGGTTTGCAATGGAGAGTTTCCATCCTCAATAGCAAAAGTTGAAAGAATTCTGGATTCAATTGTGAATAAGGAAAAGTAAATAATGAATAATCAACAATAATTTCTTTTTGCCTCACTTGTCCTCTTATTAATTTCACTTTTTCAATTTCACCCAAACCTTAAAGGCTTTTCAAACACTTTTAAGGCAGTTATTTCCTTTTTTGGCCTTTTAATAAATATTTACTTTTTGGTCATGTAATTAATATGGTTTTTTGGCCCCTTTTCATAATAATACATCTAAGCGTCTTTTTTCCATGTTATAATATAAAGTAACTTTGGACAATTTAAATGAATTATTATTAAATTATTTGTCTTATTAATTTCTCTTAGCATACGAGAAATACAAAATCGACTTCGGTCCCTTGATTGATTTATTTCAAAAAATGGGACATTATAGTCCATCCTCAAAATTGTTTGTTCTCAAGCAATGCTTGACCCATTCTGCTAAAACCAGGATCTCAAATCAACTTTGGAAATTTGCAAGTCCCAATCCTCAATCCTTGTAATGAAGGATCTGGAGTACCATATCTTTGAGTTCCAATGGATCGTTCAATGATATGACAAGTTATACCTTTCAAAATATGGTGCAACTCAGACTGTGCATGGGCTAAAAATAGGGTACAACAGTCACAAACCACCCAAAATTTCACCCGAATCAGAACTAGGGTGGCTAAAATGTTTGTTTCCTTTAGTTGAGACTTTTTGCTCACATCATCTAGTGATAAGACCACCTTAAAATGTGCAAACGTGTAGCTGTTCATGATTGATAACAACTCATGGTCTGAAATTATCAACACCAACAACATGACACTGGCACAACAGATGCAAAACTGCATATTCACTCGTATGAGTGCAACTCAAATAATGTGGTGGCTGAAAATAGTGATGACAGCAACATTAATGGTAGGAATTTGGTTCATAACTGCCTTGGCTATATTCCCTCTATCACTTGACGGTAGGATCCCATTGCCATGCATTCATTTCATGTCTTGGTGATCCTTTGCACAAATGGCCAAGTTTGGAGTCACTCCACCATGCTCATACTGTGCTACTTTGGTATTCATGTGAACTTCTCCTTGATACACCCAAGGGTGGCAAACTTGTACATGGCTTAATTCCAAAAACACCATACTATGCTTAGACATAAAACTATGAATATCAAAATGGTGTTTACCCAACTTACTGTACAATGAGAAGGTACAAATGCCTTCTAAAGCTAAGTATCTGGTTGTCCTGGCTACTTATCTTTCATGAAAAGAACTCTCTATCCTTTTGGCTATGACAACTGTAGGGGATCCATTGGCCATACCACGAAGCACCACGTCATTTTCGTTAGATTTGAATTTCAACTCCATGGTTTGGTAATTTTGCGTGAATTCGCTAAGGGAATGTAACCATTGCACCCCTAAAACTATATATGTTTCTCCTATGCCCACAACATAGAAGTCATCACACACCCTGTGATTACCAAGTGTACTCTCCAACTGCTGAATCCTCCTGGTGCAAGGAATAGTAGATCCATCAGCGATAATAACATTGAATCCATCAACGTCCTTTGTTTTTAAACTTTTTTTGATTGCGAATCACCCATCTTTGAAATTGTGGGTTGCCCCTCTATCAACCAACACTGTGAGCTTATAACCATGCATAACTCCATGAACTTTGAAAGGGTAATATCTGGGTGCACCAGAAAGTGCGGCACATGTACCTTCTGAAATAAGCATGGCAAGGGTGCCACCTGAACTATCTCATTCTTCCCTTATTTCAGGTTTTGGTACTGTTACTTTAATTTTTGGTTCAGGTTTCTCTGCGTCTATATCATCTGATATCACCTCTATGTAATGTATTTTTCCTTCTCCAAGGCATTTATGCCCCGGCTCCCATGGATCCTTGCATGTGAAGCACAATTTCTTCCTTTTGAGTTCATTTCTGGTTTCTTCTTATTTGCTTGCTTTTGGCAGTTCCTTCTGTTGAAAAACCCTTGGCTGAAATAGTTTATTTTATTGCTCAAAATGCGATGTCATTGACTGTCCATTAGGTGCTGATTTTGGCTGCCCATAAGGTGCTGATTTTGGCTGTCCCACAGGGTGACGTTTCCCAATCCAAAGCCTTTTTAATGGCTTCTTGAAGAGAAGTAGGGATGAAAGCTTTTACCAAATCCTTGAGTGGTTCAACCAACCCTTCAATGAATAATACCACATGTCTCCTCTGTGTTACATCTAGTACCATCATGGATAACTTATGAAATTCAACCACATAATCATCCAATATATTGTGTTGTTTCAGTTGAGCTAATTCCCGAAAATGAATTTATGGATTAATTCTATCAAACCTTTCAATAAAGCTGCTAGTAAACTTACCATAATAATTGATGAGATTATGTCCTTGAGTTATCAACCCATGGTACCACCATTCATAGGGCTACGCTTCAAGATGAAGGGTTGCAAATTTGATGGCTTCATCTTCCAACATTGGCTTGAGAGATAGAAAAGTATCCAACTTTTGTATTCAAGCATGAGCTATACACTTGTTGGATCCGTCAAAAATAGAAAGTGTCAACATTACCAAAGCTTACTGAAGGTCTTTTTGATTGGCTTGTGGCCTAGGTTAAGGTTTTGGTCCCCCTGTATTTTTCTTCAAATTCATAATATTTGTGAGAGATATAGCTTATCGAATTTCTCTTGGAAGAACCATAAATTCTTCATAGCTAGCAACAATGTCATCCACCACAGATGGTTGAATTTCCACCTCTGGAACTACTTCCTCCCTACGAAGGAAATTGGGTTGGAAAGGCCTAACAGTGGAGCCAATGACAGTCTTTTGAGTGTGTTGATTGTTGTTCACCTCTGAAGAACTTCACCATTTAGAACACTTTGCACATTTGAATTTTGCATGGTGTGGACTAATTGAGCCGTCATATATGTTAAACGTTTTTTTTCTTGCACAAGCATGTCAAAGCGTACGTCATTTGATCCTGTTATCTGTAGCTTTCTTCTATTTTATGGCAACAATCTTTGGATCTTGCTGCCCTAAGCCTTATGATTATTCTGGACCATTCTTTTTCTCTCTCTGGGAATATTTGATTTCTTTGTCACTTTCGTGCATGAAATTAATGCTGAAAATCATTTATTTCTCACAAGCTGACAAGAAAATTAGCTATGATACCACCGAAATATCCCTTTCAAGAAAAATACTGAATTCTGAAATTTTTATTTTGCAATTTTAATGAAAACTGAAAATCCATAAAACATAGATGGTAACTGTTGACAAATCTTCCACGAGTCAGATTTTTTCTTGCTATTTGGAAAGTTCTTGTCTCTAGCCAAGGATAAAAGAATTCATAGTTTTCCTTTGCTGTTTCTACGGACTCACACTCAGTGAAAAAATCTACGGACTCACTCAAATTTTCTGCGGACTAAATCAGAATTTCTATGGACTCGGGCAGTCAATTTTCTACGCACTCAGGCAGGTAGTTTCTACGCACTCACTCAGGCAAAATCTACGGACTTACTCAGGGTTGTAAAGCACTTAGAAGAAGTTCGGAAAAATTGCAAAAGACAAGGAAAAGGGATAGTTTCAAGACTTTCGAAGGGCAGGGTACCCTTTGGAAGGGACACTTACAATATTCCCGAAGGGCACCTACCCTTCGGGCATAAGGCAGAAGACAAAAATCAGATTGTTGCAAAAAGTACGGGGTGCCTCCAATTTTTCCGAAGGGCACTGCTGGAGGCCACATGGACTGACACCTGCCCTGCTGGAGGACACGTAGATTGCCTGCTGGAGGACACGTGGACTGGCGAGTGGACTGTCGGAGGACACCTGGACACTGGCAGAGGACACTTTGGCTGCCGAAAGGCACATTAAAAGAGCGAAGGCAAAGAGAATGAATTTCTGCGGACTTTTGTTCGAAGGAATTCCTTAGAACAAAAAGTCCGCAGGAATTCGGAAAAGGCAGGAGACAAGTAACCGGTGGAGCAGACAAAGCCGTTGAAATTCGAAAAAACTTGTGCAAGAAATGAACTCGCAGAAATATTTTCCGAAGAGAATGTGACAGTTTCCAGTGACGTCCTGCAGGCCGTCAAATTTTTCTTGCAAGAAGTAACCGTTGAAATTAAAAAGGTAGCAGAAAATCCGAAATAAATGGAAGCCGACTGTGCAAAAGGAACATAAGATAGATAATCTGACGAAGAATTGAATATGAAATCCTGCTGGAAATAGACACGATCAAAATTAGAAGAAATACATGCAAATGTTGGAGCTATTTTCGAATAAAGGGTCTAAGTTTCAGTTGACTGATCATTAAAGACTTGTTCGTCTTCATTCAGCGCATGCATCCGAAGGATTAAATCCGGCTTCAACTGGAGTTCCGAGTTCTAACAAGGAGTTGACTAATTGATCAAACGCCGCATCCACTAAAAGATTTACATGCAAAGAAGAGGTGGACGGTTCATAACAAGGATAAGTGCGCTTCATCAAATGAATAGGCTTCATGCAAGGACAAAAGAAAAATATATTTTATTTTAAGGCCAAGAAAAGCTTGAGTTAACAAAAGTAAATCTTTCTCTTCAAGTTTATACGCCTATCTTTGGCCTCTTGTAATTTGCTATATAATGGCTTTTAGCCTTGATTAAAAAGCATCCAATCTCTCTTGGTTAGACTAGACTCTGCCATTAAGAGCTGTGTAACCTCTTCGATCAATAAGAAGGATTGTACTTTCAGATTTCAAGCTTGGCATAGTGTATATTTCTTTAGCAATTTGCATAAGTGGTAGAGTTTTCTCCCTTCCCAAATTCTGTTTCGTACCTAGTTGCTATATTGTCGTTGTGCAGGTCATGTTAAAGTGTTCTTTATTGTCTTTTGCTGAAATTATAAGTGGATGTTAGGTAGCTGCAAAGTGTCTTGTATCGGACCTCTCTCCATCGTTTTCCCTCAGGTTTTAGTTATTAGATCGAACCTCTGCATGAAATACTTATGCACAAGTGATTAATTGAAGTCTAAGGTCTTCCTTCTCTCTCGTTCGTTCAGTGTTCAAGGTTCCAAGCTGAGTAGGATCACAACCCTAGTGTATCACCCTCTTTTAGGTAGGATTTCCCCTTTAAGTTTTCTTTCTCCCTTTTCCATGGCAGTCAGCAGCGTAGAGTAGGAATCTTCATTGATACATCATATAGGAACCAACCTTCTTTGGAGGTTCTTCTCACTATCGAGGCACCCACCCTCGTGAGAAGATCCCATTGTTTCAATCGGATAGAGGACTGGCCGTTTCGCGCACGTTCTCGAATTAGGGCGCAGCTCCAGGTTGACAACAGTTTCTGGCACGCCCAGTGGGACATATTTTTCTTGGTTTTTATGAAATCGTAGTTACAACAGTGTTCTTCAAGAGGTATTCGGTGACTCCAAGCTCAAGCAGTTGCTTCTAATAGTTCAGGGCAACTTCCATGTAAGTCTATTTTTATTATTGCGAATGAATTTTGATGGCTATGTATGGAGAGAATTCCTATGGTATATTTCCTTATCAGCGCAATGAGGGATCATACCAGCCTAGTCAGGATATCTATGAGCCTAATCAGCGTTATCAAGGTTATTATCAAAGCTATGTTGAGCCTTATCAAGTTTCTCATGATCTTTATTATCAAGAACATGACTCTTACCTTCTTGGTAATCCATATCAGTCTCAAGATCAGATTTCATCTTCCCCATATGGCTATGATGTTACATATGAGCAGTATCCCCTTCAAGAAAGAATGAATGAAATAGAGCTCAAAATATTGGCATATGCAAGAAAGGTTTGTTCTAACTCTCAGTATGAGGAAATACATGGTCTATTTCGAAACGTGGCTAATGATCCAGAAGAGATAAATGGACTATGTATTCTCGCATTAGAAAAAATGGAGGCTTGGGAACTGCAAAGAATCGAGTTAAACGAATTGTCTACAAAAGGCTATGGTGCTTCTTATTCTTATGAAGCTCTTAACCATGCCCAGTATGTGCCAAGGGAGCTTCCTAGTTGGAGTCAAGAGCCTAATCAAAAGCCTATTCAAGAGCCTATTCAAGTGGCTATTTATGAGACTAGACCTTCCTATAGTCCCATCATTACCTCACCAATCATCTCTGAAGCTCAGGTTGTCCAGGTGGACAAGCAGGTTCCAAACTTTGATGAGGTAATGGCCAAGTGGAAGGAACAAAATACAGAGGTTTTTAAGAATTTCTCTTTCCCCCCCTCCAAAACTCCCTGAATGATTCCTTTTCCCTCAAGATTCCAAAATCCGATCATGATCAATCTCCCATGCTTCATTTTCCCTCTCAAACAAGTGAATTTCATCACCCTCCCGCCATCACCCTTCCTCAAGAAGACCTTGTTCTTCGGAGTATTGAGAAAGAGGTTGCAGCTACAGTTTAGGTTCTTGCAGAACGTGTAGAGGATGCTTCAGAAGTGTTTAAGGAGGAAATTCCTATTGATACTTCTCTTGAGGTTGTAATTGAGCATCCAATTATAACTGAGAGTGGGAAGACTGATCTTGATGTGGATGAACTTCAAAAGGCGTTGGTACAAATGGGAGTCATACATGAGTTACAGGTATCTCCTATTGAGAAGGATCCAGATAGCGTGACAGTGGATTCAGTTCAAATAGACCAAAATGAGGAACAAATATATGAGTGGCAGTTGTACCTTGAGCCTCTACCAGAGATTGAAGAGCTTTGTACAGATATGTTGGCTATTGAAGAGCATGTTTATGAGAAGCTTGATAAAGAATCACCTATTCAAGATCCCAGTATAGATTGGGTTGCATATTCAAAGCTCCTTGAAGAGCTAGACGAACTCGCAGCAGTAAATAAGAAGGATGTGGTCACTCAAAAGGCATGCATAGATGGGGTATCACTTGACATGGTGATAGATGAAAAGCAATCTGAAAACGATCAGGAAATACTTGGTGAGTTTGTCTTTGTTGGTGACTGGTTTGCTATTGATGGCCCATTTGAAAAGATGCTAATACAGTTGGTTGACAAGGCAAATTCTTCATCAAAGGTTATGACTAATATACATCCTGCCTTGCAAATTGTATCATCTTTTGAAAGGAGCGAGTTCAAGAATTTTCCATTTGATCCAGGCGGATCGTACCTTATCATGGTTAACTAGGTTATTTTAGTTGTTTCTACCTTCCTCCAAGTGCTGTAAAAGCACAGTAGTTTGCTTCTGTTTTGTTCAATAAGTTCTTGTTTGCACATTTGCTTTTAGTTAGTTTTCCACTTTCGTGTGTTTCCCTTCTTATTTTGAAGGAGGTTATTACAGCAATGATCAGAGCGGATTTTGTCGATCCGAAATCGGATTCACCATCAGGAAATTCGAATAAAGTCTATACATGGCCTGGGTCCTCAAGCATAGCAGGCATGCTTCCCAGCTGAGTCCCCAGAATGTTGACAAATCTTCCACGAGTCAGATTTTTTCTTGCTATTTGGAAAGTTCTCGTCTCTAGCCAAGGATGGAAGAATTCATTGTTTTCCTTTGCTGTTTCTACGGACTCACACTCAGTGAAAAAATCTATGGACTCACTCAAATTTTCTGCGGACTAAATCAGAATTTCTACGGACTCGGATAGTCAATTTTCTACGCACTTAGGCAGGCAGTTTCTACGCACTCACTCAGGCAAAATCTACGGACTTACTCAGGTTTGTAAAGCACTTAGAAGAAGTTTAGAAAAATTGCAAAAGAAAGGGAAAAGGGACAGTATCAAGACTTTCGAAGGGCAGGGTACCCGTCGGAAGGGACACTTACAATATTCCCAAAGGACACCTACCCTTCGGGCAGAAGGCAGAAGACAAAAATCAGACCATTGCAAAAAGTCCGGGGTGCCTCCAATTTTTTCGAAGGGCATTGCTGGAGGCCACATGGACTGACCCCTGGCTTGCTGGAGGACACGTAGACTGCCTGCTGGAGGACACACGGACTGGCGAGTGGACTGTCGGAGGACCCCAGGACACTGGTGGAGGACACTTTGGCTGCCGAAAGGCACATTAAAAGAGCAAAGGCAAAGAGAATGAATTTCTGCGGACTTTTGTCCAAACGAATTCCTTCGGACAAAAAGTCCGCAGGAATTCAGAAAAGGCAGGAGACAAGTAACCGTTGGAGCAGACAAAGCCGTTGAAATTCGAAAAAACTTGCGCAAGAAATAAACCCGTAGAAATATTTTCTGAAGAGAATGTGACAGTTTTCGGTGACGTCTTGCAGGTCGTCAAATTTTTCTTGCAGGAAGTAACCGTTGAAATTAAAAAGGTAGCAGAAAATTTGAAATAAATGGAAGCTGACTGTGCAAAAGGAACAAAAGATAGATAATCTGACGAAGAATTGAATATGAAATCCTATCGGAAATAGACACGATCAAAATTAGAAGAAATACATGCAAACGTTGGAGCTATTTTCGAACGTTAGAGCTATTTTCGAACATTGGAGCTATTTTCGAATAAACGGTCTAAGTTTCAGTTGACTGATCATTAAAGACCTGTTCGTCTTCATTCAGCGCATGCATCCGAAGGATTAAATCCGGCTTCAACTGGAGTTTCGAGTTCTAACAAGGAGTTGACTAGTCCATATTTGGAGTTGACTAATTGATCAAACGCCGCATCCACTAGAAGATTTACATGCAAAGAAGAGGTGGACAGTTCATAACAAGGATAAGTGTGCTTCATCAAACGAATAGGCTTCATGCAAGGACAAAAGAAAAATATATTTTATTTTAAGGCCAAGAAAAGCTTGAGTTAACAAAAGTAAATCTTTCTCTTCAAGTTTATACGCCTATCTTTGGCCTCTTGTAATTTGCTATATAATGGATTTTAGCCTTGATTAAAAAGCATCCAATCTCTCTTGGTTAGACCAGACTCTGCCATTAAGAGTTGTCTAACCTCTTCGATCAATAAGGACTGTACTTTCAGATTTTAAGCGTGGCATAGTGTATATTTCTTCAGCAATTTGCATAAGTGGTAGAGTTTTCTCCCTTCCCAAATTTTGTTTCGTACCTAGTTGCTATATTGTCGTTGTGCAGGTCATGTTAAAGTGTTCTTTATTGTCTTTTGCTGAAATTATAAGTGGATGTTAGGTGGCTGCAAAGTGTCTTGTATCGGACCTCTCTCCATCGTTTGCCCTCAGGGTTTAGTTATTAGATCGAACCTTTGCATGAAATACTTATGCACAAGTGATTAATTGAAGTCTAAGGTCTTCCTTCTCTCTCGTTCGTTCAGTGTTCAAGGTTCCAAGCTGAGTAGGATCACAACCCTGGTGTATCACCCTCTTTTAGGTAGGATTTCCCCTTTAAGTTTTCTTTCTCCCTTTTCCATGGTAGTCAGCAGCATAGAGTAGGAATCTTCATTGATACATCATACATGAACCAACTTTCTCTGGAGGTTCTTCTCACTATCGAGGCACCCACCCTCGTGAGATCCCATTGTTTCAACCGGATAGAGGACTGGTCATTTCGTGCACGTCTTCGAATCAGGGCGCAGCTCCAGGTTGACAACAGTAACACGCTGCAAATTGATAATAAAAAATTTAATTTGAGCTTTATTTCGATTTTGGAAAAGTACATTAGCATGAAAAGGTCAAAATACGAATTATTTTTAGTTTTTTCCACAATCCCTAACATGGAACAACGTGCACATGCATTAAGTTTGAATTTCTCCCTGAAACACTAGTTGTAGACGCTTTCTAAAACAGTACAGTAGACTAGAGTGTGGCGTCAGCCCCAAAAAGGTCAATGATTTGCCCTAGAAAGTCAATGTGATGCCTTAGAAAGTCAATGCCCAGTTGTTAGAAGATCAGTACAATGGTCAAATTGCAAGTGCAGTGATCAAAACATAGGTACAACGATCAAAATGTGAGTACAATAGTAAAAATGCAGGTATTGTAGACATCCAATTCCTATCACTATTGTGCTGAAATTGTCAATCTAAGCAATATTTGGTGACAATGCAAATTTAGGCCAAAATCACTAAAACACGTTAAATCGTTCGAACTTGTCACATATTGGTACCGATTTAGTTTAATGAATCCCTGAATGGAGCAATGCATTTTATGTGATTATTATATTTTTTTGAATCATTTCGAGTCAAATTGCGACCATGCAAAATAATGTTCTGGACCATTGAATTCTTCTAATTTGACAGCACACATTACATGCATGTGTTATTTCACGTCCATAATGCCCAAATTGGGATATTGTTCCGTATGTAACTGACACTTTTTTTTAATTATACTCCAATCAAATTATGACTCAGTAAAATGACATTTTCGACCAGGTTGATTAAGCGTACAACAAATTTCTAAAGAATTACAGAAAATTAATTAAAGCTACTTAGAGAAATTAAATCAAATCAATAGCCTAATTAAAAATTCCATGAAAGTTATTGAAAATCTATTTATTGGAAATTCAATCCTTAAATCTACATCATCCCAAGACACATAGTAGCATTAATCGTCTGAGGAAAAATTGTTTTTTCAAAAAAGTGTATGCTTTTCAAAAAATCGTGATTAATCGAGAAAAAATAAGGAAAAAATCGGACAACTTAAAACCCTAACCCTAACCCTAACCCTAATCATACTTAACCCTAGGTGTTTAAATTGTGATTAAATCACGATTTAATCGTGTTTAAATGGCAAATTTTTCGTGTTTAAATCAAAATTTCCACATTTTAATCACCAAAGTCAACGATTTTGACATCTGAAGGGTTGATTGGGAATTAACTGTGGTTTATTCCACGAAAAAAATGTTTTTTGGGGTGATTCAAGTTTAATCGTGATTAATCGCAATTTTTTTGTGATTTTGGTAACTATGCCATGACATCATCAATGGGGTGGCATCCATAGGTCATTAATGGAACATATATTAGGATTAAACTCTCCCATGCCTCACAATGCCCCATTCTTCCAAATATTAATGGGAATATGTATGGCTTGTCCTTCCAAAATTGAATCAGTTCATGGACACACATCTTGATTCAAGATGGACAGTCATGTTTGATCTTGAACATTTTCAGAAAGCTATAAATGAGCCAAGACCACCATTTTTAAGCTTGAATTGTGTAATGTTATTATGTAGAATTATCTCCACAAAGCTTCACCTATTTACACAAATTGATCAAACTTGTGAGCTTAAGCCATTGGTGCACTAGGAAATGACTAAGGAGCATAGTACTTATCATTGACGCAGACTTGGAGCACCAAATCCGCAGAAAAAACACGTTTTTTAAGCCGCTCTTGGAAGGAAGGATGTTATTTGGAATGTTTGGTAGCATTCCTTTCTTAAATAGCTTTTAGAATTCATTAACAACACCCCATGAGGGAGTAGGCTTGATGTTTTAGTGTCTATATGCTTCTTTATAGATATTTTTCTTGAATAACGCATGGACTAACACATCTTGTAATCCTACTTTGCATTTTGGCATGCTCAGTGAGACTCGCACCTCACACAAGTATTTATACTTCGTAATTTTGCATTCAGACTCTCTTTGGACACTGTTTTGCACTATTTTTTTTATCTCATTTTACATTTCTGTAGCTTCTGAGAAAAACGACGAGATCGCCCAACTACCACTTTCCTTTGTGCAATAAATGCCAAAATTAATTAAACAAAAAATACCTACCGATGCTTCGCTCCCTAGTGGTTGTCGGTACTCTATCACGCACTTCCAAGATGACGGTGGTGCGGGATAGTGGCCATTGTTCTGACCTCTATCACACGAAAATTTCATAGCTCAAAAATTACTATCACTAGGGGTTCAAATGACTTGTTTTTACCCCCAAAGGTCAAAATATAGTAAAATTTTCACCCCTAGGCCTATTGTGGAATCATTTTATCTTTTTTGGGCTACGATTTTAGATCCGTTGATCTATTTTCCCTCTCGCTTTCTTCTAATTGCTCTGTTTTTCAACCTCTTTTGATGAAATTAAATAAGATAAATTCATAGTATTCTTTCTGATTTGTTTGGTAATAAATCACAAGGGTTTGAAGGATATTTGAGAGTTAAATCAAGGGTTTTAATTCTGAAAATTTTGCCAATAATTCTGAGTTGAGCTATTCACTTAGAGGAAGTGTGGCATGGGTTTTGAGTGTCTTGATTGGTTCTAACAATTGGGTGATTATTGTTTCAATATTGGTGGAATTTATAACCTATTTTCAGTAAGTTTGGCAGGGTTACAAGTCTGAACTTTTGATGTATTTAATGCTAATTATTCTTGATTTTGGTGACTTGGCTTGGAGAGGGTTTGATCATGTTTGAGGTCCTAACCTTGGCTAATTTCTATTTGATATGCATGTTGTAATTTAGTTGAATTTTATCTTCAGATGTGGAGGGTTTTTGAATAGGATTCGGTGATGGAAATAGGACATTAAAACCATCTTGGTGGTGTTGAGGGTTTGGGAGTGAAAAACATACAAATTTAGCTTCCTTCATGCCGGTGAGAGCCATTGTTGGCTAGATTCATAAGGTATTTTTTTAATAATATTTTGAGTGATTGGAGGTGTGATAATTTCAGTTTGGTGGTGCAAATACAACAATTAGGGTTTGCTGATTTTTATTTTCAGAATTCAGATTTGTTTAGGGGTTGTTGGAAAACCCTCTTTTGCTTTGTTGTCCCAATTTGGAGACATTACATGGACAATTAATTCAACAATTAATGTGGTATATATCCACTAAAATTCACCTTTAACCATATGAGAATGTCATACATAAACCCTAATTAGGCCCCTGTAATAAATACTTGTTTTGGTGAAGAGAAATGTAGATGTACCACTGGAAAGTACCCTTGCAATATTTTTAATTTTATTTTGAAAGTACAATTGCTTTTTCCCTTACCAAATCAATCTTCAATACTCACCAATAATAATGAGAAATTATAGAAATATTTCAGAATGAAATACCAAGTTAGCCCTTCCATGGCCTTAAAAACCCTCCAATGCAAGTTGTCAATGTGCAGAAAATTACTTTCTGAATTAAATCAAAATTTTAACCTTGGATTCACCCTCAAGATGATATCAAAGTCCCCGAAAAATATGCCACAAATACACAAATAACTATAATATTATTTGTCCATTGTTTAGGGTCTAAAAGCACTCTACAACCCTCTAAAAATCCTCCAAAGTGAGTCTCCCCGCTTGCAAAATTAATATAAATAGCAATCATATTTATTATGCTCAATTTGGTCCCTTAATGACCACAAATGTCTTCAAAGAGAAAGTCGCCTCGCTGAGATATCCCTTTTCGGATATCACTTAAAACTCAAAAAATTTCAAAAAGAACACAAACAATGGTTCTGATTTTTCAGGACAAGGTACATAAATAAAGGAAAATTTATATATTTCAGAATAATGACTTTCAATGATACTCAGAAGCTTCAAAAGATGTGGAAAATTATGGAGAACAATAAATAACCAAGAAATAATTTTTATGTTAAAGCTCTGATTTTATTTATTTTATGACAAAAAATGAGAGAAAAATACAGCGGACTGTAATTTCTAGAATAATAGAAAACTGAGAGAAATGAATTTTAGGGCATTTTTATAATGATAACAATCTTCAGCGTTGAAATCTCCAAAAAAGGCCCACTGAAACCCTTTCAAATCGCTGCTTGAAATCTCTAGGTAGGTCGCCCCACTTGTGGGAGACACATAGCTACCTCAAAATTGAAAATAAATGGATACCAAGTTGATGGTGGGCTGTCCTCTTCTCTAAATCTGAATTTCTGAGCAATGCTACCAATAAATCTCTGATCCTTGATCTATATCCACAAATCTGAACCCAACTCAGATTCACACGAATAAGCTAAGGATATGGATTGGAAACTCTCATCAAAGAATGCTCTACCAGCTAGGAGTGAATTTCTCACCATCGAAGCTAGGGATCCTGCAGAATTTGACCTCCATAAGCAAAAGGGTTGCTAATAGCAATAGCTCCAAAAGTCTGAATGTGTGAATACCCCCCAAATGACCTCAAAGGGGAAATATATATCCAACTCCAAAAAGATGAAATAATATTCACCATCCAAATTAGGGATAGAAAATCCAACGCCCAAGATCAATTCACTTCCAAACAAGATCAATGGCCCAAAAGAAACTCTACGCCCCTTTTGGGAAGAACCCATGTGCATAAATCTAAAACGACTTTATTGTGCACATGCTAAAAATATGACTTAAGTTATCTCAACATGAAATTAGAAGCTCCATGGTGAAAAAGTACCACCTAGTTCCCATCACTTAAGTCAATGATGAAATATAACATAAAGTGAAAGTGGTAATAGTAACCCATACCCAATAGCTTCCAACATCTCTAACCTCTTGGATATGACCAATGCTAAAACTGAAATAAGCTTACTAGGCCTCCTGCGTAGGAATGGAGACATTACACTAGCTACAATTAATTCAAAATAAAACCACAAACCCTAAGAGAGGGTTTGCAAGTGTAGAACAACCCTTAACGGGGTCTTCCAAGCCTCTAGCCAAATTGCCACGTTCTTGACTTGTAAAAATACAATCACCAAGCCTCCAAGGTGCTCGCCAATCTTCCAAACAAGGTGGTGTTCCAAAACACTTTTGTAAGACCAATTGCATGCAAATCTGAAGCACAATTACAGCCCTTGAATAGAGTTGCCCTTAATGAAAGAATGGAGGTTTTTGTCCCAAACCCTACAGAGTCGTGGGCAATCAAATATTAAGAAGTTACGGTTTGATTGATTTATTATTTGAAACTTACTTTCTAATGAAGGTAAGGAATTCTCCTACGTTGAGGCGCAACAGTTGACTAGATAGTCTAGGGGTAAAGCACTAATTTTTGCCCCTCCTGGCTTGTTGTTTCAAAATTAATAATTTGTTTAATAACATGTTATTACCCTTGAAGGTTTTTATCCTCAAGTCAACGTGAGCAAGCTTGACATACTTGATCAACAATTCAATATCACATAATGCACAACCTTCAAATGAAATACCAATCCACTTTTTATATTCACCTTTTAGTTATGAAGAGTTTGTGGATTATAAGGATAATTTGCTTTTAAAATCACTTAAGGGCTAAATAAGCCCATGACTCTTAAAAGGTCCTAACTTAAGTGAAAAACAAATTAGACTATTATCACTTTATTTCAAGTATTTAGAAATACTTTTTATTTTAAGAATAATACTATTTTAATTTCAAAATGGGGACATTACATACATTACTCTTGTCCTCATTTGCCAACCCCCATTGTGGAAGCCAACTGGAATGCAACCCTTATTGTGGAAGCCAAATGGAATACTTTAGGTGTGCTACTTTTGTTCACTTTAATCTTTGAGAAACAACAGATATATATGGTTGAATCAAGTCTTTTGAGCTGTGGAAAATTTGTCAGCTCATAATTTTGATATCATGTGTTGGTTGTTCATTAGTTAAAAAATACTTATAATTTCAATATAAAGGCATTAAATATATTCATAAAAAAATGCTTGGAATGTCCCTTTGTATACCTTTTGACACTATGACTCTTTACATCTTTGTGAGTCTATCCACCAACCCTAATATGTGATCATTCTTTTTATTCTCATGGAGAGAGTTACCAATTCTATGGAAATACTTTACTATTTTTTGTCTGGAGTTGGTTATATATACCATGGTTTCAAATCTCGATGATTTCTAGCGGTTTCTCAACAAATCTTGCGGTATAGAAATTAGCTGAGAAACTGGGCTGTTTCTCATGAGACGAGAAGCCTTCTATTTCTTGGTGATTTTTGCAGAGAAATCTCAACAATTTCTCAGTAAAAATTGCCAAGAAACTCCCGTTTCTCGGCTACCAAAAAACCAGTCAATGCATTAAAAAATAAAGTTAAACTGCGGATTATTTTATCATGATTTTCTCATTCCTTGGTATTAACGCACTCGCAATTCGTCATTCTTCTTTTGCACAGGGCATAGATGGTACACTATTAAGTGAAAAGCAAAAAACATGCCAACAGCCCTAGTATTTTACAGTCATACATATTACAGTGCTCTCATTGCAGTTGCCACCCGACGCCATTATTGCACTGTGCACAGCCTTTGCGATTTGGTAGTTTGGGGCCCATAAAAGTTTGAAGTTGGGGGCTTTGCTAACAATGCTGGCATTGGAGAGGAAGAATTTTTACCTTCCACTTCCATTAGGCAGCCACATCAAACTAATTCTAGGCACTAGAGATGAAATATAATATGTATATTTGATATTTCATGACTCTATGAGCATTGCAGTTTATAACTTTGTAGTATGTAATTTGTTACTATTGTACTCTTTTTTGATCTCACATTGATAGAAAATATACTTATGGGCCTATGGCATTCTCTACATTCGTTTCTCATGTCATTTAATAATGTTTTACATTTAATTTAAGTTTATTTTATGAATTTATATGTTTTTAAAGTAGCAATAAAGTTGCCAAGAAATTCTCAAGATCCGAGATTCGGTTCAAATTTTGCCTCCTTCCCGAGAAATCATCGAGAACAAGATTTTGAACTATGACATATACAGTCACACAAATAGGTCTAATATGTGCTTCTCCTATTTTAAAGATTGTTCATTACATTTTCCCTTATGTAGTTAATATTCATGTTATTATTTGATTAGGTGCATAAAAAGTGCTCGACTTTGTGGCACTAACATAACCTTGCTATTATGTGATTAGGTGCATAACAAGTGTTATACTTTGTGCAACCAACATAACCTTGTTTATTTGGATCATAAAATTCTTAAATGATTTTACCGATTGTCTTCCTGTGAGCAAGGAGCTATTTCTATTTAAAGGATGAGGCACTGATGCTAGATAAATTCAAGCATTTTCAGCTCCTGCATTGTTAAATGTTAGCACATAAATTTGAAGATAGTATAGTCTCTGAATGAAATCTATAAATTTTGAGTTGTAGTCACAGGGAAACTGTAATTGAATTTTGCAAATTTTGGTGTTTGTTGTCATCCCCATAAAAAAGAAGGGTCAATTTGAATTTTAAAGTGCGATGGACAAATGATTGTTTAATTTGCCTTGTACTTTTTGCGAGGACTGTTATTGCCAAGTGTAAATGTAAATTGGGCTACATGTGTGTTTATAGGAAAACTGCATAAAACTGTATATTGAGAATAAAACCTATACTAGTGTAAGGTCCCCTTTTCTAGGGGGTTGATTTTTGATGAACTTTTTGAAGACCTTTAGCCTATTTTATTCTTCGTGGGCTAAGGGATGATACAAGGAGAATATTTTTAATAAATAAGAGATTGGTAGAGAGTGATTCTAATCATTTAAAATTAAAAGGCAATTTTTTTATTTATTATTTAATTGACCCTCAAGTAATATTAATTACTATATTATGAGGAGTAAATTAGATAATAAAGTAAAATGACACTTTCATGAGGACTTGACCCTCAATTAAAAGTCCTTAATGACTTTGAGCTTAAAGGAGAAGACCCAAGTGGCTAAAAGAGGTCCATCTTTGCCAAATAACCCCCACAAGTGGTTCGCCCACCTTGGAGGAGTTATAAAAGCAGATTTGAAATATTGGGAAGACAACTTTTTGTCAATCAATCTTATTTTCAAGTTATTGGAGTTCCAATCTTGAATCAAGGCACTTGGAGTTCCAAGGAGATCTTGAAGAGAATTTCTCTTTAGAAATTGCAAGTGTACTGAGTTGATTTGTTGTTGCTGATTTAAAGAGGATCTTAAAAGAAGATCCAAGGGCATAATTTTTGTTCATTTGCAGATTTCTATTTTTCTAGGGTTTGACTACACAGTTTTAGATTTGGGTGACTTTCACCCAAGGAAAAATTCTAATTATTGTTTCATTTGAAAGAGCACATTTTTATTTTCAGTTCAAGCTATCATTGGTTCAGAAATTATGAGTATTTTGCAAGTTGTGAAATTTATAAGTTTCAACTGTATTTTGTCATATAAAATCATAAAATAAGATTTTTGCAAATCTGATTGTGGAATCGTGTTTGGAATATTTTTATCCATCTACAGATTTAATTTTGTAATTTTTGGAGCAGTTTTGAGGCATAAATCAACGCCAAACCCTAGTTGCCTAAGTCTTTGGGTGATTTGTAGTTTATGAGAAAATATTGCAATAAATTTCAGTTTTATGGAATTCATATTTTTTTTAAATAATTTGTGGGTCTAAGTTGGGATTTACGGCATACCCTTTTTGTTTGGTTTCAGCCCAAAAAAGGACCTTACAGTGGTATCAGAGCTTTGAACCTGTCAGCCTGAGCGTTTCTGGATGCAAAAGAAGAAATAAAATGGCACATGAAGAAGACATGGGAGAACAAAATTAGTTGGAGAAAGTTTTGATAAATCCAGCTCAAGGTCAAAAGGAGCTCCAGGACACCATGGTGCAATTTCTCAAAGTCATGGGGAAAAACGTGGCACCTCAAGGACAGGGAAGATCAGAAAATAAGAGGGTTTTCAATGAAAGGGTTTCTCCAAAACCCAAGCATATGTTTCATGCAAAATTTCTGCAAAAAGAGCCCATTGAAGAGGTGGAACGACCTAAGAAGAGCCAAAATCTCACCAATATTGAAGAATATATTCTTATGAGTGATGACGTAAAAAACAAGCTTTCTTTCAATGAATGTTGTGAGCTCAAAGCTCAAATTGATGGTAGGAAGAAGCAACATCAAGGGACACTAAGGAGAGACATCTAAGAAAGGATGAAGAACAACTCTTAGAAGAATCTACCATGCAAGTCCAAGGTAAAAATATTTTAGTGATTGAAGATATTTCTTTACCTTCTAACTATTGCTTGCAAAATAGTGAAGTGACAGAAAATGGGATCATGGAAGAAGCAAAATCAGATCTACAAGTTGTGGAGACAAATTTGGTGATTGAAGCACCAATTCTACGTAGAGATGATCATATGCAGCTTGTTGTCTTTCTCGGAACAATAGCTCAGGGGGAGCATGAAGAGGGTGACAAACCTCTAACAAAACTTCTCAACTCCACCAATGAAGGTAGATCCAGTGAGGACACTTCAAGGTATGAGAAGGTTGATGTATTGTTGCATATTTTATCATTTCAAATTTGTTTCCATCATGAGAAGTATGCAAGAGATAAAATGAAGGTTTGGTTTACACAATAAGACAAGAATATTTTGTGGTTCAAGGGCACTTCTAAGGGCACCCTAAGGTATGGGATTCGGGTGATGTTTTGCATTTTACCCAAGCTAACAATGCTGATTTTCTGAGTAATAAGCTTCCTATGGCAGCCATTAAGAGTAAGCAAGATTATTGTCTTGATAGCAAAGATTTCCTTTATCATCACCATACTATCTTTGCATGATAAGAAATGCGCTAACTTGGAAAATGAGATGAAGGGCACTACATAGAGAGGGGGCAGCAAGCAAGAGGTTCAGAAATTTGGTAAATTACTTCATGTCAATTTCAGATTTGCTGTCACATCATGGGCCAACTCATATATGGTCAAGATTGAAGATGTTCGCATAAGGGGTTGTTTCTTAGACATGGGCCAAGACAAAACAATAGTACACTTGAAATGGAAAGTAAGTAAAACAAAGTGTCTTCATGTATTTGCTGTCATACAATTAATTTCAATCATCATTGGGAGTGATTTTCAGTTCGAGATTGCATGGGAAGGAATTTTTGTCACTTGGTGTGAAGGGGAACTCAAGGAGAATGAATTTCTTCAAATGGATCTCATTGGGGCAAGTTGGAGAGTTGTTATCATCATTTCCAACCAATTCAACAAGGTTGGTGCAATCCTACAAGTCAATTCAGTCATACATAAGAATGATCTTCCGTTTGTGGATTTGGTTGAAGAAATTTTAGCCATTTTGTGGATGATTCCAGTCCTCACCATTCTGATTTTTGGTGAAAGAATGCAAAATTTCAGTCAAGCTTCTTGGGCTACCCACTACTTGGTAAGTGCAACTCATATAAATTTTCAGTTCTTATGGGACATTTATGCTTGTGAAAGAAGTTGTACTTTGAAGCATAAAAATTCTGCCCTTAAGAAAGAAGCATTTTTCTATGCTCTTACAACCAAATGGAAGAATTTATGTATAGATGAACATGTAAAAAATCAGGTTGCTAATGTTGTTGTTAAGAGGGATGCTTGTTGGTTTGTAAATGTAGAGTAATTTTTACTCTACGTCGTATTTAATTTATTTATTTATCCAAACGCTGCAATTTTGGTTCTTCGGGCGAAGCGGCAGAATTTTGAAGCAGAGGGCCGGTTTGTTTTGCCTAAGTGTTGAGATGCAGCAGAAGCTGCCAAGTGTCGCCCTCCGAGCAGTTTTTTTTCCCCTTCTTGTTTCCTTTGTCTCATTTTTGCCCGAGTATTAGTTCATGTGGATGCTGCCAAGTGTCGCTTTTCGGGAGACAAAGCTGACAGTTGGCGTCCCCCGAGTCCCCTTTTTGTAACCTTCGAGAACCGCGGACCGTGCCACATACCTAGTAGCAGTTAAGCGGAACGCACCACATGTCAGCTTCTGCGTCTCATATCGGTGTCCGCACTTCATTCAAAGACTTTCAACATAAGGCAACAGAGAAGGTGGAAAGCGCCAAGTGGCAGTTGCGGAGGCCCTGAAATACCTTTTTGGAGAAAAATCGCAAGCCACCACGTGTCGTCATCCGGGAGACTTTGGTCCAACGATTTCGTTCAATGCATAAAGGCGTCCTTTCATTTTGCTTAAGTGCTAAGAGCAGCGGAGGCTGCCAAGTGTCACTCTTCGGTCCCTTTCTACCCCATCCCTAAAAGGCAGCGGAAAGTGCCATGTACCCCTAGACGAAGAAGCGGAAGATGCCACTTATCTTCCTCGAAGCAGCGGAAGCCTCCACATGTCAACGCCTGAGAGAATCATCGTCAAGCCCTATTGACAAATATAAAACGGTGGTGGGTCCCGGGTGTTACTTCAAAAGTCTACGGAAGCTGCCAAATATCGCCATCCATCAGAGTCCGATATATGCCCCTAGTGTTACTACACGGGAAGCGGAGAGAGCCGCGTGTCTTTGATGAATCAGGTGGAAGGCGCCAAGTGTCGTCTTCCGGTGCCTCCTAGACCATAAGGTGAATTTCATGAATCGGCTAAGTGTCCTCTTCCGTATCTAATAGAACAGAGTTGCCATCTATCTGTTAAATCGAAATGGAGGGAAAATCGGATGGAGTTAATTCGAGTAGATGAAACAGTTCATCGGGTAGATTTTTGGAGCCCCCCACATCATTAGAGGTGCCGTCTATTTGTCCCCTAACAGTGGAGGCAGAATAGACAGTTGAGCGGCCAAGGAGGCGAAGGACAGAGAAAATTGCGCGGGAAAGGAAGTGATCTAAAGAGACATCCAAGGCTATATAAGGAGGATTGTAAAATCAAAAAAAGAGGGGGGAATTCTCATAGTTTTAGACTTTCAGAGTTTTTGACCAATAATATCATTTGCTTTTGTTATATTTTCCTGAGTTGAAAGGTTTATATGACTGTGTGTGTTTTTGCATCTGTTGTATGACTGCAAGATTCAATAAGAAAATTGAACACTATGCCCTTGTTGATGTTATCTGTGTCATTTGCAAAGTAGTCTATGCTGCAGATTTTTTAGTGTTGTGATTGGAAATGTTATTTGCTTCTGTCCCGTTTTTTGGAGTCTGAAGTTCTACATAACTGTGTGTGACTTCTGCAACTCTAATGTGATTGGAAGATTCTATTAAGAAGATTGAACACTATGCCTTTGTTGACAATTCCTGTATCTCAGCAAAAGACTCCCCTGTTGTGAGCCTCTGTTTCTGTTATTCCAATCTTTTACATTGACCATGCACTTGTCTGCTCTTAAATGTAATAGAATCACATAATAGTTTCACTGTGCTCAGGTTAGGATTAGGATTACTCTCAGGCGCATCGCCATAGTTAGGTTTCAATTCCTGCATTTTGCGTTTCTGTTTAGTCTCCTATCCCTTTTCCCCAACACCCAATACAAAAGAAGAGACCAGCTTCTTTAAAATCTGGAGGTTGTTTTCAAGCCGCATTGTCCCACAGCTTGAAACTTCCCATTGTTGTTGATTAAGATCTAGCGCAATTTTAAGACATCAATAGTAAATAGCAATTCAGAAAATTCAGATCAACCATTCAGTTTTGATATTTTTTCGCTTATTATTGACAAACTTGCATACAAAAGGGGCATTAGGAATCATATGAATTAAAGTGTTGATTTAATAGAAGAATAATTAGAGAAAGCCAACCTATGCTTGAGCATGGCCACAAAAGAAATTCCGAGTTGTTGGACTGCTGACCACTATTTTTCCAGGTTTATATATGGGTATTTGGTTGCAAGGAAAGAGGTTTGGGCCATGGAGAAGGTGCATATTTCACTTACCATTATTTTTAAGTCTTTTGCAGCTGTTACAAGAAGGATTCCAGCCACTTTAAGCTCAAGGACAATGTCAAAAACACATTGCTACAGCCAAGGTATGATGTTGATTCCGCATAATGCCATGAATAATTGCATTGTTGTTCCTTACATTTTCAGATTGCTCTTTCGACTTTTCACAATTTCATGGAAGTATGTTGGCAAGTGGGGGATGTATTTCCCGAGCCTTGTCATCTTGGAAGAGTTTTGGGCACATGCACATGAATTTCCAGCCATCATATGCTCGAAGTTAAGTGCAGGAATAGCATGCTACAGCCAAGAGTATGTAAGCATCCAAGATTTGTGGTTTCATTTTGAGTCATTTCATTTTTATGGGCAGCCAAGTGGACCACAAATTGCTGTCCACAATATGGCAAATCCTTGGGGCATGATAAAAATAAATGAGAGCATGAAGGAGGGCAGCTCATGGTTCATGAGAGGTGTTGGCATATTGTTATGAACTACTGTTTTTTGCATTCTCAGTTTGCTTCTCCTTTCTACACTTCTTTGGAGGTACCTTGACACTAGGAAAATTTTCTTTTCAATCCCTATCATTTGGGAGGAATTTTGTGCAAGCTTAAGTGCATTTCCAACCACTCCTATGATAGTTTTGAATGCAAAAGGAAAGAATTACAAAAGTATATGGAACAAAAGAATTCATGAGTTGATCTTGCCAATGAGACTCATTGGAGGAATGACAAAAGTGTTGCTAAACACTCATGTTTTTTTTAATATGTTTGCTTCATGTGCAGGAGTAAAAACAAGCAATAAGAAGGTTGAAGAAATCTTGAAATGGCCAAGGCCCTTCGGAAGCATGAGCATGGGTGGGCAAAATATCTCTCATTTAACTGGCAATGGATCAAGGCTTTAGGAGTACTATATCATGCTTTCCCTCTTGGATATGGTACTTGGACACATGAGTTTGCGTTTGTTTGAGGACAAACAAATTTGGGAAGGGAGGACTGTAAGGTCTCCTTTTCTAGGAGGTTGATTTTTGATCAACCTTTTGAAGACCTTTAGCCTATTTTATTCCTCGTGAGCTAAGGGATGATGCAAGGGGAATATTTTTAATAAATAAGAGATTGCTAGAGAGTGATTATAATCATTTGAAATTAAAAGACAATTTTTTTATTTTAATTATTTTGTAATTTATTATTCAATTGACTCAATTAATTTTAATTACTATACTATGAAGAGTAAATTAGATAATAAAGTAAAAGAGCACTTTCGTGAGGACTTGACCCTCAATTAAAAGTCTGTAATGACTTTATGTAAAAGGACAATCTCATGAGGACTTGACCCTCAATTAAAAGTCCTTAATGACTTTGAGCTTAAAGGAGAAGACCCAAGTGGCTAAAAGAGGTCCATCTTTGCCAAATAACCCCCACAAGTGGTTCACCCACCTTCGAGGAGTTATAAAAGTAGATTTGAAATATTGGGAAGACATCTTTTTGTCAATCATTCTTATTTTCAGGTTATTGGAGTTTCAAGGAGATCTTGAAGAGGCAATTTCACTTCAGAAATTGCAAGTGTGTTGAGTTGATTTGTTGTTGCTAATTTGAAGAGGATCTTTGAAGAAGAACCACAGGTAGAGTTTTTGTTCATTTGCAGATTTCTATTTTTCTAGGGTTTAACTACACAGTTTCAGATTTAGGTGACTTCCACCCAAGGGAAAATTCTAATTATTGTTTCATTTGAAAGAGCACATTTTTATCTTCAGTTCAAGCTATCATTCGTTCAAAAATTATGAGTATTTTGCAAGTTGTGAAATTTATAAGTTTCAGTTGTATTTTTGTCATATAAAATCTGAAAATAAGATTTTTGCAAATCTGATTGTGAAATCGTGTTTGGAATATTTCTCTCCATCTACAAATTTAATTTCATAATTTTTGGAGTTTTGAGGCATAAATCAACTCCAAACCCTGGTCGCCTAGGTCTTTGGGTGATTTGTAGTTTATGGGAAAATATTGCAATAAATTTCAGGTTTATGGAATTCAGATTTTTTTAAATAATTTGTGGGTTTAAGTTGGGATTTGCGGCATACCTTTTTTGTTTGGTTTCAGCTTAAAAAAGGACCTTACAACTAGTAAGTAGTAGAATGAAATAGATCAATCTCCATCTTGTGGATTTGGCACTGAAATACAATTTATGATGTACAATGTAAATAGGTGCCAAAGTGATCCAGATCTTAGGAAATATCTGACCAACAACACTCTAAATAGTAAATTGCTAGAACTTAGACGTGCTATATGTAGAAGCAAATATTAGACAAGAATTCAGAAATGGAAATGACATAAGGAAACAAGACATGGGAAAGAAATAAACTATTACAGAGTTTTTATTAATCTGAACGTTCTGTATGTGGTATTCTCTCCAAAGAGATCACTGTCTGTTATCTTTTTCAACTATCTTCTCCCTATATTTATATGTATATCAACATATAATGCTACAGAAGGAAAAAAAAATGTTATGCAAGATGAAACAATTGCTCTTCCATATGGGACTCTTTAACGTTATTCGGTTATGGTCGATTTTCGTCATGATGTAAGGATTGATCCTATAGGGGCTCTATGCAGTAGTGGAGCACTAAGCAGACCCCGGTTGACTAGAATATTGGTCTTGGTGGTAATGCAGACAATAGGGTTCATTTTGACATTCCAGCAGACCATGGAGTTTGGTTCAATGATAGCACTAGTCATTGATTCAGAGCCTCCATATATCACAAAGGGTACAGGTTGTAAGGTTACGACAATTATAAAGGATAATGTTGGTAATAGGTAAATTTTTGACATTGAGAAAGCTTGATAGATTTGATGTGTGTCCTCCCATGTCCTCCCGCGTTGCTGTCCTTTCCTTCTCCCCTCTACCATTCACGTCTGCCATTCTCAACTCTGCTATTTGTGGCTGGTTTTTCCTGACATCAATAAACTCACCTCTCGTTCAAGTCTCTTTCTAGATTCCTTTTGATTTTTGTTTCTATTTGATGCTCGTTCACAATGGTCGATGGATCCCTGCTTCTTGACTTGGTCTCCCGCATTAGCTTTATATAAATCTCTCTTCTCTTGCGTCCTCCCACATTGCCATCCTTTCCATTTACTCTCGCCATTCTCGACCCTTCGCCGCTGCCTTTCTCAACCCCTCGTGTTTGCAACATCATCCCTATAGGATTAAAATATCGCGCTCATAGCTCTGGGAACATTCTTGACCTGCATTTGTTCCCCCTGAACGGGATTTGTGAGCAACTTGATGGGATTCAGAGTAGTTTCGACAAGATTTGTGAGCAATTTGATGAGATTCGATGGTAGTTTGATGGAGTTCCAACAGGGTTTGTGAGCAATTTCAAACAAGTCAGGAATAGTTTTATGGGATCTTGGGCAATTCAAACGAGACTTTGATCATTTTTAGACAGGATTGAACATGAATAGTTTCTGACAGGAGTATGGGCAGCTTCAGATAGCATACTAGCATGGCCTTGGGGAAAATTCATTTTTGGTTGATTGTCAGACATTTGACATAATGCACTAGGCAACTTTGGATTGATTGTATAGTGTTTGATGAAATCCTTGACCATATTTTAGCCACAAATCATAATATGGATACCTCCCCTCTGAATTTGGAGGCCCTTTTGACGTGGGAATTAGAAATTCCTCATCGTATGCTTCAAGGACCCAAAACTTGAGTTGTCGTGACCCCTAAGATCCAAGACAACAAACTAAGCAACGAGATTTTTGATATTTTTAGAATGGGTGCCAAGTTTCAAAAAGTGATTTCACTTTTTAAACAGCAACAACAAGAGAAAGACCAAACCATGTCACTCTTCAAACAACAATTGAAATGGTATTAATTATGCCCACGAGACCAAACGGTCTATGGGACCACTGATTACACCGATTGCTCCAACTGCTAAGAGATTCCCAAAACCCAAGGTCCTTTTAGAATGTTGTTCCACCTTTTGCTGAACTGGATTAGCATCTTCCCCAACATATTTAATCTTTTATCCTCAAATATATCCAACATGTAGCCAACTCTTAAATTTTCCACATATTTGGCTCATATGTCTGTGTACTGAGGACATTCAAGGATGAAGTGCTCCTCTGTTTTGACCACCCATGTGCTGCAAAAAAACACAAATCCTCTCGCTCCATTGCTCCTCAGGAGTTGTTTATCTCCCTGTCTCACATCAAAGCCTATTAGAGCCAAATCTTAATTGAGCAATGAGGATCTTTTCCTTCCAATTGATTTCAACCCCTATAGATGTTTTTTCAGTATGTTCATAAGTTGGGTTGAACATTGAAATATAGTGTTGTCTTTTCTTGCTTATTGCCTTCCTCCACATTACCATTTTGAACTTTTCATTCATGTAATTTTTTGTCTTCGTTACAATCTGGTATTTATTTAGTTTGATATCGCATTTATTCATCGACTTGTGGTTCTACTTCATCCAAGTGTTCTTCCTCCTGTGCAACGCTTTTTCTCTTATTGTCCTTGGCCATCTGTTGGTCTTCATGCTTTAAGTTTTTTTCAAGTAACATAATACCTTGGTCATAGCAGTTGCTCTAAAGGAAAAGTACCTATTTCGGCAAGAATAATTTCATATGGGATTGAGTCCTTGATTCTGAGATTGTTTGTGATTAGACACTTTTGAATATTTTCTATTTGCCTCCATTTCAAACTAGTTGTTCCACTAGCCCACACATTGCAACCATATAATACCACTGGTGTGACAAGTAACCTAAATAAGACCCTGATGGTCTTCCAGTCCCATAACTCAGCATTCCTTCATTGATTTTGAAGTGCATAAAAAGCTCTCCAGCCACTTCGTATTCTTTTCATCCTACAAGTATCCCATCTGAGCTTGCTGTGAAAGTTGAGGCCGAGATACTTGTATTTTGACACCACTTCAAGATACTCTTCTGCAAACTGAAAAATGAGGCAGTGTTCCTTTTCATTGAGAAAATCCTAATTTTGGTTTTCTTGATGTTTATTTGCATTCCTACTTATTTACAAAAGATCTCTAGAGCTCAGAGATGGTCTCTTAAATCTTGGATTGTCTTTGTGACTAGGATTAGGTCATCGGCATAAAACAAAAGCTCCACCACATTATTTGCCAAGTGGACCCCTTCCCCTCTGAATTTGCTTATCCAAGCCTCTAGCTTATCCACGTAAAGCCCAAATAAAGTTGGCGATAGAGGGCAACTTTTTTTGATGCCTATATCACTCCCGAAACATTCGAACAACTGTTCTGGCATTTTGATTTTAGCCTTGACTTGCTCATACAATTCGTGAACTGTTGCCTGTAGTGCGTTGAGACCTATAACTCTTCCATTATGCTCAACAATTTGCTCCTTGAAACTGTGTCAAAGGCCTTTTTGAAGTCTACGAAGCAACAATATGCATCCCCTTTTTTATCCATCTTTTCAACTAGGTGTCTAAGGGTGACGTAGTAAACAATAGTAGTGTTTGGGCCCGAAACCTGCGTGTTCCTTTGCCCTCTTTCCTTCTTACTCAACGCAACTACTAATCTTGTGTACTAATTTTGTGTTTAATCATACTCCCAAATAGCTTTGCAAAGAGCAGATCGACCATGATAATTTGGTAATTTGAGGGGTTATTTACATCACCACTTTTAAAAGGGGTATGGTTAAGCTGGTTGTCCACTCTGTTGGAAAGCCCTTCTGGATGACCTCATTGAAAATTTACCTGATTTGAGGTGTTATGATATCTTTCCCCCACCTTAGATGCTCTACTTGTAGGTTGTCTACATCACGGGTTTTACCATTGCCAACTTGATGATTAGTGTTACTTTACTTAAGTAGTCCCAAGGCCCACCTGTAGATGCTCTGCAATTTCATCAGCTTTGGGATTTGGCTCATGAGATTAAAAACAAACAATATGATATACTTACCCAACAAGTTAACTTGAAGTAGGAAACCACAACTCATCAACAATCCATCCAAAAACAAGTTGATGAACAAAACTTGTGGGTCCAAATGGTTTAAAGGAAGAAGGCTCCTCTAGTTGCTATAATACTGTCCAAGCCAAATTTGGAGGAGAGAGCATGACAAACCAAAGCACTTAAGCTTTGCGTTTGTGGCCTTCCTAAGCCAACTGATCCTTTACTAGCAGGTCACACATTGTTGCTTGAATCCTTGGACCTTAAGGATCTCTCCCTTAACTAAAGCACTTAAGCTTCGAGTTCATGGCCTTCCTAAGCCAATTGATCCTTTATAGGCAGGTCACACATTCTTGCTTGAATCCTTGGACCTTAAGGATCTCTCCCTTAACCAAGTTTGGAATTTCCTTGAAATCACTTTGATAATCCAATTCTAGTCCGCAAATGAATGCTTACAGGCTCAACAAGTTAAAAAGAAGCCCTTCTCTATCACTAAAAAAATCTTTCTAGATACAAACCTTATAAGACTCCAAGTGGAAGAACTTCGGAAGGCTCGTGCTCAAGTCGTGGCTACCAAGAAAGAGAACAAATGGGATGTTATTTGGGATTGCAGGGCTATTATTTGTGACACTCCTTTTGGGTGGTCACACCCTAGACCGCCAACATGACGATGACCTCTAGTCTCAATGGGTGGTAGTGGAATCTTTATTGCTTGTTGGAACTACAATGGTGCTATATGGTCTTCTCTAGGTACTTTCCAAGATGCTATTGCTTCCCAAGATCTCATCTTTCTCATTAAGATCCATGAGAGCTTGAACAGGCCCTCCCTCCGGTCATGGGGTACTAGTGGGTTTCAGCGTCTCGTTGTGAGACCCGTAGATCAGGTGGTGTTCCTGGTTCAGGGGGTGTCGCTTGCCTCATTTGGGATAGCCTGAAGGACAAAGTTTCATTCATGGCTTCTAATGTCCACTTTAGATACATGTCGCCACAGGTTCAGACGGGTCCACCTTCTTCATGGGATATCTTCATAGTTTTATGTTACCCCCACCACATCTCCATTTGTCATACATGTTGATGGGGACCCGTATCTTGACCTCTATCCAGAGATCTCTCAGTACTCCATTGTTGGTGATATCATTCTTTTGGATGATTTTATTGTCTATATAGGGAACCACTAGACACCTATTCATGATGTTGCACAGGAAAAGTTATGTCTCCATGAGTTGGATCTAGAAGAGTATGGTTTACATAGTCTCCATTGATAGGAATTCTACAGTTATAGCCTATGGGAGACACCTTGGATTGGGTGAATCTTAGAGCATCCACATTCTCAATGGGCTTCCTCACTTCCCTTATTCTAGTAGATTCACTTGTTTTCCCTATGGAGGTGGTGCGAGCGTCATGGACTATGTTCCTCACGAACATATTTCTTGTCCCCCACATCCGTGGCTTTCATATTTCTCCTCAGTTCCCACTTGTTGACAATGTCATCTTGATGTTCACCCTCCATATTGTTTTTCATCCCTCTACCTCGCCGCCCCCCTTTCCACCACACCCCCCAACACTAGATATACAACAATCAACTTTGATGATGACTATAACATTGACTTTGTTGCTCATCTCTCCCTTATGTCTAGATTTTATTCCCTCCCTCTTCCCACCACCAATTCCGTGTATGAGTTCTTACATCAAACCCTCTAGGATGTTGCCCATGACTCTTGTCCGCTAATGCAAGAGCATCCAAGGCAAGTCCGCAATCTTGCATTGCCCAAAGATAGTCAGTTGGTTGAGGGATAAAGACCAACTTTACTGGTGCATGGTCGCACAGTGCAACATTTTGAAGATTTAGGGACGAGCAAGAATCCACTTGCATGGAGGATGGATGGTCGAGCTATGTGGAAGGTTCAAGAACAAAGGGCTACAAGTCTTCGAGCGCAAAGGCAACACATGCGTGCAGACAAAGGAATTGGGAATCAACGAGTAGCATAGTCACAAGGTTTGGAAATTCAAATCCGTTTGGGAGGGCAAAAAAATCCTGAAATTCATAATTCTTGAAAAAAATCGGAACATTCCGATCCAGAATAAATACATACATATATGTGTGTGTGTGTGAGCATAGTTTTATAAATATGTAAAACTGACAAACACAATGGAAAACATTAATAAAATAATATAAAATATTAATATTATATAATATTGATGGTTTCTAGGCCTTTTGTTGTGTAGAAAACCTAAAAAATAAAAAATAAAGCAAAATTATTTTTTTGAAAAAAAACAGGGCCGACCCGGAGGAACTTATCCAGGTTGGCCAAAAAATTCGTATCTGGTTGGATTTTGTGCAGATTCGGTCGAACTTGTGACTATGATGAGTAGTGCATAGAAGGACATGCAAGAGGTGCAAGAGAAGGTTTGCTAAAGACACATTGCACAGATAGTTTGCGTTGATGCGATTAAGGCACGAAATTAGTAGAGAAGTGTTGAAGAGCTAAGAAGCGCATGGTGCTGCGAAGAGCGAAACAAACTAGTGAGGGAGCGTCAAAAGCATGGGAGTGCAGTAGTTTTGTGCAAAGCACAGGATCCAAGGCCAAAGGAGATAGCTGGATGAAAGTACCAACACCTGGCCTTTTACAGACTAGGGCAATATTGTAGCTGACACGATGGTGAAGGACAACGACATCCACAAGCAGGGATATTATGTGATGGCTGTTAGAAACACAAGGCTCGAGGCTTGTCAAAGTGGAAGCTATCCCTAGGGTAGGCCTGCAACTTCATGCCAAGCCTACCCATTATAGCTACCCATTACTTGGTAGACACGACAATAGTTGCTATAAAAGGGGAGTCTGACCAACACTTATAACTTGGAAGGTCAAAGACCTTTAGAAAGGCTAAGATCGGAGGGGGAGACTGTCAAAATGCAAAGTTAGAGAAAGAGTGTGTCAAGGGCTCTAAGACCTATAGCCTTAGTGTAAAGGAAGATATGATGAGTTTGTTGTTGTAAGGGGGCTGCATGCTCCACTGTGAAAGCTGTGAAGCTAAGAATATCCTATAATTTTTGTTATGTTAATAAAAACAACCTGGTGATCTGTTGTGTGACTCTGATGGTTGTGTGGTCGATGGTGTCCCTTCATTTGGAACCCTCATTACAACTGCATCATCCCTACACTATATATTTTTGTAGATCCCCTACCCACCATAGAACTTGCCCCATTCCTTTTGTGAGCTTCAACAACTTGTGGTCAACCTTAGTAAAACTAATGTCATGATTTTCGATATCTCCAAGTGCTCTCTTTCTAGATTCCAGTTTTTCTACAAAGGGGAACTTTTAGAGATCATATTGACCTACATATAGTTGGGGGTCCAATTTTCTGGTTCATCCTTTATCATGAAGTTTTCCTCTCACTCATGCCTTTGCAAGGGGTATGCCTCTCTTTCTGTCTTGGAATTTCAGTGTTTGTAGACCCACTTCCAAGACATCCCTTCCAAATTACGCCTTTTTGATACAATCATCAAACCTATAGTTTTATATGGTTTAAAAGTTTTGGGACCTAGCTTGGGGGCCGTTGATTGGGCCCATATTGAGAGGGCCCAAAATCTCATGATATAGTGCGTGATCCATTGCAAGTAGACAATTCCTTACTGCATCATCCAAGCTGAATTTGCCACCCAGCTGCTACACCTTGAGACTATCTTCAGGGTTACTTTCTACATCCATAGACTTAGATCCTTGGGGGACTCAGCTTTTGGTCATGAGAGATATCCATACATCGCACTTTTCTCTCAATAGAGGTTGCTTCATTGGTCCCCACTAGACATTAGCACTGTTGGTACTTTGAGACTAGGTTGCTTCTTTCTATTGGCATCTCTATTGATAGGCTACCCCCTTTCATGTACTCCCTAAACACCCCCTAAGCTCCTCACAAAGGATGTCATCATTAGAGCTATTAGAGAGGACATCTACAAACAGTATATCCAGGCCACTTGGATCTTCCCCCTTGAGCCACTCAATGCCAAGCGTGTTTTTTTTGCCGAGCATTTCTTAAAAGTAGTGGATTTGTTGCCCTCACCATTTTCAACACCACTGGTCTCATCGCTTTAGGTTTACCCTTGGCTAGATGAGACTGTATTCTCACCATTTACGTGTTGAAATTGATCACCACATTCTCTATTAGGAATGGATCTGCCATCTTTGCTCCCTCTAGGTGGTGGAGATTGAGGAACAATTCATTTTCAGATGCCCCATTTACTATTAGATTCAAGGAAGATATCACTGCCTCTATAAGGACTCAGGCAATGCTCTATCTACTTTCTTTAGATATCTAGACTAGCGGTGCCTAGCTCTTTATCTTTGTGAGGCCATCAAATCCCTACAGGGGGAGCCTAGAGGCTGTTGAGCCCCCATGTTGATTACCTATTTTGTCCATCCCATCCAAGCAATTGGCAACACTAAGTGCCCTTTGGACATCGGTACTTCACACATCAAAGTTGATAGATCAGTTACGTGGCACTTTTCTTAGTACACCATTAATACTCAGATTACTCAGATCCCCTAGTCTGCTCTCCCTTGGCATTGTCGCTCTACTTCTTCCCGTTGGCATCACTCTACCCCTTTTCGGTGACATGGATCTATGGCTGCCCCCCAGACCATAGGGGCAGACTCATATTACGAGTTTCTTTGCTATTATGAGAGTTACACCAGCCTTGGATGTTAAGGGGGATTCTAGGTGAAGTGCTTTGCTTTCTCCTAGGATCTCCCAACTTGGCCCCTCTGACGTTGGGTACTTCCAGACGAGCACTATCAAAGCTTTCATAGTGATTGATGATGGCTTAGAGGGTTCCTCCACTTCGAGCACAGAGAGAGATATTCGGTGATGTTTCCTTCCAGTTTTCATTGACACATACTTTTGGGGCTCCTATTCTCCCTTCATTGCTATTTGTATTGATTTCAGTACCACCTATGTTAGTGGTACACTCCTTTATTTTGTCTTTTGTACTTTTATTCTTTTTTTTGGCTTCTAGGATTCTCTCCTCATAAAACTTTCTATTGTTAACTGCTGTATCCTTGAGTCCCATTGACATACTTTGGTCATTTGTGGACATTAATATATTTTATTTCTTTTCGTTCTTTCCTCTTTGGTCAATAACCCAGTGATGGTCACATATACAGATTGTGGATGGCAGGGTGCCTAATTAGCAGTTTCCTCATGATAGTCCCTACAAATTATTTCCAACTACTGATGGATGACCAATATTTGATTCCTGAGTGTTGACCGAGCATACTTTCCTCATGATAGTCCCTACAAATTTTCAACTACTGACCGATGAGTAATATTTGTTTCCTGTGTGTTGACTGAGCATCGTTTATGTGAAGTTTTGGTTTTTAACTTTTTTATGTTTAGAGTTTTACATGTATATGTAAAAAGATTTAAGCTAGTAATGGTAGCAATGTGCCATTGCTCGTGGTTCAAATCTTTATGTCACTTTATAGGCCAGTAAAATTGTCTTGAAAAATCTGAGTGAGTGAACTATTTTCTCAAATGGTGATTGGTTGGTTAATTATTAAATGTGTAGGACAAACATGTTATTTTCAATTATTGTAGACAAATAAATAATTTACTTGATTCATGCAAGTCTGGCACTTTTGAAAAAAAAGGCTAAAATGTTTAAAATTAGTTCCCCGGTTGGAGACTTTAATTTGAAAACTCGTGACTAGAAATTTGCCTATTTATGATAAATAGTCCATGCCCCATACCCTTTCTATTTAACTTTATGTAGATGTAAGGAATAAATTGTGCACGTTATATATAAATGCGTGCTCTATATTTTGGAGTGTTATGCACGAGCTGTACCTCTTTTTGAAGCTTAAATTCTTACATGTTTTACAAATATCACTCTGGATCATCCTCCTTTTCTTTGTGAACCTTGTGCCCAGACTATCTACTGAAACGTTTTGTGGGATTCTTTTCTTCTAAATCTTCCATTTATGAATACGTTGTATAAGCTTTATTTCTGTAAGCTTTCATACTATTGTAATCTACCAGCGAAATGATGAAATTACAAATGTCCAAATGTCCTTGTCAATTGCTGAGGTAAACTGGGGATGTTTTTATGACTGAGATTGCTGCATGAATTATACAGATGCTGAATGTATACTGCTGTAAATACGGGACAGGAGGACAGTATTGGCCACTTGTGCATAACGGTACTATATTCTCTTTGATTCTGACCCAAGTAATTGCCCTGGGATTGTTTGGGATAAAGAAGTTTCCATTAGCTTCGGGTTTGATGATCCCACTAGTCGTGTTTACTCTTCTCTTCAACGAATACTGCAGGCAACGTTTCTATCATGTCTTCCAGAATTATTCTGCAGAGGTACCTCCTTCACTCAAAACCTTCTCTGCATGCGTGTGTTTGTGATAATTGACATATTTTCCAATGCATAATTGCATGGCTCCTGATTCATGCATTTATAGTCTAGACTTTCAATACCTGCATAGTGGCTTGCTTTCCTTTCAAACAGAGATGAAGTCCTTATGGATTACTGCCTTCAGATCCATATGAATACCATAAGGAAAGAGATCAGTAGTTATAGTATCCTTAACATGACACCCATTATTTGAAAGACATGCATTCAAGGGACTCTGAATGACGATGAAGTAATGAGCCTAATCACTTAAATGTTGTTATGTTTACTTTATTATGAATATGCCTATTATTTGCTGACTTGTTTCTGACATGGACATTTTGATAGATTCTAATAGACAAGGACAGAGAAGATGATCAAACTGGAAAACTAGATAACTTCCTGAAGACTTTAGATTCTGAATATTTGCATCCAACTTTACAACCGTTTGAATTGTCAGACTCTGACAATAACAATGAAGTTAACGAAGAAGTTAGTGTGATTTGTGAGAGCAATTTGAGAACCAGCTTGGCAAACTATCCATTCTTTAGGATATTTCATCTATCACGACTTAAAGAGACTTACATGTGGTTATCAATGACTCTGGCGTATCAAGAGAGAAGAGTATCCGAATAAATAAAGTTGAAGGGTCATTTGATGGAAAAAATGTGTTTTTCACAACATTCAAGTGTGCTGCATCATATCTGCTTATGCAAAACAAGAGATGCATCCTTTCATTAGAGATATTGAATGGCGTCTGCTTTCTCCCATTTGTGCTGGCGCTGGGTATACATTACAATTATTCCGAAGATTTGAGGGATTGGAGCGCATTTACGTATGCAAATGCAATATGCAAGTACTGGGTGCAATTTTAATAAGTGGTGATCCCATTTTTGTAAAATACAGTTTGTACAGACCGTTTCAATTTTATGTAGGTACATCCATATATTTGTCAAATATATATTTGTTTAAAGCCATTCGCCAATACATTCATTATATGTTTCAATAGGGGGTTTATTGTTGATGATCTCCATGCCATAAAAGCACAACTTTGGTTCGTTAGATTTTGATATATATCAAGTTGAGTTGAATGAATAATTTTTGTTTTAAAGTTTTTGGTGATTGTTTTGGTAGTCTTAGGTTAGATGTAGAATATTTGGTCTAATGGATGGATGCATAACGTAGTCATCATCATAATATATATTTCCTATGAAAATGATACCAACGATAACAACGATAGTCGCTAGTTGTAAAAGGCTTAGCTTATTAAGTAGAAAGTCGAATCCAGTGTGGAATATTCAATAGCATCTTTATAATTTACTAAATCAATATGATGATTGGTATATTGGAATAATTGTTTGTATCCTTTATTTATTTTTATTATTATTATTATTATTATTAGATCAAGTCAAATGCAGGATTATATGGCCCTGCAACCAGCAGGCATACCCACCAGTGCCCAGTTTGAGACAAACACAACCACGGCCAGTCAAATGGATGTAATTAACACTTCTCTAGGGCCAGTCAAGCATATGTTGCAAGTCAAATGGCTGTAACCATCAAGCACATTTTGAGATTTGAATTTGGTAACTTAGCCCCTTTTACCAACTAACCCAGCAATTGTCTGGCTTTTTAAAATGTTTTTTAGATGTTTGAATTAATTGAGAAGCACCTCTTGAAGTGAAGTGGAACATGGGGATGGGCTTGCGTCCATAATATCTGAGGTTCCACTTGGTTCACATTGAGAAGTGTGATGCCCACCTCAAGGTGTCTTCATAGTCACTTGTTGAAAGTGTCTAATGGACCCCATGGGAATGGAACCTATGGCAGTGATACAAACCACTTGTTTCTCACCACTAGCCGAAGCCCTTGGGCTCTACTAACTATTTGTATCCATTGATATTTTTGTGATGTGTCTTCGATACAATTTTGTTTGTGAGATTTTGTTCTCTTTTTTCATCTTATTAGCTTTGATAAGGGGCAACGAAACATGGTAATTGGTAATCATTGAGGTTAGAATATTCCTCTTATTAACCTTGAATTTTAATAGTTCACTTAATTTGTGAAGTTAAAAGTTTTAATTTAGGAAGTCGATTGACTAATGCTTGATTTCACAATTATGACTATTTAATCGTTACATCTTTAGTGAATCTTATTAATAATATTAACTAAAGAAAAGTAAAATTGCTCATTGTGCAAGAATCTCCATCTATTATTTTGAATAGACCTCACAATAATAATATCCTTTCATAATGAAGTTTGTGTTTGATGCCCAATTTGCTGCCCCCAAATGATCTAAAAATTGTTTGAAGGCTCAAGCAATCCACAACAAATATGAGAAGGTTTTAAAATAGAGGAAAAAGTGAGATTTTTTCTTATAACCCTTTCATCTAATACATCATTTGAGTAGAACCAAGGGGTGAAAGGTTTTAGTTATTAAAAAAAATAGAACCTTGTTTAAATAAGCACAACACTAAGTTATTTTAATTATCAAGCCAAATGTCTAAGATTTTAAGGCACCACACTATACACAACAATTTTATTTCTCACAAAAAGTAAATTATAGAATTGAAACTAATCCATTGAAATTACTCTTAACACACCATATGAAGTAAATCACATTCCTATCTAACTAATATTAGGTTGGGAGCCTCGTTTTGGCAAGAGGGTCTCATCTCCCAATAGGTCATGCATTTCTGCTTTACGAGGACATTCCACTTCACAACTTACATGACTGGGGAAAAAGGGCATTTAGTCATGTCCACAACTTATGCAAATGGGGAAACACTATTGTTACGTCCTCTTGATAAATTACATGGTTGGAGAAATGTTGTGAGTAAATATTAGAAGTATTGTAGATTAACGTTTTAACCCTTTCCTTTTGGAATAAATACAATAAACAGTGAGGAAATACAACACCTTTGGAAATCGTTGATTACATTTATTCATGTAAGTAGAAGGATAAGAAAACGATGCTAACATTTAACTAAACTAATTTGTTTTTTACATTTAATTATAAACACATGACAACCCTCCAAAATATATTATATGTGAAAGATAAATTAGAAAATGATGACTAAATCACTTGAATTGGAAATTGATCATTAACGTAATAATTTACGTGACCACATTATCTTTATTGCACAAGATCATTTGCATGGAAAGTTGAAATGATAAAATCATGAGATTGTAGATTTAACAGTACATCCAACAATTTTTTCATGTTGGGATGGATATGACACTTTTACAAATCTACGTGCATTCTTCAAAATCTTTTGAATTTGCTCTAGTTCTTGTATGTGTAGATAAAAGGAAATTGCTTGCATGAGATACAAGTAAGGAAATTTGCATTGAAACTTACAAGTTTAAAGGTAATTCTTCTTCATTTATTGATAAGCTCAAATAGGTATCTAATCTCACATAATCTATCTAGTTATCCATTCTAATTAAGCACAAAAAATGAAAAGACTTTGGTCAAGCAATAAAATTTGAATTATAATTGACTAATGCTTATACCATATATTTTTATAAGTAAACCACTTACAAGCTATATCATTAAATTCCTTGGCCAAAAGTATAAATTCTAGGCACATATATTTAAAGGGTCTTCCAAAGTCAAATAAACACCAAAAATATGGTATAATATAGTAAAATACTTATCACACTCAAGTCTCATGCAATGATAAAAGCTATGCTAACCAATCTACAAATAGTGACTCGTCACTTCTCCCAAGTTAAGGGGTCACAAGTCCCTTTGTGACTTCTGCCACCCATCCTCAATTTTGATTGGTCTAAGCTAGTTGAACAAGACTTTCAAGAGACCTTGAGGCTGCACAAATGGTTCATCTTCCGATGGGTATGATATGTTGGTGCATGTTGTTATCTGCAACATTCCTAAATTACTTAGGGAAGTTATTTGAACCTAAGTTTAGATTATCAAAATATTGTCCATATGTTAGTGTTCAAAAATATAAAAAACATGCATGAATAAGCAAGACAATAAGAATTAGGCAAGTCAATCGGCCAATCAAAACTAAGTATGATGTAATCTAGCCAATAGGGATATTTCTAGGCTTACAGTTTTTTCTAGAAATATTTCATTTCTCCTCACTCGTAGTAGTAAAGGAAGCAATTATGAAAGATGTGTGTATGAGAGTAGTCGCGCAATTTGTATTCTTTTTGTGAGGAGCTTGTGAGAGTTAATATAATTTATTTCATTATTATTTTCCATTATGTTAATCTATTGGTTTCAATTTGTAGTTTAGAATCTTTGGCAAAAGTTAGTTTATGCAAAAATGATCTTGGATTGTTTTCTAAATAGGTGATACGGATATTGAGGTTTTCCTAATAGTCCATCTATTTTTTCATAGTATCAAAGCAATCTTCTTACATTCATTAGCATTGTTGCGCAATTGGAATCTTCATGAAAGGAAAAAATATATTTTTGGTCTCTTTTTATTTAGTGAAATCCTATTTTATCGTGTTTCTCTTTTCAAAATCTACCAAAAAAATGTGTTTTTTTTAGAAATATGCTCTTGGGAGTTTTGGATTTTTAGGAAGGGGTGACAGGGAGGGGATTTAAAAACTATGCGTGCAAGTGTTTTTTAAAAAATAGGTGGTGTTTTTGAAAAGAAAAACAAATTTTAGGGATCTCTTTTAGGAGTTCTCAAGTTTTTTAAGAAAAACAATTTAGGGATTTTTCGATTACAAGGGTTTTACAACATTTTTAGGGGCTTGCCAACAATTTTAGGGGATTTTCTAGTTTTTTTAAAAACTGAGTTTCGATTTTTTTTTTAATTTTTTCCTAAAATTTTGGAAAAAATAAAAAAGGGTATGGAAGGCCTAGGATAGGAGTGCCCTTAGCCCTAGGTTTCCCCAAAGGGCATGCCGTCCATGTCTAGGTCACCTCATGACCTTCCCAACCACCCATCTGATCTTCCCACAATCCCTTGACCACCCTGTCTAAAAAGTTTTCCTTGACCTTCCCCCAACATTTAATCCTCATGGAGAGGTCATTCTAGTCAATTTTAGAGGGTCAACCTTGTTGAAAAGACCATTTTAGCCACCTTTTTATGGTCACCACCTTCAAATAAAACCTTTTACCTAGTCCAAGGACAGTTTGACTGTCCTTAAAAGTATCATCCTGGTACTTTTTCTAAGGTTGATACTTTTTTCTCATGGTCATTCCGACTCCCCTAAACTTTTACATTTTTTTGCTTTGTGGACTTTTTGGACATGTTGAACAATAAAAAGTGGGTTTGGCATTGTAGGACGTCATACCCTACACATACCATTATTTAGCTTATGGTCTCCACGACTCCTATAGGTCCTCCAAGTTTCTGACATGCATCTTTTTGCTTGTAACATGCTTTTAGGTGTTTTTTTGAAAAGGCATAATTTTTTGATAGGATTCTAGGTTTGTAGTTCCTAATTCAGTGACATGACATGGAAACATCATTTTTTTCTCTCATTTCTAATAAATTTGGACCTAAACATTTTTTTGTCAAAATTGAAATTTATAAGCAATTGTGGGAGTGAGGAAGGGGAATTGTTGCAAACACGCTCAATTATTAAGTGTCATATTTCTAGGGGGAACATATTTTGACACGCATGTTTTTAGCCTTGTTAGTTGGGAACATTTATATCTAGGACAATATTTTGTGTCTCAAGGACATCTTTTTGGCATTGTTGTTTTTGCCTTGATTAGGGACACTTCTCAAGGACAAATATTCAACACCTCTTGAGGTTTGTGTTTAGCTCTTTGGGGCATCTTAGTCTTTTATTGCTGCCTTGTGTTTTTACAACTCATGACACATAAATTTTCAATATATTGAGATATTTTTTGTTACAAACAAATAAACCATAACATGGCACAATCATTTCTAGCAGTTGTTTTGAATGGTAAAAAACTATACATCATAGAAACTATACTTAGAAGAGTTTTTTTCCTACACAAGGCCTTCATCTTTTTCTCTTTTGACAAGTACATACTCCTTCACATTGTGACCAATATGATGAGTGGCTCAATTCTTGTGATATTGGCTATGGTCACCTATTATTGGCTATCTCCATGGGTCTACATTAGCATTTCTCATACATGAAATGCCCATTCACTATTTGGAAAATTCCCCGCACTACACCTATTTAAGTGGGCATTTCATCTGAGTTTGAAGTTTCTACCACTACCATTTTTTATGGTTATTCCTTCTAGTCAGATCTTGTTCTCCCTTTTTTGGAATCCCCTTTTCTAGGACGAGAATCTACTAGACATGAGATGTATTTTTGTACGATTATTTCAGATGATTGTTTCCATTGATGGAATTTCCCATATTGATATTTTTGGGACTTACACTTTTCTTCAGATCAATAACAATCAACCATTTCTTGTTGGTCCTTGTTCTTCAAATGTACCAATGCCCTCCTTTTGTTGGGTCTACTTCAATGGAAACTCTTTTAGTTCTTGTGCATGATCTTGCCAAGCCTTCTTTTCCACACTCATTTTTGGACTAGCATTAAAGATCTTCTTTCTGTTTCCTTCTTATTTTATCTGGAATATTTTATGTAAATAACATTTTCTATTCCTTTTTCCAAGGGCAAATATGTCATTTGGTGTAAGTGAAACTTCTTTAGTCTTTAGGTAGAGGCCATTGTCATCAAATCTCTTTAGTTGTTGACTCACTTTCTTTCAACATCTTTGACATTTGACATGAAGGAAGTAGTCGTTAGGGGAGAGTGTATCCTTAAGCACTCCTTCATGATTTTTTTTAATACACATGGGTACCTGATCAAGCCTAATTATTAGGACCCATATATGAGGTATCAACCTCCTTTTTTGTAGTCACTCTCCTAGTTGCACTTAAGTGGGGTGGTTGGTGTATGTCGTTATTTGTACCATTGTTAAATTTACTTGGGGTGGTTATTCTAACCCAAGTTTAAAATATTTATATTCTTCCTATTTTAGCAATTAGAATTTAGAAAAAAATATACTTGAGTAAGAAACCTAATAGGAATTAGGTAAGTCACCTAGCCTATTAGAAGCAAGTATGATGTAATATGGCCATTAGGTTTATTCTTATACTTCATAGTTTTTCTATAAATATTTCATTTCTCCCTCACCTATATAAGAATGGGTGGAAATTTTGAAAGACTTGTGTGTGCACAAAATCACCTAAATAGTTTGTATTAGTCTTGTGAGTAGCTTGTGATAATTAATATAATTTAGGGTTTCCTTGTTTTTCTAAATTATGTTATTTTTTTGGTTTAAGCTTGTACTTTAGGATCTTCATCTGAAGTTTGTTTATGCATAAGTGATCTTGGCTTGTTTTTTAGCATGCGACAGGGATATTGAGGTTTTATTAGTTGTCCACCTAGTTCTTCATGATCCTCATCTACTATATAGTCTCCTCCACTTTCCTTCTTATTTGATGCTACCATATGTATACACCTTATTTTCACTTATTGACACTTTTATGTTCCAACACTTGATAGCACATTAATATCCCCAAGTGTATGTTCGCTCATACACCTGTATTGGGGTGGGTCAGCTTGTGATACGTATGATATATTTTTCATGCACTCTACTTCTTACCACCGCCTTCATATCACCATGATTAGTGGATTTTTCCTCCTAGGTTCCCATTTCCCCCTTCTAGACATCTTTTTTAATCTTTTGTTACACATATTTGATGTCATCGGCTTGACCAATGGCATCTTATGGCCACCGCTATCTTGGTCGACATCATTGGATGGGTCGATGATGTACTAGTGTTTTATAAGAAATTATTTATACATCATCATTCAAGATGATGATGTCATATAAAGCTATTTTTTTCCTTATAAGGATCTGATCCTTATTTATAAGGTTCCCATTTGTCATTTCTCAAGATATGAACAATCAATATGCTTTGCTTGTGCTGAAAAAATCACCTTAGCAAGAATAATAGGAACCATAGTTAGGAAGAGCTTACACCATGGAAGAAAATGTAGCATAAATGCATTAAAGGTATTAATAATAGGAGCTACAATTGGAAGGTTTACCAAGTCTTTGGAGTCCCCAAGTTTGGTCTACTTAGGTTTTCTTCTATCCATATTGAATTCACCTATAACAATGTTTTACCTACAACCCAAGGGGAAGATAAATACACTAACAAGTCAACCAAAGGTAGGCATTCCTAACCCTAATCTCTTTCCTTTTTACTTTGGTTGACATTATAGATGATTAATTATCTCATGTATTAGACAATGTAGCTGTTAGCCAATTTTGGCCCACATATAAATCTCTTGCATGGTTTGATGAAGCAGTGGATCAAAGGCATAGAAATGGATCCAACATTTACAAATAGAGAGGATCCAAGCAAAGTTTTTCATGGGTTAGTAGTAGTGTTCAAGGATAAGCCTGCAAGCCAAAGGGCTAAGTGCAAAATATTTTATTCAGCTAAGTCCTTGTTCATTCTTTTAGACTTTGTGGGGACAAAGTGTTTCTTTTCTCTCAGGCCTTTTTATTGAGCTAAGTTTCATGGTTTCTTTTGGGAAAATTGTCCACACAATTTTCTTGAAGGAATGTTTTCTTTTGGCTAAGTGTTCTCTCTTTAGGATTTTTACTTCTGACTAAGTGTTGGAATTCATTCGAACAATTTGTTCGAAAGAAAAGTTTCAAAGAAATTATCTTTTCCAAGCAAAGTGCCCCAAATAATTTCTTTGAAGGGTATTTTCTCAGGGAAATTGGTCCTATACAAAAAAAAGCTGAAGGGTCACTTTCTTTTCAAAGTGGACCATTGCAACTTTTTTGAAGGTATTTTTCAAAGGGAAAAGGACTCTTTCTTCTTTTCCAAAAGATCTAATTCATTTTTTTTGAAGGGCACTTCTCAGAGAAAGGGGCACTTTTCAAAAAAATCCGAAGGTCCATTCAAGTCAAAGGTCAAAGAATGAATTATTTTGGGAAAATTATTCGAGTGAATTCATTTGGAAGAATTGTCTGCAAGATATGGTCCATTGCAAATTTTTTGAAGGGTCATTTTCTTCTCCAAATGGACCATTTTAGGAAAGCCGAAGGGCACTTTTCTTGGCAAAGTGGTCCACTTCAAAAATTTTGAAGGGTACTTTCTTTGGAGAAGTGGACCAAAACAAGAATTCCGACCAAAACAAGAATTCCGAAAGGTATCTTTCTTTTGAAGAAATGGTCCATTTCAACTTTGTCAAAGGGTCACTTTCCTTTCAAAGTGGACCATTGTAACTTTTATGAAGGTATTTTTCAAAGGGAAAAGGACTGTTGTAATTTTGTCGAAGGCTCATTTCAAAGCTTCAAAGGACCATTTCAAAATTTGCAGAGGGTATTTTTCCTTTTGAGAAGGTCACTTTTCAAAAGTTCGAAGGGTATCTTTCTCTTCGAAAAGTCCTTTTCAACAAAGTCAGAGGGTCATTTATTTAAATTCCTTTAGACAAATTATCCATAGGAATTGTCCATTGCAAAAAACTCAAAGACCTAATTCCTTCAGAAAAAATGTCTGAAGGAATTGTTCAAAGCAAAATGTTTGAAAAAGTAACCATTTGAATTTGAAATCCCGAGACATTCTCGTAGATGTCAAAGATGGGTCTTGTAAAGTAGCCATTTGCATTCAAAAGAGGTAAAAGGGAGTCAACAAATCTCAAGGGTGAAAGTGTACATGACAAGTGTCAAGGATGCATTCAACTTTCGAGAGATTGATGACTCACAGGCATCCATGTCAGGTAGATTGACGGTGTGAATCAAGGATCTGAGTCAGTTTCTAAAAACCAATCAAAACAAAGGAAAGCCCAAGTGATTGGCAGGAGCTGGTAGGTGTGGATTAATAGAGAATCCTTTATCCTTCGATATGTCTCTCACCTCCAACAAGCAACCACTCGATCAGAGGCAACATGGCTAAGTCTTGATTCAAAGAATGGGGATTTTGTCCTTTTTCAGGTAGGACATGCAAGGTTAAAAGGGGTATACCAAGTTTTAAATGCAAGGATCGACTCATTCATGTCAGGTGAGAACATGAAACTACCCATGACATGGATCTCTTAGCTCCAATCAAGGGAGACTTGAATGCATGAGGGGATCAAGGAGATTTATGGTGATCTTGTATGACTCATCTCATGACCAAGGTGGTTTCAAGGACATAGTGGTGGTTGTAGCCATTTATGACCCCTCTCTCCATTTTCTCATGCAAACCCTTTTTTTCTGTCTTCCCTTTATCTATATACATCTCATGTTTTTTTTATTTAACTGGTTCTCAATTTTTAGACTTTTCTATCTCTCTAGGAGACGGGACACTCTTAGAGATATTGCAAAATATGTTCAGTTGGATTAGGCTTGAACCTATCAAGCATTTTTAAGAAATACCTCTTGATGCAAGAAAGGATTTTTTTTGCCTATCTCTTTCCTTGGATTTATGTCTATTGAGTTGTGCACTATGGCATTGTGTGAAGGATAATCTTCCTCATCCATGGTCCTCCTTTCTAACCTTGTTTAGTGAGTTTTTCAATGTTGTTTGCAGGTTTGGTTGATTTCTCTTTCTGCCATTGATATGAACTTTTAGTGAGTCTTAGAACTCCTCTTTGTTTTCATTCATTTCTCCCTAAACCTCCTCCATGAAATATTAATGCAACCAGCTTGATCTTGAGATTGTGTAAGTCAGTATTGTCCTCTGCAGAACTAGTGTGAGTTCAAGCTTATGGGAGTTTCCCATTTTATTTTGTTGCATCACCAGGTTAGCTTTATTAGGAGCCCTTATCCCCCTCTCTACCTCTTTTCCAAGCATAAACATTAGTTTTAGGTGATATACCAAAAGGAAGCTGGCCTTCTCTAGAGGTTCAACCTCACTACAAGATACCCATAGCCTGAGGTTGCTCCAATATTGTAGCTGGAAGTGAGAGAGCTTGAAAAACTCTCCCACAAGGGTGTAATTCTACACTACAATAGTAGCTTACCATATGTTTGTTACTTTCTTGATTTATTTTACATTATTGTTACCCATAACTCTTGCTTACCATTCAGTGGAATTTTTAATTTCTCATATCTTTTTATTACCGTCTAATGACACCATACATATAGTAAGATATTTCACCCTCTATCTCCTTAAAAATTGTGTGTAGAATCCCCTTAAGAACCCACTACAACATCCTTTACACACAAGCCTTTTCTATAGCCCTAGACTAAATATTGTAAAAATTATCATAATTAAGTCTTATATAAGTGATAAAAATTATGCATGTCAACTTACAAAAAATCTCATCACTCTCTTCAACTTAAGGGGTCATAAGTCTCTTTGTGACTATCACCACTCTTCAATTTTGAATAGTCCAAGCTTGACAAGACTTTTATGTGGTCTCAAGGTTTTAAAAATGGTTTGTCTTCTAGTGGGGTATGATCCTTGTGAACTATGCAATTTATTCCAATTTTCTTCATCGTCAATGCTACCATCTATATAATTTTAGTTGTGAACTATGAATTATGAATGAATGAATGGAATATTTTAATAACATCCATGAGACCAAGCAGTTTATGGGACCAAGAGATGAAACAAATTTGTTTTGTGTTAGCACAACGTCTTGACATAAGGGTTGTCCTACTAATAATGCAAAATATCTAATCCCTTCTCATTGTTAACTCTCTTACTATGGATCTTAATTAGAAAATTTGTTTTATGTAACCTTTCCTCTTCAAATAACATAGTTAAGTTTTCAAACCTCAAGCTGTCTTTGTATTTGATACAAATGCCATTATAGGCTACACATTCCATAATGAAGTGCCATTTTATCTCTACAAATCCCTTGTCACAAAATAAACATGTTCTCATTTCCCGTTCTTCCTTGGGCACTGTCCACCTATTTGTTTAACACCTAAGCTGATGTGAGCTAGTCCTCAACTATACAATCAACACCTTTGCTTTCCATTTTATTTTTTGCCCTATGTATGTATTTTCTTCGTGCTCCCATGTGGGATTAATTTTTTAATGTAGTATGTTTTATTCGATCCCAACTACTTTGTCCACATGGCTATCCTGAATTTATCTCTCACATACTTTTTTATTTCCTGGGTGGTGTTTGGACACTCTTGCAAGTTGATGCCCCATTTACTCATCCATTTTTTGTTTTTTTTCATCCAAATGTTTTTTCTTTTGCTTAACTTTGCTTCTATTACCATTTTGGGCCATTGATGGTTCTCCATACTCTATGTATTTTTAAAATAAATTAATGCCCAAGTCATTGCCGATGTTTCCAATGGAAAATTACTTGTTTCAGCTAACAGAATATCATATGGAATTGAGGCTTTGAATTTCATTAAGAAAGGGTTATCACATGACAATGGATTTATGTATTTTACCAGTCAACATTTATCTAAATTTCTTGATAATCCCCATCAATTTGAACACTTTTTACTCTATAAATTTATAGTTGACATGATTATAAGGTTAATATTTGGATTTGGTGTCAATGATTGAACATAAATTTAGTTGTTTTCAATGCCTATCTTCCTTTTGTGCTACATAATCTAGGTTCATGGTAACTACATATTCCTTGGTGAACTGTACTACTTGTCTATAAGTTTATTATAATATATCAAGTTAAATTCTAAAATATATGTCTTATTCTCTTCCATTTTCATATATATATATATATATATATATATATATATATATATATATATATATGTATATATATATATATATGTATATATATATATATATATGTATATATATATATATATATATATATATATATATATATATATATATATATATATATATATATATATATTCATTAATAAGAATGTAATAAGACGCTCTCAAGTGAAGATCACCAACCCATTATATGATTTTATCATACTTATGTGTATTTCAATCATTGGATTAGAGTAGGATTTCATTGGTGCATTTCAATTTAATTTGGTCCCTCCATAGTATTTTATTATCATCATTTTCTCATGAAAATATTCAAATTTGTCATTTTCTTATCTTGGGATACTCAAACACTCCCCCACAAACTCATTGATCTCTATTTCCTAAGTTTTGGTCACCTTGACAATTTTCTTATGGTCTGATTGTGGTCATGATTGTTATCATACCATAGGTTTTGCATTGATCTTTAGCTTTCATACTTTTTCATTGTCAATTTGCACATGAAATTTGAATTCAAATGCATAATATACACATGTACCTTAATAGAGTATAAAAAGGTATTAATATCTCACAATTCTATCAATTATTTTTAAGGAGATCACATCTATTTTTATTTTATTTCACTCTTTATCTATTAAAGACTTGTTGTTCCATACGTGTACCAAAAACATTGCTTTAGTGAAAGAGCATATAGTTTTTTTTTACAAGCTTGCCTCTTATATGGATAAGGGATGGGTAGATCATACACACAAATTGCTTGTTGAGATGTATGAGTGTTGAGAGCAAAACTATACACTTGATGTAAAGGGCAGGACGAAGATTGATTGAGGCGATCCTTTCAACCCAAACACCAGTTTTTAATTTCTTCTTACTGTGTAATTGAGATCGAGAAAAGGTGAAATAATTTTTACATCTACGCATATTAATATGTTTATAGAAGAGAGGTTTATGGGCATGATCTACTAACTAAGGGTTTCATAACGATCAAATATATATAGCCATTTTTGGAATAGATTGACCACCTTTAGAAGGAAATATTGTTGTTGTACAGTCTATTCTGGTCACTATTTCAGATCATTGATTATTTTTTGGATACTCTTATGCATTGTTCGAAAACATGTTTTCCATCATTGTAAGTCTCTGGCATATTTTAGGTAAGTAATAATCTAGTACACATATCTACTTTCCCTATTCAATTTTCAATTACTCAAGGTAATTTCATTCTTTTCCATTCCCTTACACTAGGCATATCTTATTTATTGTATTTAACTCAAATTTTCCTAGTGACACTATTTTATGTGGTTGGTTTACTATTTTCAATGCTTATGTGCCCTCAACATAAATTTTTTTACTAAACCCATCTTATATCAAATATAAAAATTTAGGGTTTCATGCCCTCTTTACCTTTAGGGTTTGTTGTGATGGTTGTTTCAAATATTTTTTCTATAGGATTGTGCTTTTTTATTGCAATATCATTAGCCCTATCTTCTTGCATATTATAAATGTTTCTATCTTATTCCAATTAATAAATTTAAATCTAAGGTACCTAATAGACAAAGTGATAAATTGAGTGATAGACATATTGATTTGGTTTCAATTCCTTTGCTTTGTACTCGTGCTTGTTTTAAAAATACAATGGTAATTATTGATTACATTACTTTTCCTTATATTGATGATGATATTGTAAATAGTACAAATATGAATTATATAAATCCAAATGATGTTAATGTAGATGTTTTCAATTCCAATGCTTTTGATGATCATGATATATATGAAAAATAGTGGTGTTAGTGAATATCAAAATAGAGGAAATGAAGAAGTAGATCAAGAAAGATTAAAATACTTATTGAATTTAAAAAAATATTAAGTAACATCCATAACAAGTAAATGACATATTTTTTATCTTTAAATAAATATATTGAAAAATATAGTTAAGGAATTTATATATGAAGAAGTATATGTTGTATTTATAAATCTTTAAATGCTTTTATTACACCTACTAAATGTTCTTCTTTCACATTAGGTAACGAGGCTAGTGCTCCTAGTCCTTCTACTTTAATGACTGTACCTACTACTTCTACTTAGGTTAATATGTCTATTTATTGTTAGCTTAATGATTTTTTGTGCCTCCTACTATTTCAAACCTTCTAGACCAGCTTCTCAATCTACATTTTTTGGTCATGGTATTTCTTAAAACAACTGGATGTACACCTACACATTTTAATTCTACTTCGGTTCCTACTTCTCAAAATGCACTCATTAAAATAACTATTATAAACATGCAAGTTCAAATTTTAAAAATTTAACAAGGATCTAAAAAATTGAGTCACATGTATACTTCTCAAGATATATTATTCAATCAATTGACTTATGAGGTCCTTGTCTACCCGTTGCTTATCAATTTTATCGCTCCTAAGTTTTAACTATTCAATGACAAGGGTGAGGCTTCAAAACGTATAAAATCACCTTATGTTTCATGTCTTAACTTTGAAAAAAATGATATATTATTGACTAAGATATTTCCTTGAAGTCTCAAGTAATGGATTGGTTTTAATACCTACCATCAACTTCCATGCATTACTTCAATTCTTTGATTGAATTTTATTAACTCATTTTTTGAACAACATTAACAAGATGGTAATGTTTTCACAACTTGTGTAAATTAAACAAGGACATAATTATCCTATTAGTAATCATGTGATTAAATTAAAAAAATAATTATGAAGATGTCTTACGAATCACTTGATAGTTAATTATAAGTTATTTTATTTCAATTTATTCTTCAACCTATCAAGGACAATATGAATTTAAACATGAATCAATATTTTGATGAGATTTTTCATACAATTAGGAGCTATGAGATCAATTTATATAGGCCAATATGTTTAAATATGGGATTCGTTCTTATACCTCTACTTGAGCTAAATATCAAGGAAAACAACAATCAAGGTTAAGGCTAATGATACTACTACTTTTCAAGCTAAGAGTGAGACCAATAATGTAGTTAACAACATCTCAATTACCTGACAAACTTGTCATTTCACCTCAAGAGATTTTTTTTGCTCATTTAGTTGAGAGTCCTTACCAAGTGCTTAAATAATTTCTTGATTGAAATATGATAGATTTATCTCCACAACATTAGTTTGGGTCATCTCAGTCTTTACCTAATGATTATGACGTGAATGCATATTATTATTATCATAGAGATTTAGGTCATACTACCGGTAGAAGTTTTTATTGAGACATAAGATTTAATACTTAATTAATAGTAATGTCATATAAGTGAAATCACAAAATAGTACATTAAAATAATTGGTTACTTAACCTAATAAAATTTTTAAAGCATTTACCAATCCCCTACTGAATCATGATATTAAAAAGAAATATATGTTCAAATGGTGGCTCATAAACAACCACCTTTAGTTTGTAATGCTCATGTCTTAGATGGTTTCATAGGTGTGGTCATAGATTCACATAAAGAGGTTAATTTTATTACTTTATATGACTATAATATTCCAACAACATACTATTATTCATGTAGGCTTTCATAGATTTGCATTCAATGTTAACAAATGACATCAAGATTGACAATGGTTCAAGTTTAAACATTTGTACCATGTAATTTATTGCTAGGCAGGATACACCCAAAAGGATTTATATGCTACAACCATTTTTATTAGATATTATGATGGTATTTCTCAAAAACTACTTGGATTTATCACATTACCTATCATTATAGGTCCTAATAAATTTCAAGTGTGGTTTCAAGTGTTGTCAAATAATATGATATATGATATATTATTGGATGCCCTTGGCTTAATCAAATGAGATAAAACCCATCCACATTGGATTAATTACTAAAGTTTGTGCATGATAACAATGTGATCACTATTAAAATAACTCTTTAGGAGTCACCAATCCAAACTCAACATGGGTTTTCACCCAAAGTGCTACCTAAATAACAAATCATACAATCTCAAGTGAAAACATATAGAGTTCAAGTAAATACGCATCCATGCACTAAGGTAGTGTTATCATGCTTATTTACAAGAGGATAAAATAAATATTGTAAATAATTTCCACAATAATCATTACACTATTAGTGTTGATGATTATAGTTACTATTAAACTCATGAATACATTTATGATGATACCAATGACACATTTGACTCATTAGATACATGGCCCATAGAATTTGTGAATTTTGATCATGAAGAAAACTTGGTAAATTATTATGTGTAGTGTGGTCATTTAGAATAAATTATTGGTTAGAATTGCATGATAATCTCATGTATTTCAACAAAACAATATATTGTACATAACTTCTTTTTCTATGTTTTTATATTTTTTATGTATCCTTAGTGCTTTCTTTTTCTCTAGCATCATGTATGGATTTTGGGTTCATCATGATTCCTTTTGGGTTTACATTTTTAATCTTATATTGAGTTTTTTCGTTGCTTCTCAACTCTTCTATCTTGTTTGAATTTTTAAGTTACCTTATTATTTCATGTTTTAGTTTGCACTTCATTCTTCTAGTCCATCGATTTATGTTGATTTCTTTATTTATTTGTCCCTTCCTTTGATTTTTGTCTCCCATTCTAAAATCCTGTACATAATTTTAAATGGTCATATATATATATATATATATATATATATATATATATATATATATATATATATATATATATATATATATATATATATATATATATATATATATATATATATATATATATAAATAAATAAATAAATAAATAAATATATATCATTTGGAACGCTGTACAAGATTTTGGAATGGGAAGGCAAGGGCCAAAGAAACAAAGAAATCAACATATACCAATGGACTAGAATGACATATATAGGATTTTTTCCTTAGTGCAGACTGAGTTCTGAGGGAAGTGATAGGTGAGTATGGATTATCTTCTTTATTAATTCTTCTTACTTCTACCCTTTAGTTGAAACTTTTCATGATTTATATTTGTCGTATCACTTCCTCTTTCTTTTTCATATTGGATTGTTTATTTGTTCATTTTATTTTTTGCCTCTTGGCTTGTCTCTTAGTTTTTTTTATTATAAACTTAATAAAATAAAAATTATAATTTATTTGCCTTTATACTTATCAATTTCATAGTAGCATATATATATATATATATATATATATATATATATATATATATATATATATATATATATATATATATATATATATATATATATATATATATATATATATATATATATATATATATATATATATATATATATATATATATATATATCATGCTTATTTGCATGTTTTTATAGGTTTACATATACATGAATGTTGTTCATGGTATTGTTTGAGTGAGATGAAAGATATACATGCTACATATGAAAATTGAATTACAATTTATTTGTAACTCCATCATGTCTAAACCTAGGGGTGTGCCTATATTGGGGGCATTTCTCATTGTGATTTAGTTTCTATGTTTTGTATTCTCTATTATCATATTGCATTTTCTATTTGATTATACAAATTTCACTCTAGCATATATATATTTCATGCTTGGTTATATGGTTACTTTGTGTTGATTCACATGATTATCACATTTTGTATTATCTTATTTTCCCTATGCTTACTTGGTTACTTGCATACATTTGTTTTTTATTTTTTGTGCATGTATGTGTTTTTTAGCATGTATTATATAGAGGATCCTCTAGTTTTTGAGTGTGCATAATTTATGTGTGATTGATTGTTTGTTTTCTTTTTCATCACTCTTTATATATTAGATTACATGATTTTACATGCTTACATTGCTTAGATATACTATGGGATACCATATGTTTGAAGCCATGATTATTATCATGCAAAATGTTCCTTGCAATATAGTATTTTTGGTACCTAAATTATCATGGTTTATAGCATGAATCTATTAGGGCATACTATTTTTTGATTCACTGCTATATTTTATCCATATTGGGGCATACTATTATAATGAGGCATATAAATTATCCTTATTTTCTAATTACATCAGGCATATCACTTTTCCCTTTGTTTTCATTTATTTATTTATATCACTTCTACTTTGGCACATTAATATTGGGTTATTGATACGATTTGGTGATGACATATTTATATGATTATATAAATGTGATTTCAAAATTATTACAAATTTTGATTTCTAAATATGTCACACATGGTGTGTTTAATCCTTTTATTTTGAGATGAGTGATATGAAATAACATCCCTCACCTCTAAAGGGGGATATACATTTTTCTTAATTTATCTTTGGTTATATATTTCAAGTGGTTAAAAGATGTCAAGAGGCTACAACGTAATGTGAATAAATTACAAAAAGGTTTCATATGCTTGTTTCTTTAATTGGGAAGCATTTTTTTTAGATTATAGGGTCGGTAGGATCCAACTTTGTTTTATTTACTTTAATGTGTATGCACACACAGACATTAAAGTGGGCATTATATAGACATTATATTTTGGTACAATTCTTGTAGTTTCAATTCTTTTATCATATTTTTTTAAATAATTAGATTACAATAGAATATTGTTGGTGCATTTCCCTTCACATTGAACCTTTCATAATACTTCATTATAAATATTTTATCATGAACATATTTAAATCTATCATTTGTTTACCTCAGGATACTCAAACATACTCCTACAAACTCATTGATCTCTATTTTTTGAATTTTGGTCACTGTGATTATCGGCGTATGGTCTAATAATGGTGACACACATTAAAGTGGGGTATTATGTAGACATAACTTTTGTAGAAGTCATGTATTTTAAATTATTTTACCATAGTTTTGTGTATTTGTTCATTAACTTACATTAGATTCTTATTGGCTCATTTCCATTCACATTGGACCCTTCACAGTCTTTCATTATCATCAATTTCACATGAACATATTCATATTTATCATTTTTTTGCTTCAGGATACTCAAACACACTCCTGAAAACTCATTGATTTTTGTTTCCTAATTTTTTGTCAACTAAACCATTATGGTACACTTTGATAGTGGTCATAATTATTGGCATACCATACTATTCTGGTAATTTCAATTGTGGGTCATTTGTGCCATCTTTAAATGTTTCCTTATGCCTTGGTTGTTGGATTTCATGTTTTTTAATGGTTAGATTGTGCGTAAAATTTTAATTCAAATTATTTTCTATACACATGTAGCCTAATTGATCATTAATAAGTCTTAAGAGCTCATAATTCTCTCAAGTGTTGTCAAGGAGATCAAATCTATGATTATTTTATTGGACTCTTTATCTATTGAAGGCTTGTTGTTGCATACTTGTAACAAAATAATGACTTTGAATTAGTGAATTAATAAATATTTTCATTTTACAACCCACAAATTTCTTAATGACATGAATGGGTGTTGTGTGTAAATATTTAAACCCATTTTAAAGGGAATAATGGGGAATGATTGAGGTAGTCCTCTCAACCCAAAATTAAATTTTAATGTCTTATTAGTGTATATTTGATCTCAAGTAAAGAACAAATTATTATAACATCTACACACATCAATTTTATTATTAGAGAGAGGTTAGTGAGCATCATATGTTGATGAAGGTTTTCAAAAAGTTTCAGGTCCATAAGATCTACATAGCCATTTTAAAAATAAGTCAACCACTTTTGGGAGGACTAAAAATTATCATATGGTCTGATTCTAATCATTCTATCAGATCACTATTTGCTTTTTTGGTGTTCTTCTACACTATTCTAAAACCTATTTTCCACCATTCTCAGTGTTTGTTATAATCTAGGTAATTCATTATTGAGGTACACATCTCTACTTTCCCCATTCAATTATCAAATTCTCAAGGTATTTCCATTTATTTCCATTCCCTTCCACCAAGAAGGTATTATTTACTCTATTATAGTATATTTATCTTAGATTTACTCAATGTTAATTTTTTGTATGGATTATGTAGTGTTTTAACACTTGTACATCCTCCATGGAAAACATTCACATGTTAGAGTTATAGTCAAAATAATGAGATATAACATTAGGAAAAGATAATGATCACACACCAAATCAATCTTCATTTCATCACTTTTTATTTAAATTTAATTTGTGATAATTTTCTAAACAAGGAAATTTATAACAAGGGGAGAGTTGATATTCTAATCATATTTGTAGGAGACAAAGCTGATACTAATTGGTGGTCTTTCAAAATCTCTCACCTATATTCCATTTAGAACACTTGATTTTTCTCCTTTGTATCCTCTTCCTTTACAATTTACATCTTAGTATCTTTAAAAATTAAAAATATATATATCATAAATATAGTGTTTCACATTACTTTTTCTGCTTGTCAATGTTTCATGGTCTTGGGCAATATCAAGAGAAATGATTTTTAGTGAACTTATTAAAATAAAAATGAACTCATTAATGAATTGAATAATTTTATTTTCATGACTTACATTAATGACGTCAATTACTTATTTTTATTTTCACATGTACCCTAAATTGTATTTTGTATATAAGTTTTATTTTCATTTTTTCATTTAAAAAAATTGAATTCCACACCCCTATACTCTCATTAAACCATCATTATGAATTTTTGTCCTAAAATTTCATGAGGTTTCCATTTTTGGTGTTCTACACATTAGTGGGAGAAAACCTTTTAGGTTTTCATTTTTAGGCCATATACCCATTTTTCTCCAATTAAATACCATTTTTTCCCTTATGTCATATATTATTCAATTTATGCCTTCAATATATAAAACCATCCTTTGACCTTTAGATTTGGATCCATTTGTCTTCCCTGAATTGAACGTCTTGCCACTCTATTTGGAAAGCATTTGCAGCACAACTTGAACTCTACTATGTTTTAGCTAAATGTAGTTTAGGGATACTTAGCATGTGCAAAATAAGCTAAAAAATGACATAGGCTAGATGTATGATAAAGAAAATTATAACAATAATCATATATAGATAATGTGATGAAAACATGAACAAATAAATAAAAAATTGATGTAGATAAGAAAGAGTAATGGAATGACAAAGAAGGTTGGAATCTGATACACTAGGTTGTTAAACTGATAATTTGAAACTATGTATGGGTTGTGTTGTGTAGGTCTATGTAAAATTTGGTTGTCAAACTTTAAAATTATGAATTCAATGTTTTGAGAAATGTGTACTAGGTGGATTTGATGGGTTTCCAATTCTGTATTTCCTACTACTATCAAATAAGTCATCATCAATCAAATCTATATTTTGTTTAATTCTAGATTTTGGATTTTTCTCTACAAGTGCACTATTATATGTCATAAAATTTTGTGTGATTTTTATGCATAAATATTTAGTATAATGTTATATTTTATCTTTTTTACACTCCTTGAACCAACTCTTTAAAATAGTAGAAATACAAATGTGTACAAAGTTAGCTGAGTTAGTCTACTCCTTGAGGAGTTGTGGCTACATATCTTGCATACTTAGAATTAAAGTCAATGTATTTATGTTATGCATGTGAGTGGAATTTTAAGTAAGGTATTTTCCTCCTCTCCCTAGTGAAGTGAAATGAAACTACATGAACATTATCCTAAACCATCTTTTCATACAAGTTGATGATGTAACAAGACATGAAGAATACTAAAGTATAAAGGTTCAAGATCAATTGAAAGTATATAAAAATATTTCAAATAAAAAAAATTAATTATGGAGGAGGATTCTCCATTTACTTAATACTTGACCTTTTATTTTTAAATGATTAGGAATGATTTGTATATATAGTGATGTATAAGACAATACACATTAAAGATGACCATTCAAGATTGTGGCAAGCTAAATTCATGACATGGGAAATCATGCCAAGGTGGGAAGGACCCAAAACAATATAGAAGACAAATTTAGTGGGTCATTGAATCCACCCAAGATATATTCGGCTAGCTTTCATATATAACCCAATAGAAATAGATTCTCATGAACAAAGGTAGATTTCTTATGAAATATATGAGTATGAACCAAAATTTAAAATCAGATAAATTTAAAGACATTTAGAAGGTTCAAATGCCAAAGATAATCTAGTGTGGGTTAGAAAGTGTCTAAGAATAACCAAATACAAGTAACTGGACCAAGTGTGATGAATGAGGAAAAAACACAATGAAAAAGGGTCTTGTACCAAAATTAGGTGTCTAAATAATGCCCCTACTTTGATGTGCATATGTGATGTGAATGAATGTGTGCATCAAAGTAAAAATAATAATAAATTAAAGCCCATACCTTGACCTACCTATGGAAGGATGGATGATTCAAATGATACTCAAGAGGGACTTCAGCCATATGCAATGTCATCTCTTAGAAGATATATTATACATGTAATCACTAGCCAATTACCAAAATATAGTCAATATCATATCATGCCATAATGAATACAAAACAATAAAAATAAAAATGTGAGTAAAAGAATGAATACATGTAATGGTACTCGAAGCATGCTTCTATATTTGGAAAAAATAACAACATATTCTCACACTCCTATAACACTATCCTAACAATTAGAATAATTTAAAAGTACTTAAAAATAAATTCCTCTTATTGATCCTATAACTAGATACATGTAGTTTGGCCATATTTGGTGCCTTTATTTTTCTCAATTTCATTCAATTCTCCTCATGTCATTCAATATTTTGTTTATTTTTTCTAAATCTTGAAAAATATTTAAAATACATGAATATACTCCCCCATTTTTAGGTGAGGGATTTAAAAACTTGTTCCTATAATCATTCATCTTAATAAGAAGAGTTAAATGCACCACATGCCATTAAATAATATGGCCAAAGCTTGGTAGAATATTTTAAAATTATATAAATACATGTATATAATCATCTTAAAAAATCATTATGTAAAGATAAACAAATATTGTTTAAAATTTTAACCATATAGAATAGATAAAATCATGTAAATATCAATAAGTATGCACATCCTCATATGAAGATGAGATAGATAGGACTAAATAATATGCCTCAATGTAGGATTTGTAGAAGATATATGTAAGGGTATAATTACCCCAATTGAAAATAAATATAGGGACAAATATCATTCCCCCAATGTCACAAATGTTCCCCTCGAAGGGATAGATAAATAAATGAAGTAGACACACAATAGTAGTACTCCCAAATAGATGCATGGTAAAAGCCATGGAAACATAGGAACCAATAACAATATAACACAAATAGTATTGGGCATGATATATATCATGGCACCAAATATAAAATATTGCCTAGTATTTTGTAAAAAACTAAAATAATTATGCAGCTATACATACGTGGAAACCATCATGCAAGGACATTTAACTCATGAAACATGACAACACAATATGACATGACATGAAAAATAGAGGATAATCCAAGGATAAGGATAGAAATAAATTGACACATAATACACTAAATCACACACAAGCATACACATGAAATCAATAAAATAATCATAGGCACACAAATAATGTGATAAATACAATATAACTATATAATGTAGATATCCATATAACATGCAAGATGCACATACTAGAATCATATGATATAATCAATGTAATTATATCTATATGATAAATTATATATATATATATATATATATATATATATATATAATCATAAAATACTATGTAGAGAGATGCCTCTAATGTTAGGCATACCATCAATGTGATAATGCCCTTGGGGTGTGGGAATGACAATAAGTACTAGCATTTGAATGTACATGATCATATGAAATGTGTATATCCTATATTTTACATAATCAAAGAATACTATAATAAGAATGTGTCAAAAATGTATATGAAAAATCTCTATCATATGTAGATAAATATGATATGTATTAGTCAACAAACATAAAGGAAAATAAATTTTTAATTTTGAAATTTTGAATTTTTTTGCATTTTATACTTTTGTAAAAAAACGTATCTATATATAAAAAAATAAGGCAAAAGGGTACACTAAAAAATAATTAAAATATTGATGAATAAAAATATAAGTCAAGGGGAATAATCAAGAGAAGATTGAAAATAGGTTGTCCAATGGGTGTAAAATAAGATGAAAAAGTAGAGGATTCTAAAACAACCTAAAAATTATCTTAGAACTAATGCATGATAGGATGGAAGGCATCAATATATATGTTGTCTTCATCATGAAATATGCACAAGTGTTTGTGATGGGATAAACAATCAAGTGACAAAGGCCAATGCAACATAGGAAGCAACAAAAACCAAAAGGCTAGAAGAAGTTTGAGGAAAATAGAAGACAAGTGAAAATGTGTCAAATATAGAAGAAAGATAAGGAATGCAATCAAACTCAAGGGATCAAGGCACAAGAAAGGGAAATAATATATAATAAATAAAGAAGCTATGTACAATTAGAAAATATAGCAAATAATTATTTACCAATGAAGCACAAGATATGCTAACATAATTGACCAATGATCTCATATGTAAAGGGAAATCCTATACTAAATAAGTCATATGCTTCACTTGAAGTATTAGAGAAATAGTTAAAATATGTGCAATGGCTAAAATAATAATCCAAAATAGATATATGGTGATGTTGGCCTCAAGAAGCCACTTAAACCTCTTGAAAAACATGCATATGAATATGTCATGGTGAAAATATAGGTGCTTGGATATGATCAATTGTAATATGTTGTAAATTAATCTTGGGAAATGAACTAGTATTAATTTTAGGTCTCAAATATGTAATTTTAGGAGTCTCAACTCGAGAAGGTGATGTTGTAGATAAAAATGTAACAACGACAATAACTGAGGCTAGTAAAAATATATCAAATACCACATGAGGTTTAATGAGTAACTATATAGGAAGTGTTCTCGATGATCACATGTGTAGTATTTGAGGTTGGATATGTATCTCTAAATCTGTGTAGTGAATGGTATGTACTTATTTATTATGCACAAAATTGAGACAATGATCAATTGCATATAATTAAGCCATGGACATCCAAGTAATAAATTATATGCACTTGTATTTGCATCTATGTAGAACCAAAATATTATTGTCTAAGAAGATTATTATTGGTAAATTAATACCACAAATGTGTGTACATGTAATACTATCACAAATATTAATTATCATATTTGTACCAAGTAAATCTCGCTCAATGTAGCCTCAACTAGCTAGGAATGACATTGTATTTTTATTTTCACTAAAGATGTTGGTAACCATAATACCATGTGTGATTGAAGGTTGGTATTAAGAAAGACCATAGTTTTAAAGAGATTCATTATTTTAATAATTTTATAGTATCATGTGGTCATATAATCTAATATAAGGTGTTTGTCTTTAAGAGATATAAACCATGCTAATAATGTTATCAATATCATGACTATGTAAAATAGTTGAATGATGTATGGATGTTTTCATATGACCATTGCATTTATTTTTAGTGTTCATGATTTGGCATGGATTATTGAATATTTAAAAGCATTTACCAAGTGTTGTAAAAAATCATTCAATGTAGAATTATATCCTTCAACTCAAAGTATTACTATCCTTCAATTCAAGGCACAATCTTTGCTCTTATAGGAAAAATATTGGTCATAAGTAGATCATCATGAGAAAAACCAAAGAATGATATGAAGTATGATCTAATGTGATGCAAAGGGTTACCATTTCCATATATAAATTAAATTTAGGAAATAAAAATTAGGTGGTAAAGGAATAACTAGGACCTCCATAGAAAAAGGGTTGTGTAATATCTTTTAAGATAAAATTGCTTGATTAGGATTTTGAGATGCTTGAGATAGTTACATAAGTTGTAATTGTAAATCTTAAACTTGTTTTTTCATTAGTTGATTCTTAGATGCACCATTATGTGTAGGGGTCAAATCATGATAAACATTTATGTGTATGTAGGAATATATGCTTTTTTAGGGTTAACATTAGTAACAATGGAGGCACAATTGGTATTTTGACTATGTCTAAGACTTAGATATGAAATATAAGAAATAGGTCTTATTGGAACATCAGTCATTGGATTGATATTAGGGTGAAATATAAAATCATTAAGCTGTATATAAATACTAATATTAACCCAGGGAGGTGTAACACTATGTGGAGACATAAAAGGGTAGGATTATAAGGAGTACTATCCTTACCACCCAATGTAGATGTATAGCCTCTAATAGGGGGGAGTAAAAACATTAAAATGATCTATATGAGTAATCTTAGGTATAGGTTCCTTATCCATTTTTCATTTATATACAAATTTAATCTTAATAAACAAAATTTATAAGCACATAAAATATTTATTAATCATGGCTTTAAATTTATCAATTCTAACAACCCTACATGGATCAATATCTTAAAAAATATAATCATTTTCATTGTCATTATCATCATTTTAATTATTATAAGGACTATTAAAATGCATTTTATCAGCAATATATTTGAATTTATCATTAAATTTGTATTAACATCAACCATAGGAGGAACATCACTATAATTATTCATTTTTGAATTTCAAATAAGCACAAGTAGTAAATGATGGAAGTTTGTTCAAATTTCAAGTAACACCATTCAATATATCACTTCACCTAATAGGATTTATAGATATAGGATCAATTTTTAGAATAATATACAAGCATGGAAAACATGAACAAAACTAAGCTAATGATTGAGCAATATAACAAGTATAAACAAGAGGCAAATTTAAAAATTAGATTTTAAATGTAGGATATAAGGTGTATGCATTCAAAGAACAAAGGTATGTGAACCAATTTTTGAGAGGTGGATATAATTAAAAAATAATAATTAGGTGAATAACATGTTAGGGTTTAATCAATGAATATAAATAGTTAGAATTCAACCATAAAATTAGAAAAAATGGACCTTAAAGGGATCTGGGTTTTATAAACCCTAGGTTGGATGATCAAAGATTGGGTTCACTAATTCATAAAAAGTGAATGTAAATATGATTATAAATTTGGATCAAGAATATCATCTAATTCAATTAGTAACATAATTGACTGCCAAATAGGGGCATATGTGACATGCCAAGTCTTGAAGAAGAGATCATTTATGTTATAAGGGTTTGAATAACATATGGTGGGCATAAAAATTAAATTTAGTGTAAAAATGTATACTCCTATAAAAACATTATGTAATTTTAAAAAAAATGGATTTTGATTTCAAGTCCGTATGTAAAATTTATGCCTCAACAAGTTAGAGGACTTTTCATGGTTGTGAAATCATAAGTTTATGCAAGTGGTAGCATTGCAACCACCTTGGTAGTTTTGAAAATCACCTTAGAAGTTTGAAAACCATCATTGCATTTTCATATCCTTAAGTGGCAGTTTTGTAATAGCCATGGTGGTTTCACCCTATATATAGCAATAATTTTACTCATAAAATATGTTTAAGAGACATAAAGGCATTTGGGCTTTAGTTTTTGAATTTTGGGCTTATTATGTGAGCCTACAGGGTGTTATTGTGTATATATATGAAATTTTGGAGTTCATAGAAGCATTCAACTAGAGACATTTGATGAATTCATTCATTTTTTTTCATCAACTCATTTTTTCATGTATTTGATTGAGATGAAGACTACATAGCTAAGATAACTAAGTTAAATAGTCTCTCTTGTTGAAGAGTCAAGTCTTCCATTTAAAAAATGTAGATATCATTAAGAGTGTAGGATAATATTGACATTGGTGTCCTTATAAGCATTAGAAGTAAAAATATTGTAAATTTCAAAACATAGTGGATTTGAGGAAACATAACTTCACTCTTGTTGGAGTTTTCATCACATTGAGTTTCTCCAGGGTATGTCTTGTGTTATCTTAATTTGTTGATATGTTTATTTCCTTTGATTTCATGTTTTAGTTCCTTGTAAATATTATATTATCATAAACACTAAAGAGAGATCAATACCCTTGTATCGAAAGCATAATAATTATTCTTAAATGTTAAATAACTTCACATTGGTCTTGCACTTATATATATGAATTCCAATTATATTCATGTATGGAGTAGTAGAATGATTAAAGAGTGAAGGAATGTATGTAATTAATGTATCATGTGAAGGGTTTCATATTATTTTTAATGATGCATATAACAATCATAAAAGTTGGGATACATCTTAAAATAACATTTTGGGTGTTATTGTATGGCACATAACTTAAAGACAACCCATTATATTGAAATGATTCATGTTGGTGAATTTTAGGGTAGAATATCCACCTATTTTATTAATTATATTGGTATAAGAGTGGGTTTTGATTTTTCATTTAAAGGGTTTGGTAACACATTTACAAATTATATTATATACTCTTCCCTATTTATTTATTTATTGATAGGGAAGTATGGGTTTATTGGTTGAAAAATCTTAACCATGGGTAAAGATTTGAAGAGAGAAAGGATTCAAGAGTTTGAAGATACTAACCAAAAAAATCAAGAGGAAAATTTTTAATTGAGAAAGATGTGGTAGCACTTGGAAGATGAGAATCAAGACCTAAATATATATTGATGAGCCATGGAAAATTTCTCATGGGTAGGTCACAAGCATCTATATCATCAAATAGATTTTTGGCAAAACGAGAGTTGAAAACCAAGGAAAATATGTTTGAAAAGTTATAGGATGATGGTGAAGGAGTGAAGGACAGATAAGAGTCTACCATAAAAAGGAGTCTGTCTTCTACCAAAGATTCAAAAATAATTGAGTTGTGAAATGTAAGTACTCCACCATATTATCTTTCAATGAGTTTCCATAAAGATCTAGATACTTCATTTGGTAAATTTGAGAAGCATACTAAGGAATTTGTCTCTAAGTTGATAACCAAGATGGATTATGATGGAAAGGGACTTGGCATTAGTGGCCAAGGATTGAATAATTGCATAAATATTGAGGAAAGGACTCAATATTCAATTTTGAGATATGTTAATGGAAAATAATGAGTTAGATAATGCTCCAATACAACTCAAACAAGGAAAGCTTCTAAAGGGAAAGATCCCAAGATACTAGCCCTACAAAGAAAAACCATACAAGTAATGGAATAATTTATTTTGTCAAATATAATGCATTTGATTTTATAAATAATGGGAAAGTATCTCATAAATGTGAATGTATTATTGTGCCACCTTAAAGGGATAAAGAAGACTGTCTAATAAGAGGAAAATAAATCCATGAAGAGGGAGATAACACATTGTCACTCCATAACCATGTGAGTGAATGCAAGTTATAATAAGGAAGGATACAAAATTTCAATGATGTCAATAACATAAAATAATAATTCAAGTAGTCTCTAAGGAAAGGTGAACATCTATAAGGAGGAGGTAACACATTACCACTTCATCATGCATGCACAAAAGGCATCCCAAGAAGGTATAGAAAGAAAAAATCTTCCATTGTTTACGTCAAATGTGGGAAGAGTGGCCATGTAACATAAAATTATTGGTATAAATATCCATGTTATTTTTTTGAAATGAATAACCAATATGTGTCCATGTGTTTGAAGAGGAAATACACCCAAAAGAAACCTATGTCCTTCAAGAGGAAGGATGTAAGTTTTAAAAACCACTCTCCAAATCGGAATGTTGAGAATGGAAAGAGGGGCATGTTGCCCAAGGAAATGGGAAAGAATCATTAAAATCATTTCAACATGAATGTTCATTGCCATGTAAAAATTAGACCAAATAATTTCAATGAGCATACAAGAAGGAAGAGGCATTTATAAACAATGGGAAGTTGTTCAAGCACATACAAAGAAAGGGGTAGAAAATAGAGAAGTTGTTCAAGCACTTCCAAGACAAGAGATAGAGAATGAAAAATCCCACCTATCTAAGGAATAACCCATGAATAGGTATCAACCCTTAAAGGAAAAACCCTCACAATTTATAATGGGTAAACATGGTAAGAAATTAATTCTTATAAGGTTAGCTATAAAACTCAAAAATTTATTTGTATCTAAGTGAAGAGCTATCCAAGATAGAAACCATCAAGAGGGTACGATCCATAAAATATTCTTCATCACCATTGCAAATGGGTAATGGTAAGAATTTATTATTGGTTTCATGGAAATATTATTTTCATAGTTGAGATGTTATTTATCATGCATATATAAGCATCTCAAAATTGACTATTATGTTCCATTGTTGAAAAAAATAGCTAACCTCATTTGAAAGAGAAAATTGGGAGGAATGCCACTCATTGAGGGTGGATTATGGATGAACCATAGAATTTAGTTTTATAATCACATGTATGAGAAAAGCATTGCATCAAATAGGTTGTATCATTTTCAAAATTCTCATGTTCATTTACATTTTGGCATGTTTCCCTCACCAAGTTCCTATAACATATGACAAGATTGGTAGAAGAGAAAATCTATGTTGAGAGAAATATCCAAGCACATGTTGAAGGACAAGGTATCACAAAGGTGGAAACACATTAGTTTTATTTTAATCTCCATGAAAATTAAGAATTACATCATGTGTAGAATGTCTAGTTATTTACACACATACAAAGAAAGGGGTAGAAAATAGAGAAGTTGCTCAAGCACTTCCAAGATAAAAGGTAGAGAATGAAAAATCCCACATATCTAAGGAAGAACCCATGAATAGGTATCGACCCTTAAAGGAAAAACCCTCACAATTTATAAGGGGTAAACATGGTAAGGAATTGGTACTTAGAAGGTTAGTTGTAAAACTCAAAAATTTATTTGCATCCAAGTGAAGAGCTATCCAAGATGGAAACTAATGGTTTCATGGAAATATTATTTTCATAGTTGAGATGTTGTTTATAATGCATATATAATAATCTCAAAATTGATTATTATGTTCCATTGTTGAAAAAAAAGCTAACCTAATTTGAAATAGAAAACTTGGAGGAATGCCACTCATTGAGGGTGGATTATGGATCAACCATATAATTTAGTTTTATAAGCACATGTATGAGAAACCCATTACATCAAACAAGTTGTATCTTTTTAAAATTTATCAAGTTTATTTAAAATTTGGAATGTTTTCCTTAACAAGTTCTTGTAGCTTATGACAAGATGGATAGAAGAGAAAATATACATTGAGAGAAATATCCAAGCACATGTTGAAGGCCAAGGTATCACAAAGGTGGAAACATGTTGGTTTTTTTTTAATATCCATGAAAATTAGGAATTAAATAATGTGCATCATGTATTATTGTTTATAATTTTTGTAACATACATTTGATAACTCACATGATGGTAGCATCCCTATGTTGGTTTTGGTATAGGCTTATTTCCATAAGTGAGAACTGTTATAACACACCTAAGTTGGTTTTGGTATGCATATCATAACCTTAAAAAAAGTATAGTAAGTGTTGTCACTTGGATTTTCACCCTTGTAGGAGATGTCTTAGATCTCCTCATCCAAGTGGCACAATTGAAACACCTCTAGGCTTGTGGGTAGCCTAAGGATGAGGTGAATCTCTAAGTAGGGCTAGCTCCCTTTATGTACCACTTTGGATCACTACTACACCTAAAATTTGGGGGGGTGGGAAATGGAGAGAGAAAAATGAAATAAAACTAGACTAAGGGAGGTGATATACCAAATTAATTGATGAATACCAACCAACTGCATGTTACACATGAAACCAAAAGACTAACCAAACATACACTACTCCAATCTACATCTTCTCACATCAATGTTACATTATGAGGTTATGGATGAATGTTTAGGATAGGAGGAATAAAAAATAGGCCTTGAATGGCACTATTTAATATACTAACTCACTCAACCTTAAAAATTCCTAGAAAACTTCACATGCCCTGCAAGAAGAAGCTTTCCAACTGCAAATAGGATGAAAGAATGCGACAACATGCTAAAGCATCTATAGTCTTCACTAAGAAAGATAAAAAATTCAAGTAGAAAAAAATATGAACAGTCATTAAGAGGTAAAAATCAGTAGTATTATTGAAAAAAATGTATGAAAATGAGTAGGGCTTCACCATACTCAAGTGGAGCATAAGTTATAATGGCCAAAATGTCTAGTTTTTATAGAACATGAGAGAGAGGGGAGAAGAGAGAAGTCTAAGGGTCATAAGGAAACTTGTCAAGCAAATAAAATTAGTTAATTTTGAATGATAAGAGGATATAGGATTAAACATGCAATTTTATAAGGAACAAGTGGATCTCCAAGTCATGAAACTCTTGCAAAGTGGCATGAAAGTTCTCATTTTGTCTCATAAAATTGCTTTCATAATTTGGACTTGTTTGAACATCCTAAAACTGATTGGGGATATATTTTATGATTTAAATTAAGGTAAAAGGTTTGATACATTCGTCTCCATGCATTGGTTGTAGGATTGGTCATTTGGAATCATGTAAAAAGGAGCTATCAATGCCTATACTCTAAGAAACTCCTCTTTCATGCACCCTGCACACTTGACTTCAAAAAAGGCATCATTTTTACATGAAAATAAATGGGAGAGATTGGATGAAACTTTTAAAGATGTTGGAAATATTGTCATTGATGTCAAAGGTCTAGCATTATTGGTGATAAAGGCCACATTGCATTTAATGTTGTTTGTAATAAATATATCTTGGCTAATGTGAGTTAATATTTATTTAATATCAATGAATATATTTTTGGTTGCATATGAGACAAAAGAAGGGCCCATGGAGAAGTCAAAGAGCCATGGGGTAAAGAAAAAAGAAGGATGGGATGCATTTTCCCATGAAAAGTCATCTTGGGGAATTCCGAGAGTCACCAAGTGAAGACAAAAGAGGAAGGGTGCAATTTCTCATGAAGGGACACTTTAAAGAATACAAAAAGTCACCAAGATGAGGAAAAAAGAGGGAAGGACGTTTTTGATCATGAAGGGTCACCACATGACTTTTCAAAGGCAAAAATATGAAGGGTCATACAAGTTTGGCACCATTTTCCATGAGGATTGAAGGGTCACGAAGGGGGAAGGCCAAAGGTCATTTGGAAAGCTATAAATAAAGGCTTGAGAAGCCATTTGTAATATGAGAGATAGAGGTTGATTTGATATTTTAATATCTAGCTTAGAAGAGCAAAGGTGAGAGAGAGGAAAGAGATGTATTGAACTATCATTTGTTGAGATAGCAACATTGAGAGATAGGTGTGTGGTATACATAAAGGGGTTGGTGCTCCTGTGGGTTGGTGCTCAACAAAGGGGTTGGTGCTCCTGTGGGTTGGTGCTCACGAATAGTTATTGGGTTGGTGCTCAGCAAAGGGGTCGGTGCTCCTACAAGTTGATGCTTGTGAATATTGTTTGGGTTGGTGATCATTCATAAACTTGAGATTGTTCTACATGGTTTTTCACACATTGGGTTTCCACGTTATATCTAGTGTCTCTCTCTATCTTGTGTGGTGTTTATTGTTTGAGTTTTATCACATATCTTGGATGTTTGATTAAGTGGAATTTGGTTAAGGGAAAGTTTTATAAGATATATGATATACTGATTCACCCCCCCCCTCTCAGTATATCCCATGCTTAACAATTGGCATTAGAGTAGGTTCCTTCAGAAAGGGTTTAATAGCTTGAAGGTAAATCAAAGAAAAGCATAAGATGGCCCAGCAACTAAAGAAGGAGAATCAAGAGTTAAAATCTATGGTTGAGGCTCTTAAGGAACAGGTGTGTATCTTGGATTCTAAGTTGGCTATAGAAATAAAAGAAAATAAGATATTTATTTAGGATATTAAGAATCAGTTAGAGGTTGCAAATTCACTTTTAACATCAAAAGAAGAAAGGTGTAATCAGTTGAAGGTTGAGTTAGGCTCTTTAAAGGATAATCATGAGAAGCTTATAATCAATGTTGAGAAAGATCATGAAATATTAGTCCAAGGAAAGAAGGATGCAGGTTTTGAAGGCAAATCAAAGAAGCCGATCAGGTAGCCCAATGCTTTAAGTTTTTAAATTATTTTCATGGCCATTGTTTTTGTTTTTCATCATGTTGGTCATAGGGAAAGAGTATGAGGAAAAGTAATCAGTCAAAGGGAGATCTTAGTCACATTCAAGAAAAAGGTATGAGAAATATTGTTTGCTTCTGTTGTCATGAGGTTGGACATATTGATAAATTATGTCAAAATAAAGTAAAGAGATATTCAAGGAATGTCAAGAGATATAGAGCCCCTAAAAAATATGAGAAAAGATAAATTCAGGTTTGGAGACCTAAAATAGTAAAGGTTGATCAGGTTGAGTTTAAAAGTGAAAATGAATTACTTGCTATAGTAGATAAAGAATTAGATAGGAAGGATTGTGCATAATCTCTTGTTACATTTGAGCATGAGCTTTGTCAAGATAAGATAGTTACAAAAGTTGAGAATATGAAAAACATCATAAATGATAAGGTTAGTAAGTCAAAAAGGCTAGACATGCTTAAATGGATTCTAAAAGAAAAACACAAGAAGATCAAGGAAGAAACAGAGGAGATGTGGGAATCTCTTGAGATTTGTTTCTAGGACCCTTTTTGTGTGGGGTGTCTCTTCTAGGCTTCAAGGAGACACTTTTAAGAAAAAATGAAGCATGGTGGATGCTATTGGGACTTGGCTATGTTGCATGACAAGAAGGTGAGTTGGCAGATTAATTTGTATATCTTTTGAGAGAATAGATTTTTGAAGAAAATTTTGCATCAGTATTATGGTTTGAGGCTATTAGAATGATTCTTGCATATGCAATGTTTCAAATGATTATGGTCATAATAAATTATAATGTTAAAAAAGAGATAACAATTTCAGAAAGAAGGAAAAGCATACTCATGCAGATTCAATGAAGAAGGATCAGAGGTTCAAAGCTCCATTCATCAAGAAGAAGGTTCAAACGTGTTCATGGCAGAAGGAACAACCTGAAGATTCTATGTTGGTGCAAACAACTTTGCATGTAAGAAATAAAGATCAGCCATGGTTCATTGATAGTAGATGTTCGAGGCATATGACAAGAGATAAGAGCAAAGTAGATCAATGGTGGCATAGTGAGATTTAGAGATAAAACCACTGCCAAGATAGATGAAAAAGGTAATTTGAGTTTGGATTATGATAGAACCAAGACTAAGAATGTTTTGTATGAAAAAGGTATTAAGCATAATCTATTGAGTGTTAGTCAAATATGTGATCAGGGATATACATTAAAAGTTTCATGCAAAAGGTTGTGAGGTTAGAAGAAAATATTCAAATTAGTTGATTGCAGATTCTCAAAGGATAGGCAATATTTTAATTAGATAGCTTCTCAAAGACACGCAAGAGGAGTTAGGAGTAATTTCTATTACTTCTTGCCATTGATGTTTAACATCAGTTGAGGGGGAGCTAAGTGTTAGCTCCAGGTAGGCCCTTTGTCATTGATGTCAAAGGGGGAGAATAATAGGTATAGGTACAGGTACAAGGAACAAGTATAGGTTGCTACAATAAGAGAGAGTTATTGTATGTATTCAGATGATGGTATGTGCAGGTGACAAGATGTGGCAGTTTCAAGATTGAGGTTGCCATCAATGACAAAGGGGGAGATTGTTGGAAATATTGTCATTGATGTCAAAGGTCTAGCATTATTGGTGATAAAGGCCCCATTGCATTTAATGTTGTTTATAATAAATATATCTTGGCCAATGTGAGTTAATATTTATTTAATATTAAAAAATATATTTTTGGTTTCATATGAGACAAAAGAAAGGCCCATGGAGAAGTCAAAGAGCCACAGGGTAAAGATAAAAGAAGGATGGGATGCATTTTCCCATGAAGAGTCATCTTGGGGAATTCCAAGAGTCACCAAGTGAAGACAAAAGAGGAAGGGTGCAATTTCTCATGAAGGGACACTTTAAGGAATACGAAAAGTCACCAAGATGAGGAAAAAAGAGGGAAGGACGTTTTTGACCATGAAGGTTCACCACATGACTTTTTAAAGGCAAGAATATGAAGGGTCATACAAGTTTGGCACCATTTTCCATGAGGATTGAAGGGTCACAAAGGGGGAAGGCCAAAGGTCATTTGGAAAGCTATAAATAAAGGTTTGATAAACCATTTATAATATGAGAGATAGAGGTTGATTTGATATTGTAATATCTAGCTTAGAAGAGCAATTGTGAGAGATGAATATGATTTGTATTTTTTATATCTAGCTTAGAAGAGCAAAGGTGAGAGAGAGGAAAGAGATGTTGTATTCAACTATCATTTGTTGAGATAGCAACATTGAGAGATAGGTGTGTGGTATACATAAAGGGGTTGGTGCTCATGAATTGTTGCTGGGTTGGTGCTCGACAAAGGGGTTGGTGCTCTTGTGGGTTGGTGCTCATTCATAAACTTGAGATTGTTCTCCATGGTTTTTCTCACATTGGGTTTCCACGTTATATCTGGTGTCTCTCTCTATCTTGTGTGGTGTTTATTGTTTGAGTTTTATTGCATATCTTGAATGTTTGATTAAGTGGAATTTGGTTAAGGGAAAGTTTTATAAGATATATGATATACTGATTCACCCCCCCTCTCAGTATATCCCATGCTTAACAATTGGTATTAGAGTAGGTTCCTTCAGAAAGGGTTTAATAGCTTGAAGGTAAATAAAAGAAAATCATAAGATGGCTAAGCAACTAAAGAAGGAGAATCAAGAGTTAAAATTTATGGTTGAGGCTCTTAAGGAACAGGTGTGTATCTTGGATTCTAAGTTGGCTATAGAAGTAAAAGAAAATAAGATATTTATTTAGGATATTAAGAATCAGTTAGAGGTTGCAAATTCAATTTTAACATCAAAAGAAGAAGGGTGTAATTAGTTGAAGGTTGAGTTAGGTTCTTTAAAGGATAATCATGAGAAGCTTATAATCAAGGTTGAGAAAGATCATGAAATATTAGTCCAAGGAAAGAAGGATGCAGGTTTTGAAGGCAAATCAAAGAAGCCGATCAGGTAGCCCAATGCTTTAAGTTTTTAAATTCTTTTCATGGCCATTGTTTTGTTTTTCATCATGTTGGTCATAGGGAAAGAGACTGTATGAGGAGAAGTAATCAGTCAAAGGGAGATCTTAGTCACATTCAAGAAAAAGGTATGAGAAATATTGTTTGCTTCTATTGTCATGAGGTTGGACATGTTGATAAATTATGTCAAAATAAAGTAAAGAGATATTCAAGGAATGTCAAGAGATATAGAGCCCCTAAAAAATATGAGAAAAGAGAAATTCAGGTTTGGAGACCTAAAATAGTAAAGGTTGATCAGGTTGAGTTTAAAAGTGAAAATGAATTACTTGCTATAGTAGATAAAGAATTAGATAGGAAGGATTGTGCATAATCTTTGTCAAGATAAGATAGTTACAAAAGTTGAGAATATGAAAAACATCATAAATGATAAGGTTAGTAAGTCAAAAAGGCTAGACATGCTTAAATGGATTCTAAAAAAAAAACACAAGAAGATCAAGGAAGAAATAGAGGAGATGTGGGAATCTCTTGAGATTTGTTTCTAGGACCCTTTTTGTGTGGGGTGTTTCTTCTAGGCTTCAAGGAGACACTTTTAAGAAAAATTGAAGCATGGTGGATGCTATTGGGTCTTGGCTATGTTGCATGACAAGAAGGTGAGTTGGCAGATTAATTTGTATATCTTTTGAGAGAATAGATTTTACATTGGAAGGATTGTTACATTTGAGCATGAGCTTTGTCAAGATAAGATAGTTACAAAAGTTGAGAATATGAAAAAAATCATAAATGATAAGGTTAGTAAGTCAAAAAGGCTAGACATGCTTAAATGGATTCTAAAAAAAAAACACAAGAAGATCAAGGAAGAAACAGAGGAGATGTGGGAATCTCTTGAGATTTTTTTCTAGGACCCTTTTTGTGTGGGGTGTCTCTTCTAGGCTTCAAGGAGACACTTTTAAGAAAAAATGAAGCATGGTGGATGCTATTGGGTCTTGGCTATGTTGCATGACAAGAAGGTGAGTTGGCAGATTAATTTGTATATATTTTGAGAGAATAGATTTTTGAAGAAAATTTTGCATCAGTATTATGGTTTGAGGCTATTAGAATGATTCTTGCATATGCAATGTTTCAAATGATTATGGTCATAATAAATTATAATGTTAAAAAAGATATAAGAATTTCAGAAAGAAGGAAAAGAATACTCATGCAGATTCAATGAAGAAGGATCAGAGGTTCAAAGCTCCATTCATCAAGAAGAAGGTTCAAACGTGTTCATGGCAGAAGGAACAACCTGAAGATTCTATGTTGGTGCAAACAACTTTGCATGTAAGAAATAAAGATCAGCCATGGTTCATTGATAGTAGATGTTCGAGGCATATGACAAGAGATAAGAGCAAAGTAGATCAATGGTGGTATAGTGAGATTCAGAGATAAAACCACTGCCAAGATAGATGAAAAAGGTAATTTGAGTTTGGATTATGATAGAACCAAGACTAAGAATGTTTTGTATGAAAAAGGTATTAAGCATAATCTATTGAGTGTTAGTCAAATATGTGATCAGGGATATACATTAAAAGTTTCATGCAAAAGGTTGTGAGGTTAGAAGAAAATATTCAAATTAGTTGATTGCAGATTCTCAAAGGATAGGCAATATTTTAATCAGATAGCTTCTCAAAGACACGCAAGAGGAGTTAGGAGTAATTTCTATTACTTCCTGCCATTGATGTTTAGCATCAGTTGAGGGGGAGCTAAGTGTTAGCTCCAAGTAGGCCCTTTGTCATTGATGTCAAAGGGGGAGAATAATAGGTATAGGTACAGGTACAAGGAACAAGTATAGGTTACTACAATAAGGGGGAGTTATTGTATGTCTTCAGATGATGGTATGTGCAGGTGACAAGATGTGGCAGTTTCAAGATTGAGGTTGCCATCAATGACAAAGGGGGAGATTGTTGGAAATATTGTCATTGATGTCAAAGGTCTAGCATTATTGGTGATAAAGGCCCCATTGCATTTAATGTTGTTTATAATAAATATATCTTGGCCAATGTGAGTTAATATTTATTTAATATTAACAAATATATTTTTGGTTTCATATGAGACAAAAGAAAGGCCCATGGAGAAGTCAAAGAGCCATAGGGTAAAGATAAAAGAAGGATGGGATGCATTTTCCCATAAAGAGTCATCTTGGGGAATTCCAAGAGTCACCAAGTGAAGACAAAAGAGGAAGGGTGCAATTTCTCATGAAGGGACACTTTAAGGAATACGAAAAGTCACCAAGATGAGGACAAAAGAGGGAAGGACGTTTTTGATCATGAAGGTTCACCACATGACTTTTCAAAGGCAAGAATATGAAGGGTCATACAAGTTTTGCACCATTTTCCATGAGGATTGAAGGGTCACAAAGGGGGAAGGCCAAAGGTCATTTGGAAAGCTATAAATAAAGGTTTGAGAAACCATTTATAATATGAGAGATAGAGGTTGATTTGATATTGTAATATCTAGCTTAGAAGAGCAATTGTGAGAGATGAATATGATTTGTATTTTTTATATCTAGCTTAGAAGAGCAAAGGTGAGAGAGAGGAAAGAGATGTTGTATTGAACTATCATTTGTTGAGATAGCAATATTGAGAGATAGGTGTGTGGTATACATAAAGGGGTTGGTGCTCATGAATTGTTGCTGGGTTGGTGCTCGACAAAGGGGTTGGTGCTCTTGTGGGTTGGTGCTCATTCATAAATTTGAGATTGTTCTCCATGGTTTTTATCACGTTGGGTTTCCACGTTATATCTGGTGTCTCTCTCTATCTTGTGTGGTGTTTATTGTTTGAGTTTTATTGCATATCTTGAATGTTTGATTAAGTGGAATTTGGTTAAGGGAAAGTTTTATAAGATATATGATATATTGATTCACCCCCCCTCTCAGTATATACCATTCTTAAGAAAAAACCCTCCATGGCCTTATAATATTTAGGTACACCTTAAAAAGGCTCACACTTGAAGTTTTCACACTTCTCACTAGCTTGGTCACTATGCTAGTTTTGACTAGCTGAGATGAAGCTATGTTTTGAACACTTAGAATTTTTTTTAAAATATTTATATCACCATATTAAGTTATAAAAATTATATATATTCATCTCAAACTTTATTTCATCTTTAGACTCCTTCTAGAATCTACAAAACACATAAAATAGTCAAAAGTTCCCTATTTTGTACCCGGTACGTACAATTATTTAAAGCTCAAAAGGGTGGGGAGGAGTATGAGAGAGTCCTTTACAAGTTAAAATATTTTTCATGATAAAAAATATGCCATTATATCATCTATACAACTCCATCTCCATCATCAGATCACTAGTAAGGGTTTTGCAAGGGTTTAGACCATTTTTAATTTTTAAGCTTTGTTCATGAAGGTTTCACATTAAATTTTTAAAAAAATTCCACAAGATGGTTTTTTATGACCCTTTATAACTCCTATAAAATTATTTTACCCCCATTCAAAGTATCAATAGATATGTGAGCTTCCAAACCTCTCCTGTCGAGCTTATTTTCATATTTTGCACAAGTCTGAGTTGTCTTTGAGCTAAAAAAAATGGAATTATTGTGCTTTGTATGAAAAATAAATTTTTAACATATATTTAAATACCATAAAAAAATTTACCAATCCATTTTAATTATTTTATAAGGCTAGAGTTGAAAATGACCCCCTCTTTGTCTTCTAAGCCTCACCATGCCTAATAGCCTATCTGCACCTTAAAGCCCAAAATGGGTTTTTGATGACTTTACCTATATAAAAATAACTCATATAAATATAATGTTATCCCATAGACCTATTAAAATCAGTTTTAAATATTACTTAGGGATAAAAGTTAAAAATGTCTCACATTTGGTCTTTATGGCTGAAAATGCCCTATAGGCCTGACTGCAACCCTTGTGGTTTGGACTATTCTATTGAGATTCACCATGTATTTTTTGGTTATTAATGTTTTATTATATTTTATATATATTATTACACATCTTATAAATATCCACACAACCTATTAGTCCAACCTTTGTCACCTTTTCCCAAAATGGCCAGGGTTTGTGCATGAGGGGAGTGCCCTCTATATGTGATAAAATAGAGGGAACTCCCCTATTTATTTAGACAATGGTGATTAATATATAGTATTATTAAAGTATTATATATTCCATATGAAAAATTATAGTCCTTTATTGTATGATTATACCTTCCAAAGGCATTGAAAACCAAAGTAGATTGTGAGGAAAGATACTGCATGTAGGCTTTTCCCAATTTAACTATATTTTGCATTATGGAGTCCTTTATTATGCTTGATTTCAATTTAATGAGGGTTTATAAATAATTTTATCATCTTGGTTAAGGTTTCCAAACATCCATTCATCACTATAATCTTCCATATACTTCCCATATAACTTACTTAGTCAAGACTGAGTGTTATACAACTGTGACTGTGTTTTATCCCAAAACAAGGTCCACCTGTAGGTTACATTTCATGAATTAAGATGGATAAAATGCTTAAATAACCATTTATAGTTATTTTTATTCATGTTTTACCTACTTGGATCCATTTATCTCATGTTTGGATACACCCACATCAAGAACCATCACCCTTTTGTTCATTGTCTCTCACAGTCACCTATAGTGGTTGTAGGTGCATATTTTTAGATAAAAGGGGTATTTATAGGTGTTTACCTAATAAATATTTCACATAATAAATAAAATTTTTGTCATAAATTTAAACCAAGTTCTCATCATTCTCTAGGTCCACAAGAATGAAACATCTTCTCAAACCTGCACCATAGGCTGGTTGTAGGTGAATAATTTGGGAATTAGACACCTATAGGTGTATACGGGGGTCTAAAACACACTATATAATCTTTTTATAATGATATATCAACTCATACATGTTATTTACCTACATCAAATCCAATTCAAACATAGAGGCATGTCTAGTTTATAACTTTTGAATGAAAAGGTCTCTTGAAGCTCAAACCTAGAGGTGAACACTGCCTGGGTTTCAGTGCTTTTAAGGGCATCTTTAGGACCCAAAAAAACCACTTTAAATCAATACTCTATCCTTAAAACTTTTTAAAGTATTTTTAATATGTAGGAGATATAATAAAAAGCCATTAGAATGCCTCAAATGTCCTCATAGCCTTGTCATATGATATTCACAAAACACTCTTGGACCTCTATCTTGCATGTTTAGGGAAAAGAGTCTTATAACATACAATAATTTCTTTGAAGGTGATTTTAAAATTTGTTTTCCAAACTATCCTTTCAAATGGGTCTGCTATGGTCAAAACACAATATGCTACCTATAGGTGGTTATTCAGAGTATACAGGTAGTGGACAGAATATGGACAATATGCATTGATTTAAACCTCTTAGGAGTTATATATCCATATAAAAAACCTCAAATGTATTATTAACACATCCAAGATATTTAAACCACTACAAAGGCTCCCATCATATCATGACATCATTAATGAAGGCTCTTGTATGTGTGTATGGGCTAAATGTGGACAATGAACATGAAATGGAACAAAAATGTGGATGAAAGGCCTTATGGATAACTCAAACTCATCTCCAATCCCTCAATTACATGATTTAAATTAATTAAATCCTAATACCAGTTCCAAAACATCCCTTTCAGTGTGAAAACCACTTGCAGACGTATGAAACAAAGCAGGAAGGTATAACTAGTGACTGGTTGGTGTAGTGTAAAAGCTTGTAACTAGTCTTGCACTTTATCAAACATCAAAGAGAAATATACTCAGAAATTTATGTCTTGAATAAGTTAATACACCCTCATTATATTTCCATGAACAAGATAGACAAGTCTCATACATGTAACTACAAGTGGGAAAGAGTGAAAATCTGACTATGAGGAATGGCAAGATTGAAAGTTTCTCCAAAGTATGATGTGGTGAAACCAAACATGGAAGGGAAGGAAAATTTAGAATTTAAACATTATTAAAACCATATTTTATCACATGATACCTCTATAAAAGACTACCATTCTGCAACTAGGAAGAAACTAACTGAAACCTCATAATGGTGACACCTTCTTGTAGCATGAGACAACTTACCCATCAAAACATCATGAAACATTAAAAAATCATGGAGAACATCTGAGAAGGTATAAAAAATACTATGGAGTCAACATCACTAATTGGTCCATACGAACTTGCCCAAAATGGAGCAAAACCTATAGGGTGCATGAAATAGTAAGCAAAAAAGCATAGTCAACTTCATGAGGATAGTAAATAAATAAAAATACATAATTATTCAAAATTTTCTTATGTAAATTAATTTATTTTAGTGTAATATCATCTCCAAAAATCATTTGACCCAAAACCTCTTCAGCTGTCTATACTAAGCATAAACCTTTTGGTCACTTCTGTATGTCTAGTAAGCCAAAGAAGGAGAAGAATGGTTTTGGCTCAAAATGGAACTTAAATATAATTTAAATAATTTATAATATTTTTAGGAAGATTAATAGGTGTTATATGACCTTACCCCATGTGTCACACTTCCCCATCAGCCGCACAATTGCCAAACTTACCTTTTTCAATTAGTTTCATAAATTTTCGTTAGATAACCTACAAAATTCTGATTGAACTAACATTACTGATAGGGAATCTAACATATTGAATTATTTGAAATAAAATAGGATATATATACACCTTGGGATCCATGTCACTTACATTTATGACCTCTAAAAGCCTTCAAAATGACTGAAAATGAAAAATTGACTAATATGACTAAGAACCAAGCTAGGATGACATTAAATGACATAAAATAACTTATAATACACCCCATGAAAAAATATTAGACCCCATAAAACATTTGAAAGGCCAATTTGTTTTACCTATAGGGTCCTAATTTGACCTTCAGGGTCAAATGTGGTCAACAAATTAGTGATTCATAGGGGTAGTATGCCTACTATACTAACTAGACCAATAGTCTTATTAGTCCATTGAGATTAGGGAGTCATCTAAAGTCTAAAACATATAATATAACTTGACCATTTACCACAATGTTTGATCAAGGTAAGACCACTTGACTACCTCAACCACACAAAGCAAAAGACACACACAAAGCAAAAGCAACACACATGTGCTTTGTGAGCACTTATGAAACACACACACCAAAATAAATAAACTAAAATTAAAATCTAACTAAATTGAGATGAAAACTCCCTCCTATATCAGAGGGGAATTTTGAAACTCTTATTAATTCATTACATGAAAGATTTAGTGAGATATGTAGCCTTTTGTCCTTTAGTATTAATGCCTCCAACCTTTTCATAATGTTTGCCAACTTCATTGGTATGATGTTCATTGAGAACCAAGTAGCTACAAACAAATTTTCTATGTAAATTATCTCTTCTTACATATAAATAACATCAACCTTATCGTATGGCTCCTCAATTACAACCTCTTTCTTGATTTCCATGGTGCTCTCAATAAGATTGGGGGTTCTTCTTAGCTACAAGTTATTCTAGTTCATCAATGAGATTTGAATACTCTACCCAATATTGGTCATTGTCCTCCATGGAAGACTCTTTCTTCACCTTTTAATGTACTTGGCCCTCAACTTGACAAATCTCTTCAATCTCTTGAAAGAGATTCATTTGTATAAGCCAATCATCTTTGTCCTCTTTATCATTTAGAATCACTAATTTTTCAATCTTCTCTTATTGATGTATGAGGTCATAAATCTAGTGATATTCAAGATCCAATGCATTTGATGGTGATTCAAGATCAGGTTGAGCTATTGGGTCATCTTTAAGAACAATATCTTGCACCTTGGTCTCAAGAGAGTTTTTTAGGACTGCAACCTCTTTGGGGATGACTTGAAATTATTCTCCATCCTTAATAGTAAATTCATCTTCAAAATTTAGGACCTATTTAGGGATGTCATGTTGTATCTCAAATTCCATAACTTTATTTCACTTCTCAAGGGATGAAATATCTTCCATCTCCTTCTCCTTCATGGTGATTCCAAGACTAGGCATCTTGAAATCATGTAACCTAGCTTGATGAGGCTACTAAGGAGGTATGTTTTATTCAAGCAAGAGTTTTTAATTATTATCAACCAACTAATCCTCTTTAAGTTCCTATACCACAAGTCCATCATGGAAAAGGGTGATTGGGTGAGGACAAGATGAACTAATTAGTGGAGGTAACACATATAACTCAAAATCATATTGAGAGTGAAATGTAAGGGGTTCTTTTGGAATTTCTTGAGGAAGGGGAAGTAGACCTTGGGATAAAATAGCTTGGTTTTAATCCTTCAATTTTAAAATCAATTAATTTTAATCTGATTGGGCTTGATCATTCTCTTGAGGAAGGTTAGATGGGGTTTGTTTAGGCATAGGATTTTCTTTTAGGTCTAAACCTTCCATCACACCTTGACTTAGTAATTTCATCCTTGACTCTAACTCTTCAATTTGATTGGATATGCTATCTTGGAAAAGTCTCTCTTGAGTTTAATAAGCATCATCATGAGGATGAGGAGTACAAGAGGTATCATATGGAGGACAAGAGGTTTCTTGAGGAAGGGTGAGAGGGTCTTGCCTAGGATCAAGTTCTCTCTCAACTTCACACCTTATCTAGGATTTTAACCTCTTTCTTTCCCCATGATTCCACTACCTTAATCTAAATTAGTATGTTAGGATTATGAGTCTCTTTTTGAGGTATTGATGTAAATTTAGGAGTGGATGAAGTGTTAAAAAACTTGGGATCTCATTAGGCTTGGATTCTCCACCTTGTCTCCAACTTGGAATCTCATATCTATAAGTCTTCTCTTGAGGTGGGGATGCAATTGGAGAGGGAAACGAGGGATTAAATTCCAATTTTTTTGATGATTACATGGACTATTACATATTAATGTTATCTAACTCAATCTACCTATCAATATTTTCTTCAAAAACAAGGTTTCTCTTTTCAACTCTCTCTTCCAACTGATTTGGAAAAGGACGACTTTGGTAAGCTTGATTGAGATCATGAATAGGGGTCATGTAGGATTTATAGCAATTTTGGGGAAGTGGATATTAAGGTTGATAGGTTTGGTGATGCTTCCTTTCATGAAATCTTATCCTATCTTCCAAGGATGAAACTATGCCACTCACATCTAGCATCTCACTTGTTAGCCTTTGCTAATTAGTTCTCTCAATAGATGCCCACTCTCTTTTGACCAGATCTAATGCATATCTCACATAATGAATTAAATGAATAAGAAAATCTTTAATATTTCACCTTAGTGTTTCAAGCTCTAATATATACTTCTCATACCCCAAAATAGTTTTCTTGAAGGTTAAATTGGATTGAGTTGAGAAGTGGCTAGGTTGACTAAGAGAAGCAAGATATTGAGGAGGCTAGATATATGACTGATACACTTCATGATAAGGTTAAATATGATCATTTTGGGGCTAAAAATAATCATATTTAGGCTAATAATAATCATATTGGGACTGATAATAATCATATTGGGGCTGACAAGGATTTCCATAAGCTTGGTAAACCTCACCAACTTGTGTAAAACAAAAATCAACACAAAATTCAGCCATGAAACTTCATTGAAATAAAAAACACAAAGAAATATATTACCAAAAATATTCAAAAGGAAATCTGGCCTGCCTGACCAACTAATGTATCTTCGTGTCATCATTGATGCTTTGATAGATACCTCCAAAGGAAGATTGTTGAAAGACAACACCAAAAATCTTTCAACCTCTTGGACTAAGAGTCCCACTAGGCATTGCTAAAAACTATTCACTTAGATTTTCACCCTTTGAGGATATGTCTTAGCTCTCCTCATCCAAATGGAATAATTAAAACACCTCTAGGCTTGTGGGTAGCCTAAGGATGAGGTGAATCTTGAGGTAGAGCTAGTTCCCTTGAAGTACCACTTTGGATCACTACTACACCTAAACTTTAGGGGTAAAAGGGAGAGAGAAAATTGAAAGCAAACTATCCTAAGGGAGATACACCAAATTTATTGATGAATACCAACTAGCTACATGTTACACATGAAACCAAGAGACTAACCAAACATACACTTCTTTAATATGCATATTCTCACATCAATGTTACATTATGAGGTTATGGATGAATGTTTAAGCTAGGAAGACTAGACAAGAGGCCTTTAATGGCACTAGTGAATAGACTAACTCACTCAACCTTAATACTCCTTGTTGGCCATTTCTTTTGGCCCACATACCAAAATTTTGATTGATTTGAATAACTACATAATCCATCAGAAGAACTATGGACTCCATCAAAAAATCTATGAACTCCATTAGAAGATATATGGACTTCATTAGTATAGCTACGGACTTTAGTAATGAACCTTTGGAGATGCATAAAAGGGATGCAGAAGCATTTGGTAAGTTAAAGAGAAGTTATAAAGAAGATTGTAGGTTTTGTCATGTAGAAGGCTTCAAGCTTTACAAGGTGAACGACTTTGATTTTTTGAAAGTACTTTGCTTAATTTGGCAAGTAAGTTGCAAGTAATCATAACTCCAAAGTAAAGTGACTCCACAACCCCAAGTTTCTCTATCTAACATTCCACGGGTTTGTGGAGCTGCTTTACTTAAAATTGACTTATAAGTTGAAAATAGTGAAAAGTCCAAAGTAGTAAGCAGTAAGGTCTGATAATTCCAAAGTAGGCAATTGTGGAAAACCAAATCAAGTAGAATCCAAGTGCAAAATATCATTTTTAGCTAAGTATTTACTTGCATTTTTTTGGACTTTTAGTGTCAGAATTGTTTCAAACTTTGTCCAAAAGACAAGTTTAGAAAACTTATTTTTCTTGGGAGAAGTGTCCAAGAAAGGTTTTTTTAATAATCTTTTATTTAAGCAAAGTTCCCTATACAACTTTCTTGAAAGGTGCATTTCTCAAGAAAGTGGTCCTTTTCATTTTTTTTGAAGGGCCAATTTTCACTTTTCGAAAAGGCACTTTCAAAAGAAATGGTCCTCTTCAAAATTTATAAAAGGTACATTTTCAACTTTTCCAAAGGGTATGTTCCTTTTGGAAGGGCCATTTTTAAAATTTCCATAGGACTTTTCCAAAAGGGCAAGGCGTTTTTTGCAAAGAAAGGACCGTTACATTTTTCTTAAGGGTTTGTTTGGATCTCTAAGGGGAAATTTGCAAAGGAAATAATTCCTCCAGAATTTTTGTTTGAAGGAAGTTTACTAAGGAAAAGGCCATTCAAAAAGTTCTAAAGGGTATAATCCCTTCGAAAAAGGATCAATTACAAAATCCTAAAGGGTATATGCCTTTCAAGAAGGATCATTTCAATAAAGCCAAAGGTTTATTTCCTTTCAGGGATTCTAATTCAAGAAGGTTGAGGGCACATTTAGAAAGGGCATAAGGATCATTGCAAAAGTTTGAAGGGTAGTTACCCTTCAGAAGAGGACACTTAGCAGATTTTCAAAGGGTACTTTCCCTTCGAAAAGGACACTTGCACAAAGCTTAAAGACCAATTGTAAAGCAAAGGAATGGCTCAAAGGAAGTATCCATTAGATTTAAATGGCTTCAGAAAGTTGTAAAAGGCACTTAGGAAAAATACCAAGGGAATTCCTTCAAAATAATAAGCTTTGAGAAAGTATTCTAAGACTTTGTTGTGAGATAAAATCTAAGGGAAAAGGTTTTAAGGCAAAAATTTTTGTAGAAAAGTGGTCCAAAAAGAAGAAAGTTGCAAGGAATGATAAGTCTAAAGCAAGTAGTGAGTAATGAGAAGCTCAAAGAAATAAGCAAGTAAGTAGTAATTACTAAGGATAAAAACAAATAAATAGGTGACACTTGTTAGGATCATGTAGACCTAGATCAATGGAGCGAAATAAGTCAAATGGTTTGGGGAATCCAAGATTTGACATGTGGCAATAAATGGAACATGTCAACAATTCAAGAGAAGGATCCAAGGGCTCGTGATTGATTATGCATTAAAATCCAATGGAATGAATACACAAGTGGGGTTAGTGAACTAAGTATATCAATGACATAAAGGACCAAATGACGAAGGTAAACATAACAAAAGTAAAGATGACTCAAGTTGAACCAAGATAGTAACAAGAACCAAACCCCATAATTAAAGCTCCTAAAGGAAATAAAAGAGTTGTTCATACCCACTTATACAAAGTGGGTGAGTTACTTTAATGAAGACGTAGAACCATGCTTTTAATCATGCCCTCAACAAGCTGCCACTCAAAATAGGTTCAATCATGATGCTGCCAAGTACACAAGTATGGGGGCCTTATCTTGGTGACAAAAGAGAGTTGATGCATTTAGGGATTCGAGGAAGCTACAAAAAATATCTTGGCCATTTATGATGCCCCTTCTCCATCCTCTCACATAGGCCCCCTCTTCTCTCATCCCCTTTCTACTATAGATAGGCTTTTGGGCCTTAATAAGGATCCCTTGATTGGTGATAGAGGCACTCTATTCAAATTTCCTTGTAGCACTCTCTTGAATAAATACAAGACAAATTTTTGATTTCCACTGAAGTCAAGTGTGCATTATTGAAGTTTAACTTATAGAATGTATGTTTTTCCTCATCATCTATGAGTTCTCTATGCACCTCACTTTAGTTTTCTTGGTTTACTATAGGTCATGTGATGTTTTAGCCTTGGTGACTTTTTGAAGCATTAATAGTCATAATGTTTGTCTTATAGACATAATTCTTCCTTCCATTCAAAGTGAATCTTCCCCTTTAACCTCCACATAGATAATCTACTTGTAGCTTTGAAAAAGGATCAGCTAGACTTGTCTTGTTTAAGTCTAGTAGTAGTCACTAAGGTTCCCAGTCTAAATGTGGATCACTTTCTTTTAGTGCATCACCTCCCTTAGCTTAGATTTTCATTTTTATGTTATCTTCCTATCCCTTTTCCTTAGTCCACAGTAGATTTTAACATGGAAAATGAGAGCTAAATTAAAGCATTTGAGGAACTAGCCTCATTAAAAAGGTTAGAGATTCAACCTCATAACAGGATACCACATCTTGAGATTATTTGAACACTTGTATCTAGGAGTCAGAGAGCGTAAGAAACTCACCCATAAAGGGTGTAATTCTAGCCTAAAATAGTTTTTGGCATGCCTAATGGGACCAATTTCAAAGAAGATTGGTCAATTTTGATGCTGGTTTGATCAATTTGCAATGGTTTTAGCTTTCATCTTTCAATATCTAGTGACTCCAAACAACACTCAAAAATTTGGTGGTAGAATAATAGGTATTTTGCATGCCAAAGGTAAATATAAGATCAAATTATAGAGGTATTCCTTCTAAATTTTTTGAATTAACTTTAAACTTAGCAAGAAGGTTAAGGTTCACCCATACTCACCCATACGTAGGAATTTTTTTTCCTAAACTAGCCATAAAGTATACCTACACAAGAAGACCTTTGTTAGCCCCTTTTATTACCATGATTCCTCAAAGAGATTTTGTAGGATTTAGTGGCCAAATTCCTTTGAATTTTCCACATTATAACCCTATGCTAGTAGCATCCCTCAAAAGCATCCCATATTTCATAGGAGACCAAGCTATGACTCCTACTAAACACATCGTAGATATAGCCAATTTATGCAATATCCATAATGTCACAGTAGAAAATGTAGCTATCAAACTATTGGCTATGTCATTTAAGGGAAAGGATTTAGATTGGTATAGAGGTTTAGCTCTTAACTCTATTCAATCATGGGATCAACTGGGAACAACCTTATGTAAGAGATTTATAGACAAGAGTAATCATTTGCCACTTGTAGAATAGTTTACCACGATCAAAAGAGATCCTCATGAAGTTATACAAGACTTTAACACAAGATTCCAAAAGGATTGGGACATAATTCCAAAAAATTTTAGACCATCCCATAAATTTTCACTCTTATACTACTTGAAGGCTCTAAACAGTGACATAGCATTAATGATCCAATCCATGGGAGGGGACATATTGCCAGACGCTTATGAGGTGGTTATCAAAGTAGAAAATTGCCTAGTTCAGGCTGGAAAGCTTACTCATATACCTATAATGCCCCTTTTCCCTAAGATTAGACCACCTCCTAAAGTCATTCCCCCACTTGATATTATTCTTCCAACTCCAAAAATTGCTGCTATACCTTCATCTAAGTAGGAAAAGGCATCCACTAGTGGATCAAGTGACTCCCAAGAGCAAAAAAATTACCTAAAGCTTAAGAGCATGCTCCAATCCTTGTAAAATGATGTAGTAAATGTAAAAAGGTAGGCTCAATTCAATAATCCATACCAGGCTCCATATCAGTCTCAACAACAATATTATCAAGGTAATAGACCACCCTTTAAGGGAAACTTCCAAGGTCAGAACAAAGAGCAAGGACAAGGATAACCTAGCTATAATAAGTAGATTAGTTACAATCTAAATACTATAAGATCTTCTAACACCTTGGTTACTATTCAAAATAATCTAGCTCAAGAGGATAAAGGGATAATGCCTTGGAATTAGTCTTTTGGGCCATCCATAGTCCTAACCAATGTTGCTAACCAGACACTTAATGACCAATGGCAGCAGGCTATTGTTTATGAATATAACCAAGCCTTAGTGTCTCAAAGAATGGAGAATCCCATGATACCAAGGCCAAGATAGTATCCATAAGACCAAGGATTTGATCAAGTCCCAAACCAATTGAATGTTACAATGGTCATCAGTGAGCAAGAATAGTGTTATGCATGTAATCATTAGGCCAACTCCAGTCAAGCTCATGTCCCAGTGTTAGCAAATACAAGATTTAAAAGAAAGAATATGAGTGACAACCAAGGAACATTCAAGGAACCCCCTACCACCACTCATTTATTGTCTAAGCCTAATGAGCCTACTATCACTCCAAAGTTCTCAACACCTCCACAAGGATCATAGATTCAATAAATAATAGTAGTGGCTCCCAAAGCACAAGAAAAATTTAGCAGTACACCAATCAACATTATTAAACAAATGAAGAAATACAATGTGAGTGTACCAATGTGGGACATGTTTTCCATGCCTGGTCAAGTGGATATCCTTCAAGAATATTTATCCAAGATATGTGTTACAACAACTGCAAGTAAATAAACAAGCAAAGAAGTTGAGGTCCTCACTAATGTAGTCAAGGGTCCTATGGGAAAAATGTCAAGTAATGTGTTCAAACCTCCTCCTTTATACATTTAATTGATCATTGGTGACTCTTTGGTGCATAATTGCTTGGTTGATAGTGGAACTAGCACTTCAGTAATGGCAAAATCCATAGCTGATCAACTAAACATTAAATACGAGCCACATACCAAGGGAGTTTTGTAGCTTGATGGTTCTTCCACAAAGCCATCTAGTATCATCAAGGATTTGAATATGACCCTACATGATTGTCATAGTGTTTTAATGGGTCAATATGTGTTGATCTTTGATGTAACTCCTCACTTTGTGTTATGCCTCTCTAGAGAACTCACAACCCAGATTGGGGGTTATCTAGCAATAGATTAGTCCTACATGGCATTCATAACAAGTTATGGAACTTAGGTATCAATCAAGGTTGAGCTCATGGCATAATTCTATATTGAGCCTCATCAGCTAGATAACATAAATATAAATTATACCATCCTTGATGAGGATGAATTTACTATTGGTCAAGAGTTGAATACTCATATTAAGGAGTTTCCAAACTTGTTCTTAGATGATCTATGGGGGGATAACTAAACTATCAAACCTTTAGAGGGTGTTAAAGAAAGAGACATGGGTGTCTATTTGCTACATGATGAAAATTAGCTCATGCCTTCCATCATTAGACCTAAAAGAGACCTCAATGGTATGTGGAAGTTATTCTTTGATGGCTCAAGGAGCAAAAATGGAGTAGGCACATGGGCAATGTTGATTTACCCTTCAGGTAATAAGAATTTCTCTTCCTATAGGTTCCATTTTAGTTTCTCTTCTAATGCAATAAAATATGAAGGATTGATCTTTGGTTTCCAATGGGCCAAGAAAAGAGGATTCAAAGTGTTGTAAGCATACGGAGATAATGTGCTTATAGTGAACCAAGTTAGAGACTTGAACATCACAAAGAATCCTTTGATGAGGTCTTACAAAAATAGAATGTGGGACCTAATTGAATATTTTTAAGCCTTCAACATCCAAGCTATACCAAGGAACCAAAAGTAACATGCTAATAGGTTAGTAGTGGTGGGAGCTTAGTTTGATATTATGACTAAAATAAAAGAGGCCAAGGTTCAACCACATACCAAGGTGGTGGTGAGGCCATCAATGCTAGATAATGAAGTCCATTGGCAAGTTTTTGAAAATGATAGACAAATTGATTGTTTCTTATAGCAAGAGGTAGATTTTTTCTTAATAAACCAAGTTAAATTTCAACATTAGTATGAGGATCAAATTGTTCAAATTAAGTCTAACAAACTTATTAAAGGGTTAGTCACATTTGAGGGCCTTTACCGTGAGGGAGACCATATGAGGAAAGAAAAGGTGGTAATGTCAACCAATGAAGAAAACTTTTAGAGAGTCCTCATCTTCAAAGAAAAACTTCTCAAGCTCAAGAAGGTAAGAAATAAGGCTAAGAGGCATGCTTTCATAGCACTCTACCAGGAATACACAAACATATTTGCTTGGGAATACAATGCCCTGAAAGGTTTTGAGCCAAAGTTAGCCCAACATACTATAGAACTAGAGGCTAATGCTAAGATTGTGAAGCAAAAACAAATTCCCATTAATCCCAAAATTAAAGAGCTGATGAGAGAGCTAACCAAGCTAATTGAATCCAAGATAATCTTCCCCATCAAGAACTCATCATGGGTAGCCAATTTGGTGCCTATAAAGAAAAAGAGTGGGGAGATTAGGCTATGTGTTGACTTCAGAGATTTGAAAAAAGTCTCCTTGAAGGATCTTTACCCTCTACCATACATGGAGTAGCTTCTTCAAATAGTTGCAGGTTTAGAATAGTTTTCTCTTTTGGATGTGTACTTAGGATACAACTAAGTATTAGTAAAAGAAGAAGATTGGTACAAGACTACCTTCACCACTAAATGAGGCATGTATGTGTACCAAAATATTCCCTTTGGTTTTTCAAATGCTATGGAAACTTTGAAAAGAGCCATAAACATGGCTTTCTAAGGATTTTTGAATTAAATGGTGCTGGTCTACTTGGATGACATCACAATTTTATCCAAGAATGCCAGCAAACACATGGACTACCTGAGCTTGATCTTTGAAAGATGTAAGGAGTATGAGATCTTGCTAAATCCTAAGAAGTGTGTGTTTGTCATACATGAAGGTAAACTATTGGGCCACATAATTTCAAAAGAAGGGTTGTCTATTGATCCTGAAAGGGTAGATGCCATCTTATCAATCTCTCTCCCCAAGCATAAGAAATGAGTTTAGAGCTTCCTTGGCAAAATAAACTTTGTAAGAAGGTTCATACTGGGTTTTGTAATCTTGGTCAAGCCTATTACTGCCATGATAAAGAAGAGTTAAGTTTTTTATTGGCCAAGGGAAGAAAAAGATGATTTTGAAGGCATCAAATAGGCCATTATCCAAGCACCCTTGCTCATAAATCTCAATTTCTTCAAGGATTTTATGCTATACACCTTTGGCAATGTTGACATCTTGTCAGCTATGCTGATACAAAAAATTAGTGAAGGATTGGAGTAGCCAATTACCTTTTTTAGTCAAGGGCTAGCAGGATATAAGATGAGGTAAAATTTTATAGAGAAGCAGATCCTTGCATCAGTAAGGAGTCTTAAGTATTTCATACCAATGTTCTCCAACAACAAGATTTATCTCATGGTGCCCCACCCTGAAGTTAGGGATTTCCTCCTTAACAAAGATCTAAATGAGAAAAGAGCTAGCTAGATCACCAAAACCATGGAGTTTGATGTGAAAATCAAAGTGACCAAGTTGGTCAGAGGTAGAGGTTTTTTTGAGAACATGGTGGAATATATTAAAAAAGACAAAGAAGTTGCCATGGTGATTCAAGACAACTCACAGGCAGAGACAATTTCATAAAAGTTGGCTCCATGATATGGCACATTTTATACTAGTAAGAGAATGATCCCAAGGTATAGATAAGGTAAAAAGAAGGTATTTCAAACTTTAGTCCATAGCTTATGCATTGTTTGATAGGGTTTTATTCAGAAAGGACCTCAGTGGAGTTCTCCTAAGGTGTGTAGATAATGACCAAATAACCAAGCTCTTGGAGCAATTCCATGATGGACCTATAGGAGGTCATTTTGCACCTAGAACCATAATAGCAAAGATACTAAGGGCTGGTTATTACTATCCTAGCCTCTTCAAAGATGCTTATGCATGGGTAAGAATGTGTCAAAAATGTGCCCTCTTTATGGGTAAGCAAATACTGGCAACTTTTCCTCTCAACCTAATTCAGGTAGAGTAACCATTCATGTAGTGGGCTTTGGATTTTATAGGAGTGATCAACCCTATATCAAGTGTGGGGCATAAGTGGGTGATTACTACAAATGAATACTTCACCAGATGGGTAGAAGCCATCATGTTGAAGGAAGCTAATGAAAGTGCAGTCATAGACTTATATGACAACATTGTAACTAGGTTTGGTGTTCTATCTACTATTATTTTTGACAATGCATTTACATTTATTGGTCTAAAAACAAGTGAATGGGATCTCAAAATAGGCATCTACCTCAGCACCTCTTCTAATTATTATCCTCAATGAAATGGATTGGCTGAGTCCATAAATAAGAATTTACTGAGAATCATCAAGAGGACTATGGAGTAGAAGTAGAGAGTGTGGCACACCAAACCAAAGACAACCTTGAGGGATGACAGGGTGACTCTTAAAGCTATCTTTAGAAATTATCCATATGTTTTAGTTAATGGAAGGGAGGCCAAGTTGCCCATTTCTCTTGAGCTGCCTGCATTATAACTAGCCCATCAACTAGAACTACTGGAAGAGAAGCCTATTAATGAGAGACTAGCTAAACTCATGGAGCTTAAAGAAATGAGAGACCTTGAAATGAAAACATTAGAATTACATCAAGCTCAAGTCAAGAAAGCTTTTGACAAGAGATCCATATCAAGGAACTTCAAGGAAGGAGACCTAGTCCTCAAGTGGGATTCAAATAGGGCCAATCCATGCAACCATACCAAGTTTGACAGCTTGTGGAGTGGCCCTTATTTGATCCATGGATGTAAACAACATAAATTTTGTTTAGCTTTCCCAAATATATGGAGAGGTATTACCCATCCTAGTCAATGGGATTCATTTAAAGCCTTGTTATTAAAAGCATTTACAACCATTGTATATATTGTACATTTTGTATAGTTTTTGATGTTTTTTCCTAAGTGCTTTGAGCACAAATTTTTAGTTGTGTGTTTCCCTTCATAAGTGCCTTGGGTGCTTTATTTTGTTCTAGTTATCCTTGTTACTTTAGGGGAGTTTCCAAATAGGGTCAACCTTGTCAAAGAAAGTAGTGACTCCATTCCCAATGGATCAGATGAAGTAAATGAGTTGGGTTCTGAAGCATAGCAAACATGCTTCCCTATGAGTCACCAAAAATGTTGACCAATTATTTTGGCCCACATGCCAAAATTCTAACTGATTTAAAGAAATATAGACTCCATCAAAAAATCTATGGATTCCATTTGAAGAACTATGCATTCCATCCAAATATCTATAGACTCTATTAGTATAACTATAGAATTCAATAATGAACCTCTAGACATGCATAAAATAGATGTAAAAGCATTTGGTAAGTTAGAGAGAAATTATAAAGAAGATTTTAGGTTTTGTCATGTAGAAGGCTTTAAGATATACAAGGTGGAATACTTTGGGTTTCCAAAATTAATTTGCTTAATTTGGAAAGTAAGTTGTAAGTAGTTGTAACTCTAAAGTAAGGTGACTCCACAACCACGAGTTTCTTTATCTAGCATTCTATGGGTTTGTGGAGCTACTTTACTTAAAATTGCCTTATAATTGAAAATAGTGGAAAGTACGAAGTAGTAAGTAGTGAGGTCTGAGAATTCCAAAGTAGGCATGTGTGGAAAACTTGATCAAGCAGAAGCCAAGTGCAAAATATCATTTTTAGATAAGTCTTTACTTCCATTTTTTTAGAATTTGTGTCAAAATTCTTTCAAATTTTGTCCAAAAGAAAAGAATTTTAGTGCTTGTTTTTATTCAGAGAAGTGTCCAAGCAAAGTTTTTTGAAGGATATTTTATTAAATTAAAATTCCCTATACAACTTTCTAGAAAGGTGCATTTCTCAGGAAAGTGGTCCTTTTCATTTTTTCAAAGGGCCTTTTTTCACTTTTTTGAAAGGCACTTTCAAAAGAAATAGTCATCTTCAAAATTTCCAAAAGGTACCTTTTCAAATTTTCCAAAGGGTATGTTCCTTTTGGAAGGGCCATTTTCAAAAGTTTTGAAGGACTTTTCCAAAAGGGTGAGGTATTTTTTTTGAATAAAGGACCATTAAATTTTTTGAAGGATTTGTTTAGATCTCCAAGGGGAAATTTACAAAGGAAATAATTCCTTCAGACTTCTTGTCTGAAGGAAGTTTACTAAGGAAAAGTCCATTTGAAATTTTTTGAAGGGTAGAATCCCTTCGAAAAAGGATCAATTACAAAATATTGAAGGGTATCTACCTTTTGGGAAGGATCATTTCAATAAAGTTGCAGGTCCATTTCCTTTTGAGGAGTCCAATTCAAGAAGGCTAAGGTCACATTTAGAAAGGGAGAAAGGATCATTATAAAAGTCTAAAGGGTACTTAGCAAATTTTTGAATGTTACTTTCCCTGCAAAAAGGACACTTGCACAAAGTTGAAAGACTAATTGTAAAGCTAAGGAATGGCCCAAAGGAAGTAGCCATTAGATTCAAATGGCTTAGGAAAGTTGTAAAAGGCACTTAGGAAAAATTTCAAGGGAATTATTTTAGAAGAATAAGCTTTGGGAAAGTAGTCTGAGACTTTGTTGTGGGAGAAAATCTGAGGGAAAAGGTTCTAAGGTAAAAATTTTCATAGAAAAGTGATCTAAAAAGAAGAAAGTTACAAGGAATGATAAGTTTGAATCAAGTAGTGAGAAATGAGAATCTTGAAGAAATAAGCAGGTAAGTAGTAAGTAGTAAGGAGAACAATAAATAAATAGGTGACACTTGTCAAGATTATGTAGACCTAGATTGATAGAGAAAAATAAGTCAAATGGTTAGGGGATTCTAGGATCTGACATGTGGTAAGAAATTAAATATGTCAACATGTTAGGAGAAGGAATAAAGGGATCATAATTGATCATGTATTCACATCCAATAGATTTAATACACATGTTGGGTCTATAAAACCAAGCATATCAATGACATTAAGGACCAAATGACTAATGCAAACAGAATAGAAGTAAAGATGACTCAAGTTGAACCAAGATGGAAACAAGAAACCAGACCCCATCCTTAAAGATATTGAAGGAAACAAAGGAGTTTTTCACACCCAATTGTACAAAGTAGGTGAGAAACTTGAATGAAGACATAGAGGCATGATCTAGTCATGCCCTCGATAAGTTGCTACTCAAAATAGGTTTGATCATGATGCTGCCAAGTACATAAGTGTGGGGGCCTTATCCTAAAAAAAAGGAGAGTTGATGCATTCAAAGATTAGAGGAAGCTAAAAAAATATCTTGGTCATTTAAGACCCCTCTTCTTCATCCTTTCATATAGGCCCCCTCTTCTCTCATCCCCTTTCTACTATATATATAGGATTCTGGCATTAATAAGGATCCCTCAATTGGTGATAGAGGCACTCTATCAAAATTTCCTTATAACACTCTCTGGAATCAATACATGACAACTTTATGATTCTTTCTAAATTCAAGTGTGCATTATTGAAGTTTAACTTGTAGAATGTATGTTTTTCTTCATAATCTATGATTTCTCTACACATCTCACTTTAGTTTTCTTTGTTTCTTGTAGGTTGTGTGATGTGTTAGCCTTTAGTGCCTTTATAAAGTGTTACAAGTCATAGTGTCTCTATTTTAGACCTATTTATTCCTTCCCTTCAAAGTGTATCTTTTGCTTTGACCTCCACACAACTACTCTACTTGCAGCTCTGAAATAGGATCATCTAGACTTGTCTTATTTAAGTCCAATAGTAGTCACTAAGGTTCCCAGTCTGAATTTGGATCACTCTCTTTTGGTGCATCACTTCCATTAGATTATATTTTCCTTTTTATGTTATCTTTATATCCATTTTCCTTAGTCATTAGTATATTTTATCATGGGAAATGAGAGCTGAAGTGAAGCATCTGAAGAACTAGCCTCATTAAAAATCTTAGAGGTTCAACCTCACAATAAGGTTACCCATAGCTTGAGGTTGTTCCAATGATTGTAGATAGGAGTGAGAGAGATTGATAAAATATCACAAAAAGTGTGAAATTATAGCCTACAAAACTTCTTAGAAGACTTCACATGCCCTGAAGCTTTCCAACTGCAAATAAGATGAAAGAATGAGACAACATGCTAAGGAATCCATAGTCTTCACTAAGAAAGATACAAAATTAAAGTAGAAAACACTATGGATAATAATTAATAAGTAAAAATTAGTAGTATTATTGATCAAATGGTATGAAAATGAGTAGGGATTTTCCATACTTAGGTAGAGCATAAGTTATAATGGCCAAAATGGCTAGTTCTTATAGAACTTGAGAGAGGAGAAGAAGAGAGAATTCCAAGGGTCAAAAGGACAATTATAAATATTAGAAAAGGAGTTAATTGTGCATAATAATATGGTATGGGATGAACCATGCAAGGTTTTAAATAAAAATTTGATCTCCAAGTCATAAAACTATTACAAAGTGGCATGGAAGTTCTCATTCTAGCTCAGAAAACTACCTTAATAATTTGGACCTATTTGAACATCCCAAAACTGATTGGGTATAGGTATAATGATTTTAATAAATGTAAATGGTTTAATACATGAATCTCCATCCATTTTTTTTAGGCTTGGTCATCTGGAATCATTTAGAAAGGAGTTATCACTACTTGCACTCTAAGAAACTCCTCTTTCATGCACATTGCACACTTGGTTTCCAAAAAGGCATCAATTTTACATTAAAATACATGATAATGATTTTGTGACACTTTTTGATACTCGCCATGTCCTAATAATATTTAGGTACACCTTAAAAAGGCTCACACTTGAAGTTTTTACACTTCTCACTAGTTTGGTCACTATGCTAGTTTTGACTGGCTGAGATGAAGCTATTGTTTGAACACTCAAAAGTTTTTTTAAAATAATTATATGGAAATTTTGAGTTATAATAAGTACATATATTCCTTTAAAAATTTATTTAATCTTTATAATCCTTCTAGAACCTAAAAAACACACAAAATAGTCAAAAGTACCCTATTTTATACCTTGTCTATATAATTATGTACAACTCAAAAGGGTGGGGAGGATACTGAGAGATTCCTTTACAATTTAAAATAACTTTCATGATCAAAATATTACATTATATCATCTTTCAAACTCCATCTCCATCATTGGGTCACTAACAAGGGTTTTGTAAGGGTTTAGACTATTTTAACCTCTTAAGCTTTATTCATGAAGCTTTCACATTGAATATGTAAAAAAATTACACAAGATGGTTGTTTATGACTCTTTATAACTCATATAAACTTATTTTTCCATAATTAAAATTATCAAGAGAGATGTGAGCCTCTAAACCTCTCTTATTGAGCTTATTTTCATATTTTACACAAGTCTAAGTTGTCTTTGTGCTAAAAAATGGACTTATTTTACTTTGTATACAAAAAAAAGTTTGAAAATATATATAAATACCCTAAAAAAATTTCCCAATCCATTTTAATTCTTTCCTAAGGCTATATTTGAAAATGACCCCCTCTTTGGCTTCTAGGCCTCACCATGCCTAATAGCCTATCTGCACCTTAAAGCCCAAAATGGTTTTTTTATGACTTTCCATGTATCACAATAGCTCATATACATATAATTTGATCCAAAAAACCTATTACAATCATTTTGAAATCTTTATTAGGGCTAGAAGTGAAAATGATCTCATATTTGGTCTTTATGCCTAAAAATACCATATAGGCCTAACTGTAACCCTTGTGGTTTGGACTATTATATTGAGATTCACCCTTTATTTTTTGGTTATAAATTTTGTATTATATTTTATACAAATTACTAAGCCTCCTATAAATATCCATTCAACCTCTTAGTCTAACCTTTGTCACCATTTCCCAAAACTACCAGGGTTTGAGCATGAGGGGAGTGCCCTTTGTCTAAGATAAAACAAAGGGCACTCCCCTATTTTTTCAGATAATGGTAATTAATAGATAGTATTATTCCTTATACAAAATTTTATCCATTTACTTTATGATTATACCCTCCAAAGGCATTGAAAACCAAAGTAGACTATGTGGAAAGACACTATGTGCAGGCTTTTCCCAATTTGACTATATTTTTCATTATGGAGTCCTTTATTATGATTGATTTCAATTTTATGATGGTGTATAAAGATTTTTATCATCCTATTTAAGATTTCATAACATCCATTCATTAAATTAATCTTCCATATACTTCCCATACAACTTAGTCAAGATTGAGTGTTATACAACTATGACTATATTTTATCCCAAAATAAGGCCCACCTGTAGGTTACCTTTCATGAATTAAGATGAATATATTGTTTAAATAACCATTTAGAGTTATTTGGATTAATTTTTTACCTAATTGGATCCATTTATCTCATGTTTGGATACACCCACATTAAGAACCATCACCCTTTTGTTCATTGTCTCTCATAGTCACCTATAGTGGTTGTAGGTGCATATTTCTAGATAAAAGGGCTATTTATAGGTGTTTACCTAATAAAGGCTTCACATAATAAATTATATTATGGTCATAAATTTAAACCAAGTTATCATCATTCTCTAGGTCCATAATAATGAAACATCTTTTCAAACCTACACCTTAGGTTGGTTGTAGGTGAACAATTTGGGAATTAAACACCTGTAGGTGTATATGGGGTTCTAAAACACATTATATCATATCCTTATAATGATATATTAGCTCATACATATTATTTACCTACATCAAATCCAATTCAAACATGGAGGCATGTCTAGTTTATAACTTTTTAATGAAAAGGTCTCTTAAAGGTCAAACCTATAAGTGAACACTGCTTGGGTTTCAGTGCTTTTAAGGGCATCTTTAGGACCCCAAAAAACCACTTTCAATAAATATTCTGTCATTAAAAATTTGTATAGTACTTTTCCTATGTAGGAGATACAAGACAAATCCATTGGGATGCCTCAAAATTCCTCATATCCTTATCATATGATATTCACAAAACACTCTTGCACCTCTATTTTGCATCTTTAGGGAAAAGAGTCTTGAAACACACAGTCATTAATTTGAAGGTGATTTTAAACTTTGTTTTCCAACCTATCATCTCAAGTGGGTTTTATATGGTCAAAAAACCTTCTATGAGTCCCAATGAAAAGTTCCATCACATGTTTCAACACTTGAAATGGACAACTAGCTCTTTATTAGGCTACCTGTAGGTGGTCATTTAGAGTTTACATGAAATGGGTAGAATATGGATAATATACATTGATTTATAACTCCTATGAGTTATATATCCATATTAAAAACCTCAAATGTATTATTCACACATCCAAGATCTTGAAACACTATAAAGTCTCCCATCATATCATGATGTCATCAATGAAGGCTCTTGTATGTGTGTATGGGCTAAATGTGGACAATGGAAATGAAATGGAGAAAAATTTTGGATGAAAGGCCTCATGGAAAACTCAAAATCATATCCAATCCCTCAAATACATGATTTACATTAAGGAAATCCTAATACTAGTTCCAAAACATCCCTTTCAACATGAAAACCACTTGCCAACATATAGAACAAAGCAGGAAGGTATAACTAGTGACTGGTTGGTGTAGTGAAAGAGCTTGTAACCAATATTGAAATTTATCAAACATACAAGAGAAATACCCTCATCCATTGACGTTTTTAATAGGTTAATACACCCTCATTAGAGTTTCATGAATAAGCTAGACAAGTCTCATATATGTAACTGCAAGTGGGAAAGAGTGAAAAGTTGACTATGAGGAATGACAAGATTGAAAGTTGCTCCAAAGTATGATGTGGTGAAACCAAACATGGAAGGGAAGGAATATTTGGAATTGAAACATGTAGAACACCATATTATATTGCATGAGACCTCTGTAGAAAACTACCATTCTACAACAAGGAAGAAATTGATTGAAGCCTCACAATGGTGACACCAACCTATAGAATGAGATAACTTACCCATCAAAACATCATGAAACATTAAAATAAGAATGGAGAACATCTGAGAAGGTAGGAAGCATCCTCTAGATTAAACATCACCAACTAGTCTATATGAACTTGCCCAAAATGGAGCAAAACCTATAGGGGCATTAAACAAGAAGCAAAAAATCACACTCAAATTCATGAGGATGGTTAATAAAGCACATGCCACCATTATTAAAAATATTTTTATGTAAATTAATATGTATGAGTTTAGTATCACATCCCAAAATTATTTGACTTGAAAGATCTTCAGCGATTTGTACTATGCACAAACCTACTTGTCACTTCTATATGTCTAGAAAGACAAAAAAGGGGTAGAATTATTTTGGCTAAAAAATGGAAATTAAAAAGAATGTAAAGAATTGAGATGTGTGTGAGAAATATTAATAGGAAATACATGAACTTACCCCATCTGTCAAAATTCCCCATGGGTTGTACAAGTGCCAAACTTACCCTTTTTAGTTAGTTTCTTGAATTTCAGTTAGATAACCTATAAGATTCTAATTGAAATAACATTCATGATAAGGAATATAACCTATTAGATGCTTGGAAGGAAAATATTACACTTTTAAACCTTTGGAACCATGCCACTTGCATTTATGACCTTTAAAATCCTTCTAAATGACTCAAAATGACAAAATGACTAATACGATTAAGACCAAAACTAGGATGACATTAAATGACATCAAATAACTTATAATACACCACATTAAAGGTCAAGTTTTTACCTATAGGGGCCCCAATTTGACCTGCAAGGTCAAATTTGGTTAACAATAAGTTTATAGAATGATTTTGAATTTTTATATGCACATCTAATAAGGTTGCAATAGGTAATCCAAAATAAGATTTGATATGAAAGAAGTTGGTATGGCATGTTGTTGGGCATCTTATTGCATGATATTTAGCCTAATGCTTCTTTCATGAAGGGTGAAAAGTGTGTCCATGGTGATTATCACTCAAAAAGAAGACTATTGGTTATGATGGATGTATGTTTTTACATCCATGTTTTTTCAATGAATATTTTGCATTCAATGTATGTTGCATTTTTTTGATGAAAACTTCTAGTTGTAAGATATAGGGAAATTTGTAAATGGGATTGTATATTTAAATCCATGTATGTTGAATTATTTAATTTTAACACCAAATATAATATAAATTTTTAAATGTGGTTATTTATTGTAACATCATTTACATAATGCAATATGTTTCTTCACTAATAATGAGACATAAGGAGGATGTTGTATAAGCATCTCCTCACAGAGAGATTGAACTTAATCTATAAATATGTGTATAAAAAAAGGGGATAAGATGAATAACCATGAGGAGTAATAAGACACCAAAAATAGCAAGAAGGTCAATTTTAAAAGATTTGAAGGATTCATGGACTCTTTATCAACCTAGGTTTGTAGGTTTCATAGCTAGGCAATCACTCACCAAGAGAAAGGAATAAGGTACAGTCCAAGAGGATGATAGAATTGATATCCCACTTGAGAATATAGAATGTGAATCCTTATATTATTTTTGTTGAGATTTTTTAGGATAAAATTCATTCAAATTTAAGGTGTATGATCAGAAATTTGGATCTAGAAGATAATATAATTCAGTTAGTAAGACAATCCACTATAAGGGTATTCACGATACACCAAATCATAAAAAGAGAGTTTTTGTTGTAATGACTTAAAAATATATGGTTCACATCAAAGATATATTTAAATTACATATTTGGACTATTTTTTAAAATCTATTCAATTTTTTAAAAAAGGGCACATAATTTTGAGTTTGTATGCAAAAGTTATGCCCTATGGAAGTTAGAATAATTTTCATTGTTACGAAACTATTGGTTCATGAAAGTGATGGTTTTTCAACTAAACCATTATTTTTTTAAATATAATGGTTGTTTAAAAACTTTAACTGAAGAGTTTTTAACTATTTTGGTGGTTTCAACCTACATATAATGGTAGTTTTTCCTGCACAGGAAGTTCAAGAGACATAAAGGCATTTGGAATTTAGTTTCTAACTCTTGGGCTTCTCATGCGAGCCTAAGAATTGTTAATGTGTATATATATATATGAACTTGTAGGGTTAATATAGCAATTAAAGTAGAGGAATTTTAGGAATTAGTTGAGTTATTCTTTCATCAACTCATTGTTCCATGTATTTGATTGAGTTGAATACTACACAACTAAGATAGTTGAGTTCAATAGTCTCTCTTACTAAAGAGGGAAGTCTTTCAATGAATAGTGTAGAGGTCATTAAGAGCGTATGATGAATTTAAGGTTGGTTTCATTATAATTCCAAGAAGGAAAAAACTTGTAAAATTTAGAACATAATATGAGGAAGCATAGCTTCACTCTTGTTGGAGATTTCTCACATTGAGTTTATATAGAATATATCTTGTGTTATCTCTCTTTTTTGATGTTTATTTTTACTTTGATTTCATGTTTTGGTTCCTTTCAGCTAATCTATTATTAAAAACACCTAAGATATCTCAATACTCATGTATCACAAGAATAGTACTTGTTCATAAAGGTTAAATAATTTCACATTGGTCTTGCACTTCTATACATTGATTTCAATTTCAATCATGTATGGAGTAGTAGCATGTTTAGAGGCTGAAAGAATGTATTAAATGGATGTAGCATGTGGGAGTTACATGTGAAGTGTTGCATATAATTTTTTATTTTATAGATAATATTCATATGAGCTAGAATACATCTTAAAAGATATTTTAGGTATTATTCTATGGCATAGAACTTGAGGAAAACCACTTGTCTTGAAAGTATTTATGTTGGTAAATCTTAGTGTGGAATAAACACCTAGTTTATAGATCAAATCCTAAAGTATAAATTTATGAATGGAAATAGTATGCCAATGTTTGATCTATGTAAATAAGATACAGATCTGAAAATGTAATATTAGAAATCAAACTTGAGTGAGAAACCTTAGAATGTGTAAGCATTAAAAAATTAGAAGGGACCAATTTGTTTTATATAAATATGGTTTAGTGATAATTAATATGAATGCAAAAAGATAAATAATGACATGGGATAGATGTATAATAAATTAGTCTAAAATATTATTCAGATCTAGCTAATGTACTAAACATGTGGACAAAAAAAAGATAATTGATCTAGATAAGAAATAATAATGAAATGAGAAGGAAGGTTGGAATCAAACATACATAGTTCCTGAACTAAAAATACGGAACAATATTTGTTATTGTGTAAGTGACTATACAAGTTTATGTCAAATTTGTTTGCCAAAATTTGAAAGGATGGATTTACATCTTCATTAAATCCATACAAGGTGAATTCAGAAGGCCATAAATTTCATACTACCTAATGATAAAAAATATATCCTCAACCACTGAATATATATTTTGAATTATTTTAGATTTTGTATTTTTATATGGAGGTGCACTATCAGATGTTGTACAATGTTGTGTGATAACTATACTAAAATATTAGGCATAATATTTTATTTCATCTTCTTTCTTCTCCTTGACCTAACTCTTTAAAATGTTAGGAAAAGATATAATAGATAAATATAAAACTAAACATTTTACTAATATAATAATAAATTATAAAATGTAAGTACTCAGTTACCTCATACTTTTAAAACTAGATTTAAATAATATTTTCATAATACCACTCTCAAACCACCTTATGGTCCTAACTACTCATTTCGACTGTTAACTTCAATTACTAACATAACATTAATTTCAAACTATAGTAGCATGACCTTGGATCACTAGACCCAATGAAACCACTCTTGATATAAATGGGATAAAATATAATATGGAGCAATATGATTCTAAATCTATCTAAAAAGACATGTTGTAACCTTCCAATTGGCCACTTGTATAATTTATTTAGAAAAAAATTATGTCAAACATATTTATTGCAATCACAACTTAGCCTCTTTGTGCTCTATACCTTATAAAACTACATAACACAAATATGGGCATCATCCTATGAATATCCATCCTTATGATCATCTATAATTTTAATATTTATAAACATAATCACATGAATACTCAAACACATTGAATCATGTCTCGATGATAAGTTTTTACCTTATGTATGGCACATTGTACCTAATTCCCAATAAATTTGAACACTTTATAAACACTATTATGCTTACAACCCCTATTAGTGTAAATCACCAAAATATAATTGAAAAAATTAAACCATCTCTTCCCCTATTAGATGAGAGGTGAGAAGTCTATGTTAAAAAAAAACACCAAATAATTGGCCCACTCCTCATCAGTGATATCAAATAAATAAAAACACTATCATCAAGATTTTTTTAGAATAAAACAAAAATCAAAACTTCCACTAAACCACCATACATATCATTAAGCTATTTCATATTTAAAGATGAGTCTCTATAATATATGATAACTGAGTTGATCCTAAGGTACCTATAGACCATAAGATGTAACACATTTATCTCTGATGGTAATCATGGTAGGTAAGTATAGTGTTATATTCATGGTATCTTCATAAAAAAAGGTCTATTTATAAAATTAGTGTAATACTAAAGTCTTAGATATGATTGGAAATGCACCCTTTAGACATTTTAATATTTATGTGCACTTTGATTTTTGAATACATTTTTCTATAATCTTAAGAGGGGATATTAGTCTAATAATTGTCTTTTTTTAAAACATCATTATTTATATGATTACAATCTTATAACACCTTATGCATAAAAACAAAGAGATTATTCTTACAAAGATTCCCTTTCAAAAAAAAAAATTCTTTCTAAAGTAATTTTTTTTTAATTATCAAAAGTAATTTTTTTTAATTATAAAAAACATGATAGAAATGTTTAAACCTATGATATCTAACATGCTTAAAATATTAAAAATCATCATTTGAACCACTCCTCAAAATAACCGACTTAATAATAAAATGATTAAAAGTTACATACTCACCATTTAGCCAACTCCTCAAGATATCCCACTTGATAATCAAATGTTTAAAACTTGCATATAACATATAACTCTAGGCTTGTCTTTTGAAATTTGAATTATTCCCAAAAAAGTGAAAAAGAAAAATATAAATATAAAAGTGGGAAATTTTGAACCTTAGATAACAATGGTTTTAATGAATTGACACCTTATTTCATACAACTCATCTACACACTAATTCAGTATATGAAATATAAATTTATTTCTTTTTTATCAAACCCAAATTAAAATTACTTACATTGAATTGTGCATAGCAACACAACTAACTTATTTGGTAATAGATAAATGGAAATATAACAAAAAAATAAATTTCACATTAATTTTTTTATTTTAATACTCATTAAGAATCTTCCCATCATCATCATCATCATCATCATCATCATCATCATCATCATCATCATCATCATCATCATCATCATCATCATCGTCATCATCGTCATCATCATCATCATCATTATTCCAACACATTTTTTGCACCTGTCAACGATTTTACAATGCTTATCACATCCAAAAATGTTCCAAAACCTTTATTTAAATGAAACATGAAGATTTGATACTCAAAAAACAAAATTCACATCCCATGGTTGTTCTAATGATCCAAAGATAAGTTTTAATACCATTCATTAATTGAAATTGCATTAAAAAATATTTAAAAATAGATAGAATGCATTAAATGCCCATTATTGGAAACTATCACTCCAAAAACACTTTTTAATCTATTTACAATAGATTTTTTTGGTTATCCATGCTCTAAGAATATTTTCTCACATTCCTATGGAGTTTTGTAAAGACTTTAGCATTTTAATTTGTACCATTCATGCCCAACCAACCATTCTCACACTTTTGAGCATATATCAATGTCCAACATAGATTTTAACATTTCTCGGAAATGTTTTCAAAATTATTAACACCTTTTATCATTTTTGAAGAGCAGAGTTGGAAAAAGAAACATATTTTTGAAAATTAATAATTTCATATTTTAATTATCTTTTATAAATATAAAATATAATTCTCTTACTATGTCATTTAATATTTTGTAATTTTTTTTAAAAAAAAATAGATAAAATAAAAAACATCCTCATTCTTCATTTCATCTTCTTCAATACAATCTTATTCAGAAATTTTTCATTTCAAGAAACAACTCCAACCATGATGTTAGTGTATTCATTACACATTCATTTTTTCACATTTTTTAATAATCCATTTTCATTCACACTCTAATACCAATGATATGAATAAATGACATATGTCAATAGAAGATAAAAACATTGTATTTAATAATGAAATCTCACATAATGTTAAATGAATTGATTATAAAGTTATTGCACCATTAATATTGTATAAGATTTTACATAAGTGACCCAATGGATGAAACTACAAACCAACCACCCAACTCACTTAACTCTTTAACATTAATATTGATTAATATCTAATTCTAAAGATAATAAAACCTACTAACTCTAAAGGGGGTGTCTCACTTGTGAGATGCATGCCCCATATTAATAAAACCTAACCACTAATAAAATAATATTTTAATCACAAGACCCAATATAAAATAATCGTAAGACAAGTATATGCAAAGTTATATGATTTGGGCTACCCATTTATGAATTGCAATTACACATTCCACATGTTTGGAATCAAATTCAATGTATTTATATTTATGCATGTGAGTGAAATTTTGAGTAAGGGATTTACTCCTCTCCCCAATAAAATTCAATTAAACTATATGAAAATTATCCTAAACCCTATTTTAGTACAATTTAATGATGTCACAAGACTTGGATAATATTAGAGCATCAAAGTGAAATCTTTGTTGAAAGTGCAGACAAATATTTGGTAAATTAAGGCTCAAACTTGAATTATGGAGAGAGATTCATTGTTATATTAATACTTAAAATCCTTTTTGTAAATTAATATGAATGATTTTTATACGACATGTTAATGTTGACCATAAAGTAGTGGAACTTTGTGGAAAATTTTGTCCAACATGAGAATGTGCATAAAAACACAGAAAATGGATTCAAAGGGTCACTGAATTTTCTTAGGATTGATTCAACAAGTCCTCAAATTTGACCAAAGAGAAATATATACTCAATTAAACTAATAAAATGGATGACTAAGACCCAAAATATGAAAGTAGATAAAAAGGTTAGAAATTTTAAAACATATAAAAGGATTAAAGGCCAAAGAGAGTCTAGTGTGGGCTAAAAAATGTGAAATAAATATAAATATACACAATTTGATCAAGTATGAAAAGTGAGAAAAGACACAATGGGAAATGGTATTATACAAAAATTATGTATCTACACATGACACTCATGATGATAAAATCCTCTAGAAAACTTTCCCAATACACAATCACAAAAAATCGAAAGGTTTTTATCCCTGAGGGAATACTTATTAGTGGTTAAAGGTTAAAGGGTGAAACTCTTAGTTAATGGTATATGTTTATATCCAATAAAGTGTAGGTAAGGTAGTTTAGTTATTTTATTTGATATGGGATGTAGGTAAGGGAATATAGAATTGAGGTAAAGAATTGTCATAGGAAATATAGTGCTTGTAGGTAAGGCTTGTTCTTAACAAAAAATCTTGAAATATAAAAAGTAGGATAAGAATACAAACATGATCTAGCCTCCACTATTTACCCATGTCTATCGTAGTGCCAAAATTTGAAGGTTTTTTGATGAATCATATATTGAAGGATGTGAGTAAATAAAATACTCACATGGGTCATGGAACTGCTTGTGTAAATTATGAACTTACCTAGATTGTGAAATTTATTATTTGTATCTAGGATTTATATGTTTGGTTCATGGAAATGCATGTTCATGCATGAAAATAATTTTTTGAATGGTTTATTTTGTATAAATACTAGTTTTATCTTAATAAGTGCATGAATTATCTTGAATATTATTATGAAATGTAATTATCTTAATGTGAAAACTCTAAATGTGATATCATCCAAAGTAAAGTATCTATTTTCAGTTGTAGTCACATCTAACTAATCCAACACCCAAAATAATTGTTAATGATTAAAATATTTTTTGTTACTCTAATCCAATAATAAAAAATTAATTAACAAATGGATTGTTCAAGTGTCTCTAATGAAACACCATAATAATATGTGCTTGTGAAATAAAATTTCTATAAACTTGGTCTCTAATATTGAATCACCTTACCTATCCCCATTCATAAAGGGAAATTAAGTACTTAATCTATTAAAAAAAGTTTCAACAATAAATCCAATCCATGTTTACAATGATAGTTTATGAAAGTAGTGTGATAGTTGATCTGGAAAGGTATCTTTCATTTTCCATCCTGTATCAAGTTTGTTTATGTGAGCCTGATTATAACTGCCTATGGACAAATCAATGTTTCACTAATCTTTCTACTAATTATAACTACCTATAGGCAAATTAATATCATTGACCTATGCCATTGTATCCTAGTTATAACCACCTATGGGCAAACTAGGGGCAACACTTGTTTATCATGCATTGTTACATCAGGTTGTCATTACTGTTTTCATTTGACTGGCCATTTTCTAGATTTGAGAAATTGTTGGGAACTAGTTGGTTTTTCCTCACCTTTTAGGTGGATATAATTACTATGACTTGAGGTTATTTTAGGACTATGTGGTTCATTCTCAATTCATGTTGAGGTCAGCTCAACCCCCCTTTCCATACGATATCACCATTTTGCGAGCAACCTAAGCCAAACACTCTTGTTATTTTGTGAGGAAGTATCAAAAATTACATAATGGCACACCCAGTGGGACTAGACACATCCCACACATTAGGAAGATCATTATGTATCTTTAAAATATTCATTTAGATCATTAAAACTCTTACAATTTGGTTTTCTAACTTTGTTTTGCTATTTTTATTTATTACAGGTTTACATAGTAATCAATGTTAATTAGTAAAACCATCATCAATTGGATAGCTATCATCAGTCACTATTGATATAATTGATGTTGGTTAGATAACTATCATCACTTAGTAAGTGTAACCATCATTGATTATATAACCAATTTCGGTCACTGTGTTTTACTTAAAACATAAACTTGAGAGCTCTTTTTTTGAAGTTCATTTTTTCAAACCCAAAATAGCTTCAAGGCTGAAGGACATGATAACATTTTTTTTGCAGGACCAAGCTTGAAATTTGCTAAAAACATGTTTAGATCACCTTTTGCATGCTTAAAAATGAATTAGAAACATTATTTTCGTGCTTAAAGTAACATTAAAGGTGCTTAAATAAGTTTTTTTAGAATTAGTTTTCAAAGTTACAACTAAGACCAAGGGGTCAAATGAACACCACCTCATTTTCATTTGAGCTTAAAAATGAACTAATCTTTCTAAGCTTTTTGTATTCCCTTAGTTGTTTAAATTAGATTTTTGTTTAGCAAAAAGAGGGGTGTTGCGTGTATGCTCTTCCATTTGTCCCCTTTAGGGAACCTTTGGAATCAAAAGCACAATTCCTATTGCAAATAGCCTAGTTCAATGCTTAGAAATAAATTCATCTAAATCACTCCCCAAAAACTTGTCAAAGTTTGGGTGACCTTGAAAATGACCCTAAAGTCTTTCTATTTCATGCTTTCTTTATTTTTATGCAAACTTGGATTGTGAGGGGGATGTCATTACCTCCCGTGAGTTCTTTAGGGAAGTTTTGACCTGGGGTTTTATCTTCCAACATTGAATTCACTTACTCCTTATGAGTTTCACATGGGATGTATCTGTATTTGGACATCACACTACACTGAGTGAACAATAGGATGTAGTGGTTTTAAAAAGGACCAAACCTTTTTATAACTAGCCAATGTCATGGTAACCCAATTTTCATGCTTATCTTTTACATTGTTTGACATGAAAGTCATTGTGTAATTGATTCCACTAGAGATTTTTGAAACCTGATAGTTTAGTCAACCTTACATTGCCATACCCTTGCTAGGATTTGGATGATTATACTTAGTGTATTTTGGTCATTCTTACTTGGTGTTTTTGAGACTAAAAATTGTTTGTTTATTTATAAAACATGTCCAAATAAATTTGTTTATATGTCACTCTTTTGTCTAAAGAGGCATTATGTTGGCCATTTTACACCATACTTGTGCCCTGAAATTTTTGCTAAACTTGTTTGTGTGTGTGTCATTTGAGTTTTATAGGGTAGTGTTATGCTACCTAAATCATGTTAAAACCATTTTGCCTTTGAGTATTTTGAAGCATAACATATATCACATCATTTAAGTATGATTATGCTATTAGGCTACTCAATTTGATTAAATACTTGTTTCACCTTGTATCAAAAACCATTTTTTAAACCATGTCATGTATACCATTTAGACCTTTGTCATGTGCCATCATGCTATCTAATCTTGTCTAGCTTGTTTGGTCAAATATTAGTTTTCATCATTGAGTTTTCAATTAGCCTTGTCAATTTTAGATCCAAGCATTGATTGATTTTTTTTAAGTCTTAATTCATGGAGCTGATACATAGATATTTATCTTTTGGGTTGCATAACTTTAGTTAATCGATCACCCAAAATTGAAAACTATTGATGGTTTATTTGTTTAATGCCTATCCTCATGATTATTTTTACCTTTATTTGGGAAAACATAGCCCTTATCAAATATCCTTTTGTCTTATGCCTTATGCCAACTGATCATGTTTATGTTTGATTCTATGTGTTAGGTTTATGTCAAAGTTGTTTCCAAACTTGTTAGATTAAATCAAATCACATCAGCCTTTATTTCAAGTCAACCTTTCGATACCATTTGGCCAAAAGTCCTTGCATATTCCTATTTTTTTGAGCTTAGATTTTGACTCCATGTTTGGACAAAATACCTATCAACACAACTTTTCCCTTTCCTAGTTTAGACCTTATTTGGAACACTTTGACCTAAACATTTGACATGTCAATTTTTATGCAGATGCTTGACCTTTTATGCGTATGACATTTGACATTAGACATTTGATGTTAGGATATTTTATACCAAGTATTAACAAAAATAATTTTGGATATATAGCTCCAATTTCATACTATATTAAAGATACAACTCCACTTTTGACCAAGTTTGAACCATGTGTCCTTTGGACATGGTTTTTTTGGAGTTTGTAGAAATATAATCCTTTTTATTTTTAGAGATTTCATCATTTTTGCATATATAACTAGCTACCCTTATGGTGAAGTCACGTACAATCTAAATTATGATAGAATGGCCACACAAAATCCCACTAGGAACCCCTATAGAGAAAACTTTCTAAGGAGTTTTATTATTCTCCCTACAATACTCCATATGGGGAACATTGTCAAAATCCACAAAATCCAAATTGAGACCTTGATTAGCATGAAGAGGCTTATGAGGAGGACTTTGAAGATCAAACTATAGATAATGTTGTTTGGGATATGGATCCATACCCTATTTACAATAATCATTACATGTAACACAATAAAAACCTAGCTTATGAGCCAACTCATGACTAGGATAATATGGTTTATGAGGAAGACTTGGATGCTTTGGCTTATGTGAGTAATTAGGCTCCAACACATCATACCATTTATATTATAGGACCATAATGTCATACCATTCCCATACCAAGACCTCATCCTTTAGTTTGTGCAATAAATCAAGCTCCATAATGCCCACCCATTTATATACTAGGACCTCATCCTTTGGTTTGTGTGAGCAATCAAGCTCCACAATGCCCCTTCATCATTTCAGGACCTAGTCCTTTAGCTTGTGTAAGCAATCAAGCCCCACAATTCCTTATCATTACCATCTCATGACTTTATCCTTTAGTTCATACAAGTAATGATGTTCCCTAATGCCCTACCATTATCCAACCACAAGTCATTCCTCATCTAGTACCAATCCTAACCAAACCTTAATTGAATTAATCATTTGAAGACCAAGATGTGTTCAAAACTAGTATTTTCCAACTCATTGGAAACCAATGCCAAGATAACCAACCAATCCAAGATGTTTTTGTTGAACCAACCACTTGTGATAATTCATCCTATGATGAATAACCTATTGATCCTATACTAGTTATCAAAGAGTCTCACACTGATGAGCTAGTCTATATCGAGTCACTTCTTAATGATTATAACCGCCTTTGGGAAAATCATTACCTTGACCATGTGCCTATTTTTTAAGAGCCTCCTATTGATAATCTAATCTCTGAGGAGTTGTCTCTTGACCTTTTTACCATCCTAGAGGAGTCCCACTCTAACAAAATAGTTTTTGTGGAGGCCATTATGCCATCACAGGCTATTACTTGTCCAATACCAAACATTCAATAAGACATCATTATAATAGAGTACCCATCAGATAAAGAATCAAAGCTAGAATCAAGTTCTATTTTTGAATCAAAATCATATTTAGCATCAAAATTAGAATCAACACCAATCTTAACCTTAGATTCAGAGTCCCTATAGTTAGAATTAGATTCAGAAGAAGAATATGTTCATGGCTATTACAACATTGGTTATGCATGCCTTACAGATCAATTTGAATACATTTGTGATCCTTATATATTTTTTGAGGATGAGTAATTTATCTTCAAAACAATTTCTCCTTGTATCTTCTACAAGGATTGTGTAGCCTCTCCCCATTCTATTACCATTCCACAGACCATTACCATCAACCAAAATAGCCATATCATTGACATTCCATCTCCCACAATAGTAAATTGGGATCAATAGAATCACACTTTATTAAACTACATCCATGGTGACATAGTAGTTGAAGAATAACAAGGAGGATAAGACCACATTCATATAGTATAAGAACACTCTCCTAGTAAACCTTTTCAGAGGTGCTAGGGGACAATCAAAGTCAGAACTCAACATCTTCTAGTGAAACTTTTTTAGAAATGCTAGAAGACAATCAAAGTCAAAAGTCAACATTCCTTTGTGAAACCTTCTTATAGGAACTATATGAAAATAAAGGAAACTTCATTGGTGAAAACCTCATTCAAGGACCAATAGCTGAGCATAAAATTTCTTCACTACTTGGTGAAGACAAAATCAAAGATCAAATTAAAATAACTTCCTATCTATAGCCTAATCAAATGGTAGCTACTGTCAAGATCAAAAAACAATAAAATATGTTGGTTCTAGGAGAGAACAAGTATTTGGCCCTTACACAATCAAATTTATGTTGAATTTGACATCAACAACATTACATGTGATAAAACATTTTGATCTTCATTTGTTTCCCAACCATTCCACATTCCATTATCATCAACCATTCCTTTTCACAATCAAACCTACCATCCATTATTTATCCTTATTTACCATTCATGGCTACACTTTATTTTGTATAGGATACAAAGATACCTTGTCTTGATGTTTGAAGGAATCAGAATCAATAACCAACAAAGATCACAAAAGCATTCTTGACAACCAAATCTATATCCAGTTTTTGATGGAACAACTATTCAGATGAGGTGTGGGCTAGAAATTAACATGATTGATTATTTTGTTTGTATCATTTGTTTATTAGGACATGCATCTCCATTTCAACAAGAAAAATATAATCATATGCCATTTACCACACCTAGGCCAAAAAAATGTACCATATCATTTCACATTGCCATTGCCATTGTTTTAGATCCCTTCCATATACATTACATTACCACTTGGGGGAAACCCTCTTACCATTTACCATTTTATCAAACCATAATTATCCTTAGAAATACCATATAATCCTATCATTCTATTCATATATATACCAAATCCTATTTTTAGTCATCTTACCCAATCCTATTTTGATCTTGGTTCATTTGGTTCTTCTCACACTTTTTCATGGAGGGATTTTGATCAAGTTTTAACAATCAATCTAATCCATGTTTACAATGATAATATATGAAAGTAATGTGATAGTTGATCTAGAAAGGTATCTTTCATTTTCCATCCTATATCAAGTTCATTTATGTGAGCTTGATTATAACCACCTATGGGCAAATCAATGTTTCACTAGTCTTGCTACTAAGTATAACAGCCTATGGGAAAATTAGTATCATTGACCTATGCTATTGTATCCTAGTTATAACCACCTATGGGAAAACTAGGGGTAACACTTGTTTATCATGCATTGTCGCATCACTTTGCCATTACTATTTTCATTTGACTGGCCATTCGCTAGATTTGAGAACTTGTTGGGACCTAGTTGGTTTTTCCTCACCTTTTGGGTCGATGGAATTACTATGACTTGAGGTCATTTTAAGACTATGTGGGTCATGCTCAATTCATGTTGAGGTCACCTCAGTCCCCCTTTCCATATGCTCTCACCAATTTATTAGTAACCTAAGCCAAATGTTCTCATCATTTTATTAGTAGGTATCTTGTCATTATCTAACAAGTTAAGATACCTCAAAATGCCAAAAACATTCATAACATTTCAAAAATCCAAAAATATTTATCCTGTCTAGGCCTAGTTAGTTATCCTCGATCCACCTTACTTGGGCATTGTCACTATTAGGTTGCTTTATTTTGCTTTTATTTTTAGGCTTACTATTTATTTATTTATTTCAAGTTGTTTGTTTGTTTATTTGTTTATTCATTTGCCTATGTGTTTTCTTTTAGCACTTTTGCCTTGACTAAGTCTATATGTGTTAATTGGGTGATTCCTTGTGCACATTATTCTTGAGTCTATCCATATTCATATGTTAACATTGGCATCATGGTTTTTATCACTAGTCCATTATTTTTGAGTGTTTATTAGATATTGGGAGTCAGTCTTTATGCATTTTTTGGCCAAGTATTCATGATGTTCTATCATGATGCCTACCATCACATGCTACAACAAAAATTATCTTGAGGAAGATTTATAATCAATAGAGCCATAGAAGTTTCTCCTTAGACCTTGGAAAATATTCCCACCCACCTTGATCAATATAACTCATTTGACCATTCTAGGTGTATCATTATTAATTAAGATGAGCAGCTCCTCATTGATAGGTACAACTAAATCATTTACACTGATCAATCTTATTATTCTATTCATATATTTCATCACTTTGCACCCACTCATCTTTAATCTATATTCTAGGTTATATCCTTGAGTTATGCTTGCTAATCATCCCTAATTGGGGCACAATCATCTTTAGCCAACCTAGGTCCTCTTAATGATTTTAAATGCCTATGGGAAAATCATTATTTTAATTTTTATTCTTGATTATAATCACCTTTGGGAAAATCAACATCCTTTTTACATCAATGCATGTAAGCATTTTATTATTTAGATTAATCTCAACCATGGGTTAATTACACCTTTCTTCTTGTTTCTTTTCGAGGGACCATCCATAAACATATGTGATGGCTACTCCCTCAAGGGGGCATCATCATAGGTTTCCCAAAATTATTTGGAGCTTTGTTCTTTAATCATCATCTTCTTTTTGGCATACAAGCCATCTCTCATTATTTGAGAATACATTGCTTTCCCTACAGTTTGTAACATCTTTCCAAATAGGGGAAAACTATAGACACCTAAATCTAGCCACCAATAACCTCCAACTAGGCTTTTGACCAATTTCCACCTAAAGCACATAATTTGGTGTAAAAACACTAAAGTACATTAAAAGCTTTGAACCTAATATAGTCAAATGCTGATTCTAGATAAGGTATCATTAAATGGGGTAGTGCAATGTATGGGCTAGCTAACTTTGATCAGATCATTCTGAGTCAAAATGCCAATTTTACACCTAGGTACTTTGGATTGCTCTTTCCTATCAAATCTATTACACAATACATGTGCCTTTGTTATTTATTTTCAGTAACATCCTAAATGGGATAATGGATCCAACACATTTGACATTGACTTCCAATTCCAATCCAATGGAATTTTAGACCAATAACAAGTCATTCTGATCAATTTGAGTAATTTATGCATAAAGTGCTTAAACATACTTAAGATCTAATTAATCCAAATTAGAGACTAATCAATAATTCCATGGAAACTTATTAAATAATTTGTTTTTGAAATGAATATTTATGATTTGCATCATCAGGTGACCTCATTTCTTGGGAAGACATCCCTAGGCCAAAATTCCACAAATATCAGGATTCATGCCTCCCATGCCTCATCAAATCACTCCATGCCTCTTAGTTGCTCCTCTATCCCAAATATTAATGAGCCTATTTATCAATTTTAATTACATAATTAGATTAATCCTTAGCCATACATCTCAATCTCAGGATGGATGGTTTAGGTTGATTCTAGACATTCTCAAAAATCTATAAATAGAGAGGTCATGCACATCATTTCTAAGACATGATTATGCAAAGTTATAATGCAAAATTGATTAAAAAAAGCTTAATTTGTGTAAAGTTATAATGTAGGATTGGTTCAAAAAGCTTCAAGCAACTAGTGTTACCATGCCAAATTAATTCCAAGCCAAGCCAAGCTATAAGCCAAAGGTTCCAAGGAGAGATGGAAATAGCCAAGCTTCTATTTCCAAGGACTTCATGAGCACAAGCCGAGCAAGCCACTATAACAAGCATTTTGGAGCATCCAAAATAGGTAAAAGAAGGTTTCTTTTGCATTTTAGTTGTGTGTTTTATTCATATTTGTTAACTAATCTCTCCCTAGTCTCTAGGCTTAGAGATGTTATTCTAGTTAGTGTGTTTACTTCATTTTTTTTTCATTTTGAAACTAACACAATCCTAACCATCCTCTCTTGAGTCAAATTCCTAGTTCACAATGCCTAGTCTACAACTAATAAGTTTTCCTTCCCTATGATAGTACTTATGCTTAGATATAGTTATAGAGGCTTAAGATGGGATATTAGGGACATCATGGATGCCTTAATATGATATATGAGCTTTTGTAATGACCAAAACCTTCAAAAATATTCTCAACCATGGCTCCAAAAGGCTAAAAAATGCATCTTCTTGCACTCAAACTCCTCTTCTCCACTCTAAATGACTTGAAATGGCCTTAAAAATTCCTAAATAAGGAATAAATGACATAAGGAGGTATAAGGAAGTTAAAACCAATTTGATTTCTTCAAAAAGTTACTTTTTCACTGAAAATTTCTATTTAGAAGCTCCTCAAGTCATCTAATGCACTTTTGAGGGTCTTTTGGGAAAATTGGTTTAATTAGGAATCATTTTTGACCCCTTAAAATCTATGACACTTTTTAAAAACCTTATTTCTACCCTTGAATACTCAAACACCTTAGAAACTACATAGATCCTTCACTTGCAGCTCAAGACCCATTTCTAGGCCTTTACCTTAAAATCCCCAAATTTATCTTAAACTTTGCTAAAAGATTTTCAAGAGTGCAAGGACATGAGGTAGGGACATGAATCTCATATTATATTTACACAATTAGATCATCTAATGTACTAGGACTCTACACAACTCCCAACACCAGACCAAGGCCTTTTTGGATATTACACTACACCATCAAGTCAGGACTAGAAAAAGACTAGTCATGAAGATAAAAGGTCATTGAATGGTCTAGGAGAGTGGCCTGATCCATCTAATCAAAATTTTTGTATGTAGGACAATTTTGGCCAATAGTTACATCTATGGATATTGACCTAGTTATCCAAATTTAGGTAAATAATACATAAAAAAATCATAAATGATATTACAAACATTACTTGATAGAGGATCGATGGCATTACCCATAGTTTACCCCAAATACATTAGAAAATTATTATAATAGGATGATATTCCGTTTTTTAATTTTTCATAGGATTACAAGACATGATATAGATAAATTCTCAAAATTATAATATAAATTGAATAGACTCAAAGCTTAAGTCACTATCCAGATTACATAGCCTTTACCTCCACAAGTATAGGCACCATAATGGAATCTACACCAACCTAGACATTTGAGGAATGATCTATTGGATATCCAAGTTTTCATCAAGGATGAATACATCCCTAATGTTTCTATAAATGAGGTTTCCAATCCTAAAAATTGTACTTTGGCATTATTACAACAAATAGGTCACTAGGAGACTAAACTACAACATGATATGCATTGTCAAGACTCCTCGGGACATATCACACTACCAGTTGCATGTAGCCCTAAGGTGGTTAACATACTAATTTTTTTCATGAGAAAAATCACTCACATATAGGTTACACTTGGTAGTACATGGCTATAGGTAATGGATTCCATAATAGATCTGATAAATAAATGTTTGATTTTTAATTATGAGGGAAACACAATTCACATTTTACATGATGGCCTAGATGAAAATCATAGATTTCATATAGACATATAGTGGTCCAATGTGGTCTACCCTAGGATCTCACATGGGGTTTCTTACATAGTAGAGTAGAATGCTATTTAAATTCACATAATCTAGACTAACACCAAGGATACGGCTATACTTATACTAATATAATGGTATAATAATCACAATGATGATGATTTATTTGAGTTTGGGTAGATTCAATATCCAACATTAGATGACCTCCCACTAGATCCACCATTTGAATATCCAGATCCTGTGTATGTGTTCTTATGTCTATAACATCACTAGATTTCATTTGTACATAATCTCATTTAATTTTTATATTACTTATACAAAGTTTCATTATTATAAATTACTTGTACATAGTTTCCTTTACTTTTCTCTTTGTATATAGTTTCATTTTATTGTTTCTTATACATAGCTTATACTTAGAAAACACAAAAAAAATATAACATGTCCAAAAATATAAAAACATTCAAATATTGCTTAGAAAATATAGATTTTAGATCGTATGCATTTCCATGTTTATATTACTTCCATTTTCTAGGTACTACATATGATATCTATGTTAGTGTAATCATTTTTATCATACATACATGCTTCAATTATTCCCTTCAAGTGTTCACATATTACTACAAGACTCTGGTCCTCTACACAAATCTAGATTTGCTACTATCCACCCATTGAGGGCACATACACATATACACCAATTCAACATTGGTATATTAGCCCATTGGGGACATAATACACATAACTTACAATTTATAGGTTATATCTATATTTACTCCATATCATAGATTTAACATTGATTATATCTTGATATTGATCATCTTATACTACATGAATTTTTATGCTGATTACTAATACTATAGGCTTGGGTTATGTACATATTTATTATTATACAAATTTGTACCACATGATTATTTCATACTTTCATTTATATCTTTACTAATCTATATTTCATTTTATCTCTTTACTTTTACATCTACTCGAGGGCATTTGTATATGCCATTGTAATTTCATTGATTTTATGCTTTGGACATTTTCCCATGTCCTTATGTATGTTTCTTGATTGTGTATGTGGATATTTGAACACGTCCTTCCATGTTGATATAAGCCAAAATTGTATGCTCTTTTGTGTATGCAGACATTTGAACATGTCCTTGTACGTGTTTATTTTCTCAACTTAGTGACATGTGCCCATATCCATTGTATTATATCCCTTTAGCCTAATTTGAATGCCTCGTGTTTGTATGTATGATTTCATGTATGCATCATGGCCATGAAACTTATCTTTTTCTTGTTGATTTCACATCTAGTTTGTGATGCCATGAGGGAACTCATGCATATCCCCTTTCATTTTGGGTGCCTTGATGGACATAATGCTCCATTCCCCCAAGTAGTTTACTTAGATTATATTTAGATTTTCTATTCATATGCATGCTTACATTGTTATATATACCTTGAAAACCTTGTGAATGCTATATTTAACATACATCATACTTTGCTAAATTATATTCAATCTCTTTTACATTTTGATGTCATGTATACACATTACATTAGTTTATCATGAAGATATCATATATTTATAGTCTAACACACATGATGCATATATTTTATTTTGAGAACATTTATTTTATAGGTTTAAAAAATCCCCTCAAAATAGGGAGCATTCATAGGGATTTGTCATAGAGATTAAGCCATCCTAGTGCACTTAAAACATAGCTTTCAACATGTAGACATAGATTATAAAGCTCAAACTTGGGAAAATATAGTGAAATACAGTCATACATAGATCAATCTTAATTTTGATTAGAAACAATACTTTAGGAAAAAAATGAAGTATATTATCATAAGTGTAGTGCACTATAGTCCACCCACTGTGCTATCATCCAATATCCTCAAAAATGAAAAATTCTAGAATTATCAGAAATACACAATAGGTATAGTTTTAGATTTGCACAATCTTAGTCATAGATTATCAAATATGCTCAACATATTTTAAACTTTTACATAGAATTACACAAGATTGATTAGATTGGGATTATCATGTGTGGCATGATCATTTCAATTTTAGTTTTAGATATATATAACCATAAATTACTATGACTTAGTCTAGAATCCATAAGCAAAGATATTAAAATTTGGGGCATGTATGGTACATTATTTATATTTGCTAATTTTTACATAAGTTCTCTTAGATGGAATGCCAAATACATGTAATTTTACATGTTGTATACTTTAAACACCATAAACACCATGAATACAAAATATTAATTCCTCATTCCATCTGCATTAATTAGCATTCCTGAGTTCCTGAGTTTTTGAGTGGCCCTTGAGCCATTTTACATTTCAAAGTTCCCAAGTGAACCCTGAGCCATTTTACATTTCAAAGTTACTAAGTGGCCCTTGATCCATTTTACATTTCAAAGTGATCAAGTGGCCAAAGCCATCTTTTACAACTTTATGAAACCACATAATTTTATTTTTATCTTCTTCTACTACACGTGAGTAGGTAATGATGGGGTCATGACCTATTTGAGTTCTTGAGCCATCTACATAAGAGGGTTAGACAATTAATCAGTCCAATCCAAGTTATTCATAGATTATGATCCACCAAATAGGGGTAGGAAATGGAGTCAAGGCTAGATTGAGTTCTTGAGCCACCCACACATGAGCATGGGGCAAGCCATCAGCTTAGTCCAAGTTATTCAATGTTTGATGACCATCTAGAAGCACATAGGATTTCACCAAAGTTTTTCATTGGTTCATGTACCTAATTAGGTGTACTTGTTATTTTATTCACTCTCACATCTCTTTACTTATTTTTGTCTTTGTTTTTGATATTTCTTAAGTAAGGATTGATTCATATATATTTCATTTTTAGAGCACACAATAGAGCATAGTTCATATACTCATACCCACATTCACAGGCTTCACCTCATAGGTAAGTTGTGGTACAATATTATTTCCTTTATCCTAGTCATTTCCACATACCCATATTAAGTGTTTTCAAGCAAATTTAGTCATATAAAATGTCATTTAATGTAATGAGTGCCACTTGAGACCACCCTATCCATAGATTATCTCTAAACTTATCTTAGGGCCTCTTTTGATCCCTTTTTAGCTTTTATACACATCTAAATTATGCCCAAATATATCAAGATCCAGATTGAGCCATCACCTAGGCATACTTGATATTTTTTCACATGTGCCATCCATTTGGACAATAATACGACCCCAATAGTCTATAGTGCAATGTGTTATTGGTAAATGGGGAAACACTATTGAACCTTAACTTGCCTTTCCCCTAGCATATATCTTTCTACTTCTCGAAGCATCTTAGGGTTAACCTAGACTCATTTCATGTCTCAACAAGCATAAAAACACTATATAAAGACCATTATCATTCATTTCTTAGAAAGATGGAAATTATCATGAATAATCTCAAAAATTATTATGCAAATTAAGGTTAATGATCCATATTTACCCCTATTTTTGCATACATCCATCTGTAATAACCTAGAGCTCAATTTTACTCAAGTTTCTAATCTCAATTCACACTCAAAGCATTCAAATTAGCATTCATACTTAGGCATACTAACATCAATCTCACTTACACCATCACATAGATTGGGATAACTATATTGGGTTTGATCCCCTTTCAAGATATTGGTATGTAGGTATCACTCAACACATGAGGTGTTGAGGTCACACCTAGCCTACCCTACTAATACAATTATTCTTCCACTTGTGTTCATAAAAAACTTAGAAATCATGGAGGCTTAGGATTTCATAGTGAAATCAACTAAAGAAAAAATAGATGACAATCTAGGTCTCAGTCATATAAGCACAGGTTTTCTAGAATAGAACAAGGTCTACCAAAAAAAATTCTAATTCATCTTCACAAGGTCATTAGTGCTGCACATAAGGTTAATAACATAGTGCACTATTGTTAGAGAGGGCTGCACTATTGTTTGAAGAGGATTATAACACCTATTTTGTGCTAAAGGCACTCTGTCCTACTCTTGCATCACTTCTTAACCCACCACTTATCCATCTCAGTCATGTTTTCTAGCTAAGTACAAATTTTCTAATTCATTTTTATTTATAAAATATTCAAATAAATCAATTATTGTGCAAATTAGTGGTTATTGATATTGTAGTATTTTATTTCCTGATTTATTACTCAACTCTTTGTTAACCTAGGGTTACATTCCATAATCCTAAAAAAGATAAATCATTATGAATGTATGTCAAATTGATAATTTATCTAAGGTATATCATGACCAACAAGTTTTATTAGATGAATAGGATCAAAGCATAATAGTGTGTCCCACATTAGATCCAAAAAAATATTTTAAAATATATAACCCAAAAAATGCTTGATAATTTTTAAAAAAAAATGTCAATGTAGTATGCTTTAAAATATAAGCTAAAACATACAATTTTTATTGATTTTTAGAAAATTTAAACTCATGTTTTGGTGTATTTAACACTTAAATATTGTTAATGGCTCGACAATGCTTAGTATTATGTTATCACCCAACAAGATAGAGTTGAAAAAATTACACATTTTAGGAAACATGTCATATAACACTTTCATGAAATAGATGGAATAATGGAAGTAAATTAAAAGAAGTTGAAATTCAAAAATAAATTCTAGTTCAATGGCTCAAGATATAATTATAATTGAATAAATATAATACAAGGTAGAAAATAAATATACGAGTGCCCATAATGGTGATTATACTTTGAGCTGTAGAGAATTTATTTAAAAATATCTTAATATACTAAATTTTCTTCGTAATTTCATTTAAGAGTTGCAACCTATGTATTCTCATGTAATCATTTCTCTAATTTCCTCTAAACCCACTAATCCTCAAGTTTATATTTCTTCTATTGCTCCACATGCTTCTCCTACATCTCAAAATGTGATTATTTCAACATATCCCCATTACTTCCTCAATTTATTCTAATGTTTCAAAAAATTTATAATATTATTCTTGATTAACCATATATTACTTATAATGCTTCTTAAAATTTTCCATGTGTAGCTAATCCTTCTATTTTGTAATTTTTTTCTATTCCAACCTATTTTATTTCTGGTTATATTTAAAATCCTCAAAATATTATTATGATGTACACATTGCATGAATTAAAAAATCAAATCAAATCAAAACTCTTTATTAAGGACCTTAAATAAAAAAAATAAGGTCACTTATAACGATATTCTTTTAAACTTCTTGCCTTATGAAGTACTTTGATATCCATTTTCAATAGTTTTTATTTCTCCAAAGTTTGAATTGTTCAATGGAAAGGGATAGCCTATAATGCCTTTTTTTTAGAATTTTATCATGATGATAAGTTATGAACTAAGTTATTTCCAATGAGTTTGAAATATTATACACTTAATTAATTCTACATTTTATCGTGTAAACCTATACATTCTCTTGCAACCTTAATGGATAACTTCTTGGCCCATTTTCATATTAAAATTATTATAAAAATCACAATTTTTAATTATTTTAAATCAAATAAGAATAAAATTAAAGTAAATTAATTATGTGTTAATATTTAAGACTATAGTTACCAAGATGAATTATCAACCACTTGATAATGAAATTCTATTAATAAGTTTCTTCCAATTATTAAGGAGTAGATATTATTTCAAATTATCATTATTTTAAAGAGACTGATCATATTATTAAGGTTTTTGAATTACAACTTTAGATGAAAATATTCTTAAATATGAGCAATACCATTAAAATTTTAATAGTCTCGAGATTTTGTATGCATGTAAATTTGTTCATGTTAATCTATGCACTCAACTCCTCATGGTCTAACTGAGGCAACTGACATAATGGAAGGAATAGGGGTTTGGATAGTTATTGAGTGGGATGGGATATGGGATAGGTGGTGGTATTTTATTATTGTGATGAAACCAAAAAACCTCAATAGTGCCACAATACTCATTGAGAGTGTCAAATTGTGTGGAGATAGAGATCCAAGGCTCTTCAATCTCTGATATCACAATAATGTGGAGTTCTTGATCAATAATAGGCTTAGGTAAATGAGGGAGATTGGGTTGAATGATTCATGATAGAAGATCTGATTTTGATGAGGTTAGGATATGCCTGATAAATGTATAATAAATGACCTCGTCTTACTCTCTCTTTCTATTAAGTTTAACTGCATTTTGTAACTTTTATTTTGATCTGAGATGAGTTAGGATGTAATTATCCATATTTTATTGATTGTGATTCTAACATTTGAAAAACCTTGTAATTCCTAATAAGTGTGTTGGAAAATTCAAGTTTTGCAATAAAATAGGTCATCATCAAGCTAAAGAACAAATATGAAGTGGATTGCATGTTTTTAGAAGCATTAGAATCAATTCAGCTTAGTTCTAAAATTCCACCATACTATTTCAAGTTGTCACATTTTTGGACTTAGCTCTAGAATTATCTGAATTAGCTCTAGTACTCTTATAGATAAGCTCTAAAACTTTCATGGCTAGATATGGAACTAATAAGGATCTATTCCAAATGGCCGGTGATCTGTCAAGTCAATGATCCCATTAAATCAAGAGCAAAATTCTGATTTCTATACTTGTAGATCTAAGACATTTATCACACAGCTAGACATATAGCCACATCTTGATTTGACATCTATTCTGGGCATGATTTAGTTCTATCATATCTATGAAACAATTACAGCTATCAAAGCATCTATATATACAGACCTAGGAATTTAGGAAGTAATAGAAAATCATTGAAGAATAGAAAGGATAGATTAGTACATTTTGTAATACATAATATTTTATCAATGAAATAGCCATTTCTATTTTGAAAGCAAATTAAATTTTTCAATCTTGTTTCTAGGCAGAGCAAGGGCCCACTCCTCCAAAGAACCAAGATCTTCATTTTTGGTCGGTATTTATATTTTATTCACAAAAGCAAATAGGTAACTCTGTTAAATTTATAAATGCTTCCAACTCCTTAAAGTTAAAATTTGTTGTAAATTTATTCCTGCAGGCATTTTAGATTAAATTCTCATTTCTTTGGAATCATTTTTCAGCAATCTATTTCATTATGTAAAAGTGTGTTTATTTCTAGCAATCTATTTTATTTTGCAAAAGTGTGTTTATTTCTAGCAATCTATTTTATTCTACAAAAGTGTGTTTATTTTCAGCAATCTATTTTATTCTGCAAAAGTGTGTTTATTTCCATCAACCTATTTCATTTTTGCAATGTGTGTCTATTTCTGGCAAATTTGCATAGTTTGATTCCAATAAGGTTTTAACCAAGAAGTTCTCAAGACATTAAAAATCCCCCAAAACAAAAAGAAAAAAATACAAATACCTACAATCAATTACTAAATTTGTATGATTCTTCTTGTTGCATATAGCTTTAGACATAGACCTGGTTAAATATGACATCAATAGAAAGTTGATTAAATGAAGGGAATAATGACACCCATCATTTTTGGCACCATTATTGGGGAACTCACTAGTTGGAATTTTATAATTAGGTGTCAACAAGAGAAACAATCATTCATTTAGTAATTAAAGAAATTTTCCCTAATTTATGAGTAGACCACAAGACTCCAAGGGTAGATTCTCCCCAAAATATCTGAACAAAAATTTCCATCATCCTCTAGTTTAAGTAAGGATGTTGAGCAAGAATTAGAGGCACCATTATCTCCTATAAGACAAGAAGCAAAATTGCCATCTTTGGAATTTTTGGATTAGTCACCAGAACCAAGTAGAACCTTAGGGAGGAGGATTATTTCTCAAGATCCATTGAGGGAAACTTTTGATTCTCAATTGAGTAGTCAACCTCCTACTCCTAACTTTTCACCATCCCCAAAATAGACCACATACCACATTGACTGGGAGAAGGGACTAGAAAATACTAGAGAGATGGCATGAGAAGCTGGAAGAGAACCTAAGAGAACCTTTACCTATCCCATTCAAATTGAGGATGATGAAACCACTATGAAAAAAATTTCACCTGTACACTTGCCCAAATTTATAGGAATGTCATCTGAGGATCCTAACCAATTTTTGTTGGAGTTTAAAGTACTATGTCAGACTTATGATTACAAGATAGATAATCAAAAACTAAAGTTGTTTCCATCTACCTTGAAGGATGCAGTAATGAGGTGGTTTATGATATTAACATCTAATTCTATTACCAATTGGGAACAAATGGAAATTGTATTCCTAGAAAAATATCAAGATTATTGTAGAGGAAGAAATTGAAAGGAAGAATTTTTCAAAATCAAATAGGAAGAAGATGAAAATATGGAAGATTATTTGGACAGATTCTTCTTTATGAGTAAAATATGTAGATTTGTACTTCAAGAAGATTTAAGTAAAACCATTTTTCTCAAAGGTCTGGATGATGAATCTAGGGAAACCCTTGATTTAATTGGTAGAGGAAACATTGCTTAATTAAGAATGGATGAAATCATAGAAATTTGTAGAAACTATTCAAGGATAAGGGGTGGACCTAGAAAGGGGAAAATGTTTAAAATTCAAATCTAGATATGAATAAATTGATGGATGAATTGGAAAAATTTAAAATAGACATATTAGTTCAATTAAACTCCACCATGGATGGATTACAAGCTAAATCAAATGCCCAACTTGAACCATTAGCCATGTATTATCCTAGATGTAGGAAGAAGCATGCAATAAGGGAATGTCTTTTAGATAAAACAAAAGTATGTCTTGTCTGTGAATCTAAAGAACATGATACTCACACTTGTTCTCTTCTTCCACTCATAAAAAATTAGCTCAAACAAACCAATACATCATCTACCACGGAAGAATTAAATTTTGTTCAGGGACAACCTAACCAAGGATAGTTTATGCCAAGACCAGCTCCTAATCCCTAGATGATGCCATGGGTAGATCAAATAGTACCACAAAGTTAGGGATAGCCACCTTGGGCCCCTCAACCTACATGGCATCCTTAGGATTGGGCAAGTCAATCTTGGTATACTTAAGGACATCAACAACCTTGGGCTGGTCAAGGAAATCCTTATGCTTGGCCATAACCTAGATGGGGCCCTAATAATTATGTGCAAGGGAAAACATATCCAAATTAGAACCAAAAAGCCATAATGGGACCTCCAACACAAAATCCATAGGTTGAAAATATAGTCCAAACACAAATGCTAGCACAACTAGTAGCAAACCCAAGAAATAAACAAACAACTCCTATATACGAAACATAATGAGAAAATTCAGTTGATTTAAATACAATGGATTGTAAAAACATTCAAACAAGATCTGGAAAAATAGTTAGCAGCCCACTTGTTATAATCACTGAGATGACAAAAGAAGTTAAAACCCCTAGCACAGTTACACCTAAGGAAGATGACAAAGAAAAAGATAAGAAACCGAAAATCAATTTTACTGAGATTCCATTTCCAGAAAGACTTAAAGAAACCATAGAACTTAAGGAATCTAAATTGGTGTAGGAACTAAGAAGATTGAATATTGAAATACTATTATTACAAGCAATTAAGTATATTCCAAAGTTGAAAAAGTTAATCAAACTGTTATGTTTTAAAAAACCTAGAAGGAAGAAGCAATACCCCAGGACTATTTAGGTAGATGGGAAACTTACTGATTTATTAGCAGGAAAACTCCTACTACCCAAATATGGAGATCCTGGAAGCCCTATGATTTTTGTCTCTATAGGGAATAAGGATATACATAACATTTTGATTTATTTGGGCATAGCTATCAATGTAATGATAGTGGAATCTTTGAAAACATTACCATTAATAGGCATACAACCTACTAATACCATATTGCAAATGGCATATTAGTCTGTAGCAAAACTAGAAGGAGTTATTGAAGATGTGGCAGTAATGGTGGAATCATGGGAATATCTAGTTGACTTGCTTATATTTTAGCCAAAAGGTAAAACACTTGGTTATCCCATTATTTTGGGGAGACCATGGTTAGCTATAGTTATTGCCTTTGGTGGAATCATGGGAATATCTAGTTGACTTGCTTATATTGCAGCCAAAAGGTAAAACACTTGGTTATCCCATTATTTTGGGGAGACCATGGTTAGCTATAGTTATTGCCTTAATTGATTGCAGGTTAGGTGATATGACTATTTCAAATGGTAAGAATTCTAAGAGAATTTCATTATATCCCTCTGCACGACCTTTTATTGATAATCAAGTGAAATTATGGGTTGGTAATCTTGATATTAATGAGCAAAATCTGTCTTCTTTAGCTATGATAACATTGCAAGATCATGTATGGGAAATAGATGATATGGTTAATCCTTCATTAAATGAACATAAATCGTCATTAGAGCAGTCAAGATTAGTTTTGAAACCTACAAAATCTGTTCTGGAACCATCACAATTAGTTCTAGAACCACACCAATTCCCTACAGATGAAGATAATTTCACTCTAAAGGAATGTGATTTCTCTTTGGGAGAGGAAGGATCTATAGCTTTAGCTTTACATATATTAGGAGATGATGAAGAATTTTTGGAAAATAGTAGTAATGAGGAGTTCGGTCTACAACAAGATAAGTATCATAACTCTTCCTATTGTCCTTTGTCTAGCATTCTACCTCTAGGAACTTTTGAAGATGTTGCTACATATCATATGTTGTTGCCACATGCCTATCCACTAAATACCTTAATGGAACCCTTTTAATAAATCAGTTCATCATATCCTAGAACCAAACATTTTGAGATTCAACCAGATTTTTTTTAGAATGTCAATAGCTAGTTAAAGAACAATGAAGTCAAACTGTTTGATGTTCTGAAGGATCATACTAAAGCTTTTTCTTGGGACTATAGAGATATGAAGGGAATTAATCTAAGTATCTACACCCATCACATTTATACTAAAAACATTAGACTAGTTAGGCAACCTCAGAGAAGGATTAATCCAACCTTAAGGGATATAGTCAAACAAGAAATTGAAAAACTATTACAAGTAGGTTTTATGTACCCTATCTTAGATAGCCAGTGGGTGTCTCTTGTAATTGTCCTTAAAAAAATGGAAAATGGAGAATTTGTGTTGAATATAGGGAACTAAATAAAGCCACCCTAAGAGATTATTTTCCCTTACCATTCATAGATCAAGTCTTAGACAACCTTTCAGGTAAACAGTACTTTTCCTTTTTGGATGGATTTAGTGGATACAATCAAATCAGAGTTGCTACTTAGGATCAGGACAAAACTAAATTTACTTATCCATGGGGTACCTTTGCTTATAGGGTATTGCCATTTGGACTATGTAATGCTCCAGTAACCTTTCAAAGAGTTGTATTAGCAATTTTTGTAGACCTAACAAATGACTATGTGGAGGTATACATGGATGACTTTACTGTGTATGGAAATACATTTGATGATGCCTTGAAAAATTTAGATAGAGTATTAAAAAGATGTGAACAACATCACTTGTCTCTTAGTCATGAGAAATGTTTGATGATGGTTGATGAAGAGATCATATTAGGGCACCATATTTCAAAAAAAGGAATTCAAGTTGACCAAAACAAAATCAAGATTATTTCATACTTGCCTATTCTTCAAACTCCCACAGATATCAAATCATTTTTAGGACATGCTGGATACTATAAGTGATTTATCAAGGATTTTAGTAAAATTATTACCCCCATGTTTAAATTGCTTACCAAGGACTGTGAATTTATTTGGGATGAATAGTGTCAACATGCTTTTGAAGAAATTAAAGAGAAATTAGTAACTACCCTAATATTGTAAGGACCTAATTGGGAGAAACCTTTTCACAACCAAATTGATGCCTCAGATACCTCAATTGGTGTATTTTTTGGACAGAAAGATAAATAAGGAAGAATGTATGTTATTTACTATCTCAGTAAAAATCTTACTTTCATTGAAAGAAATTACACTATCACTGAAAAAGAATTTCTGGCTGTGATCTATGCAATCAATAAATTTAGACATTACATTATAGGGTAAAAAATATTTGTACATATAGATCACTCAACAATTAAATATTTAATGAACAAACCAGTGGTTAGAGGTAGAATAATTAGATGGTTATTACTTCTACAAGAATTTGATATTACCATTGTGGACAATCTAGGCAAATCTAATGTGGTAGCTAATTTCTTGCCAAGATTGACCACTACAGGGGAGCATGATCCAGTCAAGGATAACTTTCTAGATGAAAAATTATTTGTTATTTCAACTAATACACCATGGTTTTCTAACATGGCAAATTATCTTACAATAGGGAAGTTTCCTCCTTTCACTAAAAAACAAATAAAAAATTAATCAAAACCAGTGCATAGTTCAAATGGTTAAAAGGAATGCTATTTAAATGTGGTCCTGATTTGGTTTTATGTAGGTGTGCAAGAGAAGATGAAATCTTTGACATCCTCCAGGCATGTCATGATGAACCAAGTGGAGGACACTATTTAGTGAAAAGAATAGCTCACAAGATACTTGGCACTGGTTACTATTGGTCATCTCTGTACAAAGATGTGAAGAGATATATTAGGCAGTGTGATCCTTGTCAAAGGATGGGATAGCCAACCATTACCAATGAAATGCCTCTACAACCACAAGTAGTGATTGAACCATTTGAGAGATGGGGATTGGATTTTTTTGGACCCTTTAATCCTCCTTCATAGGGAAAAGAGCACATTTTTGTGTGTACTAATTATGTAATAAAATGGGCAGAAGTACAGGCTTTAACAAATGCCACTGAAGAATTACTTGCTAATTTCCTTTGGCACAAAATTATGATAAATTTTGGAGCACCAAGAAGCTTAGTTTTAGACTAGGGACCACAATTTATGTCCAATATGATCCAGGCTTTCACAATGTATTATCAGATCAATCATAGGATAAGAGGATGAAAACCAGTAAATGGCGTTCTCTTCCCAAAAAAAAATCAAAGATCAATTGAAAACCAGTGATGGCAGTTGATCTTCTCAAATAAATAACTAATTCAAATAATTTTTTTTATCATCATGACGGAGGGATTACATCATCAAGGATGGTAATTATGTTTTTAACTTGTTAAAGGTTAGATGAAAATTTTGCATGTGTGATTAGACTTGATTTAGAAAGATTAGTATGATGAGTCATCTATTATACATCATGGTTAAATGTGCAAAATCATGAGAAGGATATTGATGATGGAATGAGTTGGTGGATAGTCATAAAGAATCATTCTTATGATTAAATCAACAAAGTAAAAGCCAACTACAAAAATATTTCAACAGAGATACAATGAGTTAACTCCATCAGTTCCACAGTTGAGTATAGTAGTTCTATAGCTAAAATCTCTAAGTTCCACAGCTGAGTAAATAATTCTACAACTGAATTCACCAGATCAACAACTAAATCCACAAGTTCCATAGACAAAATCTTCAGTTCCACTGATAAGAGAAGTAATCTTTAGTTAACCTGTGTAAGATTAAAGAAAAAAAATCATGGGGATTAAAAAGAAGTCAGAATCAGAGGATGATACCCAACTCCTTGTAGATGAAGAATTAGCAACTATCTTTCAACAGGTAGGATGGCTGGAGTTTCTAAGGAAATTTACCAAATATAATGATGAAATGGTAAGAGAACTTATTATCAATTTAGAACAAACAAGGACAAAAATTTAGAAGGTTTTTATTCCTTTTTTTGTGAATGTAATTAGTGAGATGTCTAGAATACCAATAGTGCATGTCCCAAACCTTGTCAAGGGGACATTAAAAGACCTAGCTGAAACCTTGTTAAAAGAAGGGGAAGCTAAACCCCAGTATATTTATAATACAAAGAAAATCATTAAAGGAGTCAAAAGGGCTAGCCTGCCCAAACCCTTTGATAGAGTAGCATTTTGGATAGTTAAATATTTAACCTATGATGGATAATTTGGGACAGTAGGAAAAGAAGTCCTAAAAAATCTTATACACCTTAGATATGGAGCCAAAAAACTAGAATATATAGTAAACCTTCCAGGGTTTCTTTTTGACTCCATCCATACCATGGCCCAGAGGTATTCTTGGGGTGTAGGAACAATTAGACATCATGGGTTAGTGCATTTAGTATGCCAGCACCATTTCCTTTCAAAGAAAAATGGGAAAGAAATATGGGACAAATTTCTTGGCAAATTTGGGAAAAACCCTGGTATTTCTAGAAGAACAATAGCAACTCCTCCTAATCCTTCAGTTTATTTAAAAACTGATACCATTACTGAGGAAAAGAAAAGATTAGGGGAAGAGGAAATACCAAAAAGAATAAAAATTGGAAGAAAAGTTAAAATTGTAGACCCTATTATGCCTTCTCATGAAATTTCTTCTTTTGCAAAAGCTACAGAAGAACTGATACCTATCTTTGACAGTGACAGTTCACCTAGGCCTGAGCAAAAGGTGAACATCAGAAGTTCTAAAAGGAGGCCTATGTCTACATATTTTGAGGCTCCTCAAGAAAGAAGACTTCATAAATAGTCTAAAGAAAGTCTAGAGGAAATGGAAAAACAAGAAAGGTTGGAAACTGAAGCTACTAATATTTTAGGTAGCATGGCCATGACTCCTCTTGGACCAAGCCAAACAAAAAAGGAAAAAGGAGATGAAATATTTGAGAGCCCATTTTCCAAGAAATGGTTGAGATAGCATCACAATCACATGTAGAAGATGAACATGCATCTTGGAGAAGGAAAGGGAAATCCCCTATGGTGGAAGAGGACTGCTTAACTCTCCAAGAAATTTTAGAAAAAGAACAAAACTAGCAGATTAAATAGGCTCTATTTTTGTCTAGAGTAGAACTCATTATCAAGGAAAAGGATGAGGAATTGAACTTCCTCAAACTCAAATTAGAACATAAAGAAATGCTCCTTGAAGAAATAATAAACCAGTTCACAGTTAAGACTAAGAATTAGCATAAACTAAAAGGCAACTAATTGAGAATGAGGAAAAACGTACAATATAGACCTCTGTGTCAATAGTCTCTGCACAGATTGAATTGACTTATCTACCACTCAAGTAGTTATGGGATGATACATGTAGAGAACTCAGTGTAATCAAGGCATCTAATACAGACTTGAAAGGAAAACTGGTGAAAGAAGAGAAATCAAGGAAGGAATGGGAAGACAAATTTTACAAGGAGGAAAATGATAAGTATAAATGTCTTGTGAAAATACAAATAGTTTATATGATGAGTGAAAAACTGCTTGCATGCAGAAGACCTTCTCCTGCATATAGCATGTTTTCAGAAGAACAATTCATTCACTGGCAGTTGGCAAGGATAACATGTGGTCTTCCACATGAAATAAAATATGAAGCTAATTTATCAATAGCTTACTCCTTAGCCAATACAGAACAGATAAATCTTCTCTGTGAATTTTACCTCTACAATTTCATGCTAGAAGGAAATTTAGGTTTTATGATCAATTTGTATGTAGGGGAAATCCAACTTAATGCATTCATCTCTATTCTTCAAAATCAGATTTCATGAAAGGAGAGGGAGTTAGAGCATTGGTTAAAGGATAGTTCATCTGGTCTCTGTATGAGAATTCATTATGGTAACCCACTTGCCTTTGATACACATTTCTAATCTCATGCATTTAATGATAAGTTTAGGGAACCTTATCTTTTCAATTTATATAAAATCATTAATACCTTCACCTCTTATGAAAGGGAAAATTTTGATAATATCTATGATGCATGTTTGAAAAGATGGGAATTTCTCCTAGTGCATTGAAAAGAAGGGAAGTAATATCCTCTTCAAATTTGATCTAGAGTCTAGAAAGGGCAAAAGCTTTATGCACAATAATTCCTCAAATCAATGAAACTCCCCTGTGCATATGGATAGGAATGCATACAAGGCCACCTCTACTTCTCACACCCATATCTCCTTAGCAAAACAAAGAACCTCAAAATCCCACTCAATTTGAGGAATGGAAAAGAAAATTAGAAGCAGGAGCAGGGTATAGTACCTCTAAATCAAAGTATTAGGATATTCAGTTCTAGCCATTTGATTTGAGAAATCAAATGGAATGCAAGATATACAATCTCAAATTTGAAGAGTGAAGTTTGTAAAGGGACTTATAAACAAGTAAGTATGGGGGAAATGATGAGGCCAAGATATGCCCGATAAATGTATAATAAATGACCTCATCTTACTCTCTCTTTCTATTAAGTTTGATTGCATTTTGTAAATTTTATTTTGATCTGAGATGAGTTAGGATGTAATTATCTATCTTTTGTTGATTGTGATTCTAACGTTTAAAAAACCTTGTAATTCCTAACAAGTGTGTTGGAAAATTCAAGTTTTGCAATAAAACATGTCATCATCAGGCTAAAGAACAAAGATGAAGTGGATTGCAAGTTTTTGGAAGCATTGGACAATTTATCCTAGTTATGGAATTCCACCATACTATTTCAAGTTGTCATATTTTTGGACTTAGCTCCAAAACTCTATATTTAGCCCTGGAATTATCTGAATTAGCTCCGGTACTCCTACAGATAAGCTTTGAAACTTTCATGGCTAGATATGAAATTGATTAAGGATCTATTCCAAATAGCTAGTGATCTTTCAAGTCAATGATCCCATTAAATTAGGATCATAATTCTGATTTCCATACTTGTAGATCTAAGACATTTATCACACAGTTGGACATCTAGCCACATCTTGATTCAGAATCTATTCTGGGCATGATTTAGTTTCATCATATCTATGAAATAGTTATAGCCATCAAAGCATCTATATATATAGACCTGGGAATTTAGGAAGTAATAGAAAATCATTGAAGAATAGACAGAAAAGGATAGATTAGTACATTTTGTAATACAGAACATTTTATTAATGAAATAGCCATTTCTATTTTGAAAGCAAATTAATTTCTAGGCGGAGCAGGGGCCCACTCCTCCAAAGAACCAAGATCTTCATTTTTGGTCGGTATTTATATTTTATTCACAAAATCAAATAGGTAACTTTGTTAAATTTATAAATTCTTCCAACTCCTTAAATTTAATTTTTTTTTAAAATTTGTTCCTGCAGGCATTTTAGATTAAATTCTCATTTCTTTGCAATCATTTTCCAACAATCTATTTCATTATGCAAAAGTGTGTTTATTTCTAACAATCTATTTTATTCTACAAATGTGTGTTTATTTCTAGTAATATATTTCATTATACAAAAGTGTGTTTATTTTTAGCAATCTATTTTATTCTGCAAAAGTGTGTTTATTTCCAACAACCTATTTCATTTCTGCAATGTGTGTCTACTTCTGGCAAATTCGCATAGTTTTATTCCAATAAGGTTTTAACCAAGAAGTCCTCAAGACATTAAAAATCCCCTAAAACAAAAATAAAAAAATACAAATACCTACAATCAATTACTAAATCGCTACGATTCTTCTTATTGCATATAGCTTTAGACATAGCCCTAGTTAAATATGGCATTAACAGAAAGTTGATTAAATGAAGGGAATAACGACACCCATCAACTTTGTCAAATTGTCTTTGTATAACCAATGTCAACCACTAAATGTGAATGATATAAGATGAGGCTAGACTTGAAGAGAAAAGGAATGAGATGGATGGGTGACTAAGCTAGGAAAACATTGTATTGATGTCTCCTATTTTAAGGGAGAACAATGATAGGTGGATCTGGGGTGTGTTATTGTTCTTTTAAAATAGATAAGGACTCTATGATGAAGTGGGGTATTAGAATCTATCGAATGACCTCATGTCTCAAATCAATACTAATGTTATACTATGTGATAATGTTGGGACCATGTGCTCTAACTCTATGGAATAGGCCATGCCAGACAAGATTTGGTGTCTAGGGAAGGGTCATTAAAAATAAACTATACAGAATCTAGGGAAAAGGGTATGAGCTTATTTAATCAATGGATTCTGAGGTATGCTTGATGTAATGTTAAATCAAGGCTTTGATATGTATATCTTGCATGAAAGAAAAGGATTTTGTAGGGTATGTTTTCTTGCACAGATAGTCAAAGATTTTGATGTGATTTGTTTACTTGCACAAATGACAAGGATTTTATTGTTATTTTTACTTTCATAAATGGCAAGGGTTTTGTTGTTGATTATTTTTGGGCTTTTCTATGTTTTAAAAAAAATTAATACTTGTTAAAAACAAAGTGCAAAAATTAAAAAATAAAATAACTAAAAACAAAATAAGACAAAAATCTTTTTTCCTTATTCTTTTCAATATTTTGGATGCATACAAATGAGAGAGGGAAAAAACTTATACTATTATGCAGAATGCTAATTTCTCCTAGATCTATTTACATGCAAACTAAGTGCAATGTTTTTGTTTATTTTTATTAGTTTATGTAACATGGACTAAATTCATGAATTAAATCTATTATTCATAAGTAATATGATAAGATATCTAATATAAAACAACAATAATGAAACACTTTCTATTAACCTTCCTTGTAAGCAAATAAAATATATATGTTATAATTTTCTATTTTATATATTTTTATAAACTCAATACTTACTTAAAGTTGAATATTTTGTTTTTTTAAATAAAAAAAGAGGTGCTATTAATTGGTTTTGTTACGATGTTCTCGCGAACCATGCATTTTGACATCGATGGTGGTATGCTCTGGGATGTGTGTTGTGAGTGTATTTGTTTTGTGTTTCAAAATCATTTGGTTATGCAATCGGTAGTGTTTTTGTGTCATTGAAGAGAATGTTGTTGGGTTCTTTGGTATTTGTAGTTGTCAGGGTTTTGAAGTCAATTCTTTCAAGAATATTTTTGCATAGGAAATGTTTTGTTGAAGGGAATGGTTTATCTCTTCAACCTTTCTAACTTGCTACAAACAATCTTTTTTTCTAATGAATTGGTAGGATGAAAATAAAATATATATGTTATAATTTTCTATTTTGAAATAGAGAAATGAGAATATTATTATGGATTTTGAATTAAAACTTTAAATAAAAATATTCTTAATTATGAGAAATACCTTTCAACTTTTAAAGGTCTTGATTTTTTGTATGCATGCTAATTATCACATGTTAATCTATGCACTTGAATCCTCAAGGTTTGGTCAATGTAGCTAATGTAATGGAAGGAATAGGGGTTTATATGTTGTTGAGTGGGATGGGATCTAGTATAGGTGGTGGTAATGGTTTCTTGTGATGGAACCAGAAAACCTCAACAACATCTTGATGCTCATTGAGAGTGTCAAGATGTGTAAAGATATATCTCCAAGGATCTTCAGTCTCTAATATCACAAGAAGGTGGAGTACTTGATCAATATTAGGCTCAGGAAAATGAGGGAGATTGGGTTGAATGAATCATAGTAAAATATCTAATCTGTCAGGTTGACTTTGCCTAACCAATATCATCCAATAAGTGTGAATGATATATGACAAGGCTAGACCTGAAGAGAAAAAGAATGAGATGGATGTGTGACTAAGCATAACATTGTATTGACATATCCTATCCCATTAGAGAACAATGATATGTGGATTGGGGATGCACTCTTATTCTTCTAAAGTGACTAAGGATTCTATGATAAGGTGGGGAATTGGAGTGGATTGAAAGACCTCTTATCTCAACTTAATACTAATGTCAGACCATGTGATAATGTTAGGAATAGATGATCTAACTCTAGGGTATAGGCCATTCTAGATAATATCCAGTGTTTCAAGAAGGGTCATCCAAAATATATTAGGTGAAAGCTAGGGAAAAGTGTACGAGCTTTTTTAGTCAATGGCTTTAGAGGTATGCTTACTGGAATGTTAAAGCAAGGCTTTAATATGTATTACTTGCATATTGCATGAATGGTAAGGCTTATGTAGGGTATGTTTACTTGAATAGATAGGCAAGGTTTTATATGTGATGTTATTTCTTACATGAATGTAAAGGATTTTATTGTTATGTTTGCTTTCATGAATGGTAAGGCTTTTATTATTGATTATTTTTGGGCTTTTACAGGTTTTTTAACAAATGTATACTTGATGAAAATAAATTAAAAAAAGTAAAGAGTAAAAAAAATTGAATACAAAACTCTTTTTTCCTTATTCTTTTCAATATTTAGGATTCATACAAATGAGAGAGGAAAAAAACTTATACTATTATGTAAAATGCTAATTTCTCCTAGATCTATTTACATACAAACTAGGTGCACTATTTTTATTAGTTTATGTAACATGGAATAAATGCATGAATTAAATATATTGTGCGTAAGTAATATGATAATAGATATATTCTAAAACAATACTAATGAAACACTTTCTATTAACCTCCCTTGTAAGCAAACTAGGTTTAAATTCTCCACCTTTATAACTTACTAAAAATAATATATTTTTATAATAAATTGGTAGGATGAAAAAAATATATATATATATTCTAATTTTATTTTTTGAAAGATAAAAATGATAATTTTTTTCACCCTTTGAAAAAATAAAATCAGCAATCCACAACCTTCATACACTCACCTACAGTTGCCTATGTTTCTGCGTTTACCTGTGTGATTATTTTAAGTGCAAGAAATTTGTCTAGATATTGAATGAATAAAAGTTATCTTGGATGGAAATGAATTTAAACTTTACTAAGGCCTCTTTTTATAATCATTGACAATATGTGTTGTTAATTTGAAAGGAAACTAATCTATTAAATGTAAGCATAAATCAAAACTAATTTTGTTTTAAGTAGCAAATACAAATTAAAGAGGTAAATCCATTTCACTATCAAATTTGATTATTTTATATTTTAAATGGAAAAATAATTTAAGAATAATAAAAATATATATTAAATCTAATCTAGCAAATAAAAAATACTAGAAATCAAAAGAACCCCAACCTGATTTTAGAATAAATTAGCTGAAGTGCAAGTAGTGTGTTGATAGAAGAATCCTTAGCATGTTAACTCTATATACTCTTATGTAAATTTAGGAAAATATCTAGATGAGGGATGCACAAAATATAGAACAAGATAGAAAATGGGAGAATACACAATCCATAAAAATAAGAACAACTAAATTGAGGCTGGCTAATGTCTTGGCTTGTAAGGTCTGTGTTGTTCTCACTAATGATACTTTTTCATTTACATCTGTTTATTCAACTTGAAAATACTACGGGTTTAATTTCATGAAAATTTTATCAAGGTTGTGGATGTAAAAGCTTCTCAATAACAATCTCTATGGTAATTTTTAGATATGAAATCAAGCCAAAATTGGCCTTCTTATAGTAAGAGAAATGAGTTTGCATGAGAGAATTCAACTACGTGTGATAGTGAGTTCAACTTGAGATGAATGAAATAAGGATAAAATTATAATATTGAGTGTGTTATGCATGATTGGAAGTGAAAACAAGTGTTGAAAACAATAAATTCAAAACTAATTGTGAAAAATGTGTGAAAATGGGGGTTACGAGTGATAATTTTAGGAGGTATTTCTAATATGATAAAACTACCATTTTATGCAAGGGAAATTGCATAACTACCACATATTTTATCAAAACCACATTATAAGATAACTAAACCACCCATAATTTAATGCATAACAACCCTTATATGGTGAAACCACCTCTTATTTTACACAACTACCATGACGGTTAAGTAAACAGAGGGCAATTTTAAAACTAGATGGGGTGGTTATATCACCTTAGGTGGTGGTTTTGACACTCATGGTTATATTTTAAACAATTAATAAATGACTAGGAAGGTCATGATCAAGGGGGTCATAATGGGTCAATAGAGGAATGTAGAAGCATATAATGGGGTTAGAGATAATGAGTTCCCTATGGAGCATAAAATAAGAGGTCATTGCATTATCATCAAATTTGTATTAAAAATGTAGCATTATGTAATTTTTAGGAGCACATAGTTTCCATAAATGATTTTTTTTAAGACTCAAAATAATGATAATTATTTTTAATCTATGAGAAATGAAATGGAAAATAAAATGTCCATATGGTAGAAAAGCCAAAATATAACAAAGTGTTAATGGATTATGAAATATACCCACTTGATGGTTTTATTGGAGTAGTATATTCTATATGATTAATAATTTAGAAACTTGAATTTAACATATATTTGGATATTAAAATCTATATGAATCCAAGAATCTTCAAAAAAAGGAGGAGAGTAATCAACATATAATAGAAATATCTTACCATCATCTTGCTCGTGAATCCCCCTTCCAAGACTCGATAATATATCTTAAAAGCCAGATTGACAAAGAGATTTCTTAAAATTAGATATGGGATTGTAAATTTTCTAAAGACTATAATGGCATTGGCTACTTGGGAGATGATCTTGACTGCATAGACACATTTCAACTCTAGATTACCCCAAATGCTTAGGTCATCTTAAATCTATAAAGGTGTAGAAGGGAAACGTGGAGGGGAAAATTTCATCTCAAATTTAAAATGGAGGATGGCTCTAGAATGGATAAAAATTTAGATATTGGAATTCTCTATACTTTCTTTGGGATGCAGGTGATTAGAAAGTGGAGGGAATATTTAGGATTTTGACATTTAAAAAATAGGAATATTCGGTGAATGGTTATTATGGGATTTAAGGAATTAATTAATTTATAAGATGAGAGGGGTGAGGTTAGCATGTAGATAGGGGACATATGGGATAAATGGGAATAAATTAAATGGATTCATTAGGTAAAATAGATAAAATATTAGACAAAATTAGGCAATTAATTGAGTAAAAAAAATTAGATACATATACATTCAATCAAGAGAATAAATAATCCATTCAAATTGTGTTTAATGAGGATGATAGTCCAATTTATAGTTCCTATGATGGAATTTTTTTCATAAAATAATTTATATGTGGAAAAAATATATGGAATAATGGTTAATAATGGTTCAAGTTTAAATCTATGTACTAAAAAATATATTTATAGTATTGGACTTTGTATTGATGATTTACCATACACCTCCATAATTATTACAAAATATGATAGAATTAGTAGATATACCTTTGGTTTTATTACTCTATCTATTAGAGAGTTAACAATATAATTCAAATCTTATTTCATATGGTACTTGATAATGAATCTTATGATTTTTTTATTGATAGACCTTGGATACACCAAATGAATGAAATTCCTTCTACTTTGCATCAACATTTGAATTTTATAAATTAATACCACATTATTAAAATTAAGAGATATATAAAATTAAAAAAAAAGTTAAGATGTTTTACAAAAGGAAATAACAAATATACAACCAAGATTTATACCTAAGGCAAGTGAACACAAGTTTAAAGTATATAAATCTATTCCAACATGAGTGTACCTATCATAACCTATTATTTATAAAAAAACAAGACTTATTAAGGATTCAATTATTCATGATAACATCAATAAAAAATGTCAATTAGTGGATAATTTAGATGATCATGAAGATCATGGTGAAGATGATTATAAAACATTATCATTCCTTGCTGCATAGGTTCCTCAACATCTTGATTTAGATTTTGGAGATACTTTGCTTTAGTTTATATATTTTTTTGTTGATTATTATGCATCACTTTATTTTAATGGTATTATTGGTTATTATTTCTTACCAATTTATTACGTTTGTATTTGAACACTCTATTTTCTTTTCATTTTTACATTATGTATTATGTGTTTTTTATATTATGCAATTTCTTATTTTACCAATTAGGATTCGTCTATTTTATTCCACCCAATTAGGGTCTTGTTTACTTTATTATTTCTAATTATATGTTATTATTTATTTTTATTATGTGACCTCTATTGATGTTTATGATTTTGCTTCAAATTTCACTATTGCTCCAAAATCTCCCCTCCACATTATTTTATCATTGTCTTCTATTTCACCAACTTATTTCCACATTATTTTGTAATGATTTATTCTCTAACATGTCATATTTATTTCCAAGTATCATCCTTTATTTGTATTTAATTTGTATTTTGATTAGTTAATTTAATTTATTTTTCTTAGATTTTATTTTCTACTTATTTTATTTTATTTATCCCCATAATTTTATTATTTTTATCCCATCCCAAAATCCCACAATAATTTTTAAATGATTGTGACACATTTTATATTTGGAAACAAGATGGCACTCCAATGAATTTGGATCAAAGTTTTGGGTAAGTAGCGATCCACATTTTTCTCTTATTTTTTTGTGTATTTATGATTTAATTTTTTCTCTCTTTCCCTAGTTGGTTTTATCCATTTTAAAATGATGTATGTCTTATGAAATTCCTTTTCCTTTATCTTGTTAAGATGTGATTGTATAAGATTATTATATTCTAATTTTGGTAGGATAAACACTTTATGTTCATATCATATGAACAATGATAACAAACTTATATCATTTATTTTATACATACTACTAATGATGTTGTTGAGATATATGTAGGTATTGTATTTAAATAGGTTCCAAGTTCATGATTATGACTTCCTAGTAGGTTGGGAACACGTCCCATGTTTTCTCAAAGGAAATTATTGTGGAAATTTAGGGTATATACACACTCCAATTCATGTTATCCATCAACTAATTATTGTGATGCTATGATGTTTTAATATAATATAATGTTTTATATCTTTGATATATATTTCATATAATGATCTAGTTTTTATATATGTGATGTATTTATTATGCCCTCATATTATCTATTATGCTTTCTATGCTATTAATTAAAGTGAATAATTCATGTATTTTCATGTATTGTATATGTCATTTCTCATGGTTGACATCTCTCCAATTTTTTTGATGGGATTTCCATATTTTATGTGCCTATTATGTGTTTGATGTCACTTCACTATCTTATGTGCCTTACATGTGCCTTGTGTGACTCTAGTGTTTAAAGTGTTTTCTTGATGATTGGTCATATATTTTAAATGTCTCTTAATTTTTTGGTGTGTTTAATGTTTCCATGATCTATATCATGCACAATATATTTATCACCTCCTTGTGTTTCCATGATCTATATCATACATACATTAGGGAAAAATATTATATTCATGCTTTAATTTGATATATCCTATAATGATGGTGCTATGTCACTTATATATTGTTCTTATATGGAATGTTTTGAGATTTTATTACTTATATATTTAGACTACATGTGACATATTACTTTTGAAAAAAAAATAATTATATAATAGGCTCATATGATAAAACTTAATCATAACATACATGATACCAAGGTTAAATTTTTATATTTTATACACTAATTATTTCATATTTTAGCTTACACATGGTGCCTTTAACTCATTTATTTTGAGATGTGATCTGCAAGGGTTCATCTCAAATCTCAAAATAAGGACTAAATATATCCAATCCTTATATTTATCCAAAATCGAGCTACTCCAAAAAATGGAGGAGATTAAAACAATTTTTTCTCTTATAAATGGAGGCACCCAAATTTACCTCACTCCTATAAGAGAAGGATTTAAAAAAATATTTAGAGGCACCTAGATCCACATGGGAATTCTAATTTCCTTTCACCATAATTACATATATTATTTTTAGTTTTTTAACTTCAATGGATTATTATTACTTGGCACCCACTAGAGCATGTGTAGAAAAAGAAAGAAAATTATCATAGCTTCATATGTACATAAAACTTTACTCTGTAACTTAAATAACATAATATTTTTTTACCCATTTGAATTCCTTACTTTGATATGTATGCACACACACATATACCACAAATGGAAAATTTGTTTATACCTAAAATGGCCCCTAAAAATTTATTAATTATTAAATTATATAAGTATTAGGATTATATGCTAAAACTAAAAGATTAACATTGAAAATATATCAAATAATGCATTAAGTGAAAAAATACTACCTTGAAAAGTAGATAAAATAAAAAATCTGAGACAAGAGATTTGATAAGTGTGGAAGACTGTCAAATGGTGAAAAACCCCCACAATCTATTAAGAAATTTGAAATAAAAATAAATCCAAATAAAATAGCATGTAGAAGCTTAGGAAAAGAATGGCCTTAGACTAAAAGACTATAAAAGATGCAAGAGAAAGACTTAGAACAATAAGAATGAGTTGTGTGATGAGAGTGTAGTCACAAGTATTGAAAAAGAGGAGATGAGAGTTCTTTATAAATAGCTAAGAGAGAAAAAGAGTTATAAGTGAAAGCTCCAACATGTGTGCCATATGTCTATAATCTTATTACAAGTGTGGAAGATATGTGTTCCATGTGGGGGGAGAGGAGTTACATACAAGTAACTCAAAAGATAACAAGTAGACAAAAAAGATGAGTGTCACCTCATAAATCTGGGTTAAATACATTTATACATATAATAAATACACATATATAAATAGACTTAGGATAAGCCTAAAAATATATAGAAAGGACCTGAATAAGACTAATTATCTAACACACTCCATTAAGCTTAAATTTAGGTTACAAAAGTGAAAAAAAAATTTAAACAGAAGATGGGAGTTGAAATTACATAATACTCCCCCTTAATAGAAGCTTTCTTCAAGAGGAATTACAAAAGTTTAGAGAATAAAGAAGAGAAGGTGCCACTAAAATTTGTAAGGAAGAAATTGTGATCACCAAAAGTCTCTAAAAATCATCTTAAGAAAATATGGTCGATCTATAATTGAACAAAGACCAACAAAAGGAGAAATAATCTACAAACCTGTAAAACAAGCAAGCTAACACCAATATTTCAAGTTAAGTAACCAATTTACTAAAAATACAATCTACATGCATAAAGTAATAAAAGTAGATATACAAGTAGGCAAATTTGAACAAAGATAACTTCCATCATAAAGTGCATAAACCTACATGAAAATAAGTTAGTCAAAATAATCAAAGCATATATCCTATAAATAAAAATTAAGGAATGTAAAAAGATGTTTAATTAATTAAAATAGAGACAAAGAAGATGTGTCACTTATAAAAGATATTTTGTGAAGTATTAGAAAAATTATCGTAAGAACACATATCTAAGTCTCTAGATGATTCATTTTTTAAGGAATCTAAATAGTTTTACATTTAGAGATAGAAGATTTAGTCATTTTATAACAATGCAAAGTATCATGCATGGATTTACCACAAGAATTACATGAGTGCAATTTTTAACATTTAGATATAATTTACCCATGTTTTCTATAATGTGCACAAGTTTTAGTAGTTTTAACTAAAACATAAGCATTATAAGTAGTATAATCAAAATAAGTTGTATTGTAAGTCCTTTGATGTAGAGGATAATAAGATTATAAATTTATATTAAAAGAAGACGAGTCATTAAAATTGAAACTTTTATAATTTCTATTAGAAGTAGGCAAAAAAAGTTCAAGAATATTAGTTGCACACTTACCAAGCCCACCACCCATGTATCCCATAGAGTTCATAATTTTTAAGCTGGAGTTGGTAGAATAAGCGTTCACATGAGTTTGAGTTTTTTTAGAAGCACAATAAGATTCATCATCATTAGAGCTATTAACATAAGAAAAGGATGAAAATTTAATATTTAAAGCATCAATAGAAGATTGCATGGTTGTTTTTTGATCTTTAAAAGTATTTTGAAGTGTAATAACTAACTTATGTAAATTATAAATTATATCATTTTGACATTTAATTCCATGTTTAAGAGCAAAAATTTATTCATTTTTAAAATTGATTTGATATAAAACATTTTGAAATGGTAAAAAAATGGTTAATTTGAATGCCATATAAGAAAAATCTAAGCTAAAAAAAATAGTGATGCTAAATAAATGAGCTTTCCAAGGATGATTTTGAGATTAATTAATTTGTAAATATGAATCCACACTAAAAATTACCAATTTGATTTGGAAAATTAAATTAAGATAAATCTTTTAAAAATTGCTTTAAACATAATTAATTTGTAATTGTAATTCCACACCAAAAATTTCAAAACTAAAGTAGTATGAAAGTTACCTTTATATTTAATTAAATGTGATAAAGATGAGATTTGACAAATAATCACCACTATATGTTTAAAATGTACTTAACTAAGGAAAGATATAAATGTATATTAATAGCAAATTAAACCTTTAATTTGAGTGAATAAAAGGTAAGGAAGGTTTGTTAATATCATGAAAAATTTATAAAAAAAATCCTTTTGGAAAAAAAAGTAAAATGCCACTTGATATTTTTGAATTATTTCCAAAATCATTAGTTTATATGATATGTCTAAAAAACATATATTAAAAAAATTATGCTTAAAATGAATTCCATTTGGAAAAAACTTTATGACTTTTGTTTTGATTTTTTTTTTTTTTTAAAGATAAATGATTATTATGAGTTTGAATCACACCAAAAAAATATACTTCAAAACAAATATCAAAGTGAATCTAAAATTCCATACAATATTAAGGCACTTGATTACATTTTTTGAAAAATCAGAATCATGGTTTTGATGATTTTTTCAAATTATGATCTAGATTTTTTTTAAATTTTGATAAAATGATCTTAGATGGTAGATTATCAAAACTAAAAAAAAATTAGAATTTAAAATTTATAATAAAATATATGGATCTTGTTTTGATGGGTTTTTAAAGTGATAGGTTTTAAAAATATATATTTAAAATTTCAAAAAAACCCTATCAATATTTAGTGTTCAATAACAACTAGAATGCATATTGAAAGTTGATTATTATTCCAAAGGTGAAATAAGCCTATTTAAAATAATTTAATAATAAAAAATATAAAATTAAAAAACAAAATAAACTTCTTTCCACCTTGAAATCTATAAATTTCTCAACATTCAATGTTAGAAAAATTGTAGCTTTGATACCATATTAAGATTTATGCCAAAACTAAAAGATTAACATTAAGAATATATAAAATAATGTAATAAATGAAATTATATTACCTTTAAAAGTATATTAAACCAAAATTTTGAGATAAAATATTTGATAAGTGGAGAAAACTATCAAATGGTGAAAAACCCCCACATTTTATTAAGAAACTTGTAACAATAATCACTCCAATTACAATAACATGTATATAAGATTAGGAGGAGAATTTCCTTAGACCAAAAGAGAATCAAAGATGAAAGATCAAGAATTAAAACAACAATAGTGAGTTGTGAGCTAAGAGTGTAGTCATAATTATTGAAGAAGAAGAGAGGAGAGCCCTTCATAAATAGGTAAGAGAGAAAAGGAGTTACAAGTTCAAGTTCCAACATATGTGTCATGTGTTGTGAATCTTATTAAAAGTGGGGAGGATGTTTGTGCCATGTGAGGGGAGAGGAGTTACATGAAAGTAAATTCAAAGCCAACAAGTGGATAAGAGAGGTGAGTAGCACCTCATAAATCTAATTTAAATATATTTATAAATATAATCAATGCATATACATAAGTAGACTTAGGATAATCCTAGTAAACTATAGGATGGACCCAAATTAAGATTAATTATTCAACATCTATGATATTTTTGTACTTATTTATTATTAGTCCAAATTGAGAATTATTGGCATGTTTTTCAAATTATGATGGATTATAACCATTCTTTAGACCTCCTCAACCTCCTCAACCTAGATTATAACCATTCTTTAGATATATATTCTATCTATCATTTTCATAAAGGGGAAATATAGATAATTCATTTTATTTTTCATAAGAATATAATTAGAATTTTCAAGCATTTTATATGAAATAAAATAATAATTAGAGCATTCATTAAATAACATAAGTTCATGCTAAATATAATGGTTTCCATGTTGTTGATCATTGAGGTTATTTTATATTATTATCATCTAAGGGAGTGATAAGTATATGATGCTTAAAAAACAAATTAAGCATCAAAATATACCTTAAAAATCAGATATTTTTCATTATTATTTTATATATTATAACTCCATTATGAAAAGAAGAAGAAATATATTTCACAAGTGATCAAGGCCAAAAATCAAGAAAATGAGCGAGGAATTTAGAGATCAGAACTATGTGAACATATTAATTGAATTTTTTGGTCTTATATGATTTTTAATAGAATTATTGTGCATGATTTATATAATTTTAATGTATGGTCTAGACTATTCATAATGGCAATGTATAGTCTAGACTACCTAGAACAACAATGTATGACCTAATTTACCTAGAATTGTAGTGTATAGTCTAGACTATCTAGAATGTAAGTATATGGTCCATAAAATATCTATATTACCATCACTAATTTTTTAGGTTATCTTCCTATCATTCTGAGCATGCATTTCCACTATCACCCTTTGACAATTATCACTAGATCATGAATTAAAATTAGATAAGCCTTAGCATTGCATGTATTCTTCTTTATCTAGTTTTGGAATTAACTATTTAAGTTAAATGCTTTTTTTCACATATCACTAGCCAAGTTAAAAGTAATTTTGCATTTTTATTATTATTTAATTGAAATCTATTTACCCACAACTGTTGGAGGTGTAAATATTAACTATCCCAAAGGAAAATTGATCTAAGATGAATCTAATCCAAATAATTAAATATATGGGATTAAATCCTAGTTTTGGACCAAAATGTTAAGAGGAAAAAATATAATAACAATGATGCCTCTATGACATATTGTGTGACAAGGTAAAACCTTGGAAAAGAGAGGCCAATGTAGCTCAAAATTTTTTAAAGCATGAAATTATAGATTCAAAATTATAAAAAATGCAAAAAAGCAAAAACATTTTAAGATTACATTTATGAATTTCACATGTACTTGTGAGATAGTTATATTAGATCTCATTGGTCAAGGTTCCATGGATTGTTTTTAATTGAAAGGGTTAGCTATTTGAGACTGTTATAAGTAATAATTTATTTGGTAATGAATTTGTGTGAGAATATTATGTAAAGTATGTATCAAATTATGTACTACATGTTACATTTACAACACAATAGGTGTAAAATAAGGATACCCACTATCATCCATTCTTTTTAGATTATGTTTTATTGATTTTGAGGATCTTGTATCATAAAAATTGGGAGATACAATTTTCACTGTCTTTAGGATTTGCATTAATTCTAATTTATTGTTTTTGGATGACATTTTATTACATTCATGATATATTGATATTTTCCAAAATCAACTAGATGTGATTATCTCATTTTATAATTAAAATGCATAGTATTGATGTAAATATTACAAATATGAATATTATAACATTCAACACAATTAATAAACTATTATATATAGTTAATTTGAAATTAATTGAGGTTGTATCTTCCTACCTCTACTTGGATGCCATTTTTTATCCATCCTTTGGCTTTGTACATGTAGTGGAAGTAATATTTGACAAAGATTGAAGGATATAAAACATTGACATATTTATAAAGATAACATTTTCAACTTTAATTTATAGAAATTTTAGCAAAGATTCATCTTTTCCATATATCAGTTAGCCATGAATTTTTATGGATGTAAATTTTATGGCCATAATTGAGACAAAAATGGGGGATTGTATTAATGAGGTTATCATTTCTAAGTTAACACACACATATAAAAAATTCCACATGGAATTATTTAAGTATTATTTTGGGCTTGTATGCTTCTCATTTCATTTATTTTCAATGGATATATAATGTTTTTTAAGACTCATTGTATGCCATATTTTCATTCAAGCCCAAAATATATCTCTATTGAACCCTCAAATATTCTATGTAGTTAGCTAAATGCATTTAAATCTACATGATATGCTATAATTTCTACTTTTTTCTAGCTATTGGATATAAATACATAGTCAATATTATATGGTTATTTTTTATCACTCCATGAATCAAGATAGGTGAAATCAATATAAATTTTTTGTGTGAATATTTAAAAGTTTTACTTTGAACAAATATGAGATAACATTTCACATAGAAACTTATCAACTATTTGTAGTTTTATTTTTGACTCTAAATTGATCACATTCGAGTTAAAAATTAAATCAACAAGAGATTACCTTGTTTGGACACCTAATTTTGGTACAAGACCCTTTTACATCATGTATTTTACCTATTTTATCACACTTGGTCTGCTTGTATATATTTGGCTATTTTTGAACACTTCTTACCCGACTTTAAAATTTATCTAACCATTGGACCCATGTAGATGTCTTCAATATTCATATTTTCATATTTTGAGCCTTATTTGTCTATCTTATAAGATCTTTTAGCTAATTTTGGATATATTATCTATGGGAAAAATTGGAGGTTACATATGAACCATTGAATCTATCTCGTGCAACATCGGTGGTCCACTGATTCTATCTTCTTCTTTTTTATGGGTCCTTCTACTTTGGCTTGATTTCCCATGCCTTCAATTTCATTTATTACTATTTTTAATGGTTGAAAAATGTGTGTGTTATGTCTTAGAGAACCATATATATACAAGGACATCCTTAATTATTTATCAAGTGATAATTAGACATATAACCTTCCTTAAATTAGAGACATAATTGATTAATTATTTTTATACACTTGAGAAAGAACCTACACATTGGGCCAAATTTGATATTTCATCACTTCAAGCCTTGGGATATCATCAAATTGTATCAAGAAAAGGTTTAGGTAAATGCTCATGTAGTTTGAATTTCACTTTAATAGGAAGAGGAGGAAAATACTTCAATTGAAATTACACTCACTTGCATAAGATAATTACATTAATTATGATTACAAACATAGTATGTAGTTGTGACACCTCAAGGGGTAGTTATATTTAATTAAATTTTCACACAATTATATATTTCCAAGGGTTAGGTTAAGGATAGAAAGGAATACAAAATAAAATATCTTGTCAATCAATTATTCATTATAATGACACAATAATTCACAACATTAGAAAATGCACATGCAAAAAAAAATACAATTGTAAAAATAACATAATATAAGTTCAACAATTAGAGTAGAATCAATAGTTGCATATGTACCTATTCGATGGTTTGTCAAATATTAATTTGGAAGATTCATCGATTACAAGTGGAGTTTCTATTTCAGCCTTTGACTTTATAAGATTAAAATTTGACATAGAGATACATCATCTCTTCTAGATTACTAGTCTAGTTTTAGAAACCCAAGATTCTTCCTAGGTATGTCAGATTCCTATCTCATTTTTCCTTTCATTGATATTGGGTAGATAATGTTTATTGTTCATTCAAATATTTATTATTTTATAAGCATGTAGGGTTTTTAATTTACTTTTTAGATTATATTTACATAGATTCCCTTTGTTTCTCCCTTTAACTAATTGTGAATTATGTTTATTGCCCTACTATAAAAAATAGTTAAAACATGTAGTGAAACCATACATTATTTGAACATCTATATAATATATAAGGTGTCCCCCCTAGGGTATCATTTTCATATTTTTCATATTTTATTTTTAGATCTATGCCTTAATTTACATGGACTAAGCCTTATTCTGGTCTTTTTATCTCACATATTTCTGATTTCATATTTACATCCACCTTTCATAAATAGATGCACACAAATTAGATTTTCCTAAACATTCATCCCCCTTAGGGTATTATTTTAATAATTTTCATGTCCAAATTTTGATTGTACACATTTTTTTTATCATACCATAGCTTGTTATTCACTTATTTATGATTTAAAATTATATCTACCTTTAGAGATTGGTGCACACACCTTCATTTTTTAGTCCATACACCTTTCCATGGTTTATTTTAGGGTTTGATACCTATTTTCATATTTTATTTTCATATTTGGATCTTGTTTGAGCCCATTTCAGTGTTGAATCATTATCCTAGCTTCTCCCATATTTTTTATGATTACATCTTATGCCAATTAGGAAGCTTATATCTAAAAATACTACCAAGTAAAATGTTATATTGAGTGGTTCTACTTATGATCTAACCCAATTAACATTGTTTGCTACTAAAAAAATGTTTATTATAGTAATGTCCCTCCTTTTATAGTTATTGATACAAATCCTAAAAATGATGTAAATGTTAATGGATATGTTGAGAATGAAAATTTTGATGATGATTATGCAAATAATTTTTATCATTGTGAAAATGTTTTGATGAAATTGATCCATCTAGAGTTTCCATATTTTACAAATTTAAGAAATTATTAAAATGCATCCTACATGTTTATAACATTTTTTTATTAAGTTTAAATCCATACAAAAATAAATTAGGAATAAAAAATATACATTTGAAACTACCCCTATTGATCCTTTGAATGTTTCTAATCCACCTAATGGAGGATCTACATCAACATTGGGTGGTGAGTCTCTCGCTCCTAGTGATCCTAATACTTTTAAGCCTCCACCTAATATTACAACTCCTCAGGTTAATCTTATTATTCCTATACAATCTAATGATTCTAAGGTTCATCCTAGTATCAATCCAACAACATTTATGTGCAATTATTATATTTCATATCTTGGTCTTGGACATAGCCAACATGCCAATCATAAAATCCATTTATACTAATGTCAATTCTAAGAATATATTGATTACTACACATAAACATACAAATTATAATCATACTTTCACACACACACACACACACACACACACACACACACACACACACACACACACACACACACACACACACACACACACACACACACACACACACACACACACACCTAAGGGTGTATATCTAGATACATTAGTTCAATAACAACTTGATGATTAGTAAATTACAAATTATGAAAACTATATCAAAAACTTAGTTATTTGGTTTCATATAATGAAATATCACATAGCCAATTTTATATTGAGGTTCTAGTTCACCCTTATGTACCTAATTTTTTAGTGACTAAATTTTATTTATATAGTAGAAATATTGATCATTTGAATCATATTTGGGGCTAGTGGAAATATTGATAATTTGAATCATATTTGGGCCTATTATGAATTATGATTTGGATTTTTTCTTGATGATTTAATTGTGACAAAGATTTTTAATAAAAAATTAAAGAAGTATGACCTGGATTGGTTATATATCATACCTAAGGTCTTTGTGCATCAATTTAAAGATGTGGATAACATGTTCTTAGTTCATTTTTACATAAACATTAGTAAAAGGGTAACATTTTCTCAATTTTATAAAATAGAACAAGGACCTATGTTACTAAATATTTACTTAGATTAAAGATTATGCATATAAAAATGTCACATTAAATCCATGATAGTGAACTCCAATTTTTTTCTCAAATACTTTAAACCACTTTAAAACAAAATTATGTTTTCATCTTAAAAATATTTTTGATGAAATTTTTTGCATTCTTTGCAACATTGATATTAAAATTTTAGAGTCTAATAAGTTTAAGTATACATTTATTGCCTTTACATCTGTTACGTCAAAATATCAAGGAAAAACAACATTAAAAGATAAGATTAATAATGGACATACATTGCAAGCTAAGTATAAATAAAAATGGTAAATTTAGTTTCATAACCAATGTGAGTGAAAGGTAATGATGGACAAAAATGGGGTCTTAAGTGAGAATGAAATTTGAAAAAAAGACATTCCTCAACTTTGATTGACGATTTGAGGGGTTTCCACAAATAATTTCAACATAGCATAAGAATATAAGTTATATAAATTAGAATTTAGTTTATGATACTATAAATTATTTTTAAATTAAATCAAAATTTCAAGATGAATATTTTAAATTTAAATATATCACTCTTTATATTTTTAAAGTTTCATAAAAAGTGAGCACATGTCCACCAAATATTAAAGAAATAAATGGTTTTTTTTCATATTTTTTATGAATGTGTAGAGGAATCAATGAAAAATGTTGTCATTTATTTTATTTTATTTTTAAAATAATTTTTTAATTAATTATTTAATTTAAAACTCATATAAAATGAAATAATAGTCGTTCAACAAGGTAAATTTTCACACACACACACACACATAGTTAGTGAAATGTAGAATGTTGAGAAAATTTTAATTTTCAAAATATATAAGGAGTCAAAAGTTATTATTTTTAGTTAAAAAAACTATGTGAAAATGGTGGAGAGAAGGAAAAAAAAATTCAAATCTAGACTCTGAATGGGAGAAAGGTGATATGATGGTGATAGGGAGAGGTCCACCACATGGGAGAATAGAATCAATTCCCTTCTAGGGAATAAATGTCAGAAAGATGGAATCTTTCTAGAAGGCCCCAATAGATCTGACAAAGAGAGAACTAGAAAGATTCCAAGTAAGTTGTCTTGTAGTTTAAAATTTCTTGGTTCAATGGATAAGAATAATTTTTTCTATTTAATTTCTCAAGACTATCAAAGATGTGAAAAATATCCATATCCAAGTCATATCCTCTCTCATAAGTTGAGCCTCATCCAGAATGGAATAGGCCTTAGTGGGTAAGTTTATTGGAGCCAAACCTAATATTGACACATTAAGAGCATGGGCTAATTAAAAATTGAACCCCAAAGGTCATATGGACATTTTGGCCATGGTAAAAGGTTTTTTCATTATTAGACTCAAAAACCTAGAATATTGTGTTAATATTTTAGTAGGGGACCCTAGTTTTTTAGAAAATTAGGACTTGTTTTTGAAAATGGAACCTGAAGTTAGACCCTGAGATAGAGAATATTAATCTTATACTGATATGGGTGCATTTTTTTAGCCTCCCCATCAAATACTGGGAGGAATATCTCTTTATCAACATTGCCAAGAATTTAGGCTATTTGATAACTTTTGATTCAACCACCAAAGCTAGATCCAGACTGGTTCATGTTAGATTTTGTGTCAAATTTTTTGTGAATCAAGATATTCCTAATTCAATATTACTTCAAACCCCCTTTGGAATCATAAATCAGAAAATTAAAATTGAAAAATCTGCTCTGTTGTGTGATAAGTGCCATAAATTGGTTCATTCCTCAAAAGTGTGCCCAGTTTCATCCAAATTGGCACAAAATAAGCCTTCCTAGAAAAAGAAAGGGGGATTTATTTCAAGCAAATAGATAAACCAATAGAGACAAACATTATTAATAAGTATTTATTAGACACATAGAATAGGGAAGTCAACATTTTAGACAAGCCAATGATGGAAGATTTTAACAAAGTTGCGTAGGAAATGGTTTGTTATTCAGAAAAATTAGAATCAAATAAGTATAATATTGCCCACTTAGGCCAATCAATGAATTTTAAACAAGAAAAAAGATTATATAATTTTTTATATCGATAATAAGGAGATATAAAACCAAGATCTTATCATTCCTAAGTCTCCCAATCAGTTTAAAGTCTTAGCACATCTAGAAGATATGTAGTTTTGGGTCAACAATAAGAACTATTCAAAAGTTTTGGTTAAGTCTAATATTCTAAACCTCCCAATTGATTTTTCTCCAAAATATTCATAAGAGGAAGTTAAGGACTCCCAATATATTCCATCCACACCTAAAAATGACACTGAATCTAAGTTTAAATTTTTGGTTACTATAAGGAGGGGAATAAAGGCCCTATGTATAAGATGCCCCCCAAAGTTGGAACATTTTACAAAAAATAAATTTTAAACAAACTTATAGAGGTAGATATTGCAGATGGGCTTAAAAAAAAAACCTTCTATTCAAGGGAGTTAATCCTTCACCATTTGGTTAATTATATTGATATTTTCATGGAACATTAGAGGAATTCATAGTTATTCAAAGCAAAAAGTTTTTAGGGAATTTATGAGTACTCATAAACCAATTATCTTAGCTATTCAAGAATCCAAGTTAGAGGAATTGTTATTTATGAATCATATGAATGCTTATTGGAATAAAGTTGGAGCTATTTTTCTAGTTTTTCAGGAGCATATGGAGGTCTCATCACATTTTGGGATACTAAATTTTTGGTGGGGGAAGCTATCCTCAAATCCCAGAATCATGTGGCAGTCCTCTTCATGAATGTGATAGAGAGTAAGTAATGGATATTTTCTAACATTTATGCACCAAATTCTTCATCCACTCATAAAAAAATTTGGGAAAATATTATAAATTTTAGGAACACTTGCAAGGATTTCCCTTAGGTCATGGCTGGAGATTTCAACTCTTCCTTACATCTAGGGGATAAAAAAGGAAAGAATAAATCATTTTCAGATAGCATGGAAGATTTTTCTTCCTTCCTTTATGATACAAGGTTGATATATGTGGAATTTAGAGGTTATAAATTCACTAAGAGTAATAGGAAATTGGGTGATAACCTTATTCAATGTAGGTTGGATAGAATTTTTATTTTTATAGATTAGTTAATGAACAAGGATTTGAATTTAAAGGCCCTCCCTTGGATTGAATCAGATCATAACCCCCTCAAGTTGAGTTTTGCAGATCATTCCACAAAGGAAAACATATATCCATTTAGGATGGAAGACATGTGGTTCTCTCACTCACACATTCATGATCAGATTAAAGAATGGTGGTCTCCTATTGTTAATGGTTTAGCTATATTCAAACTAGCTGAAAAAATGAAAAATGTGAAAATCAAAATAAAACATTAGAATAAACAAGTTTTGGGCAATGTTATTCTACAAAATAAATCTTTAAAATATAAAATCTCAAATATTAAAGAAGAGATTGAAAGTAATTTGTATAATATTGAGAATCAAAATAAGAAAAAATAGCTCTTATGTGAATATCATACTATTGATGCAAGGGAAGATACACTTTGGAGATAAAAATTTAGGAATATTTAGCTCAAGGAAGGTGATATAAACACTCACTTTTTATATATATCAATTTTGAAATATAGAAAGCATAATTGCATCAAGTAAATCATTGATAATGAAAGACATCTCATATCTAATTCAGATCATATTAATCAGGAGAGTGTAAAGTTCTTTAAAAATTTGTTTAAAAATGATTTCAATAAAAACATAAGATTTGGACAAGAATTCCTACATGTGATCCCCAAATTGGTGAAGCAAGAGGACAATGAAGCACTTAAAACTACCACTTCTAATGAAGATCTCAAATTTGTACTTTTCAAAATGAATCCAGATAAAGCCCTTAGCCTGGATGGATTTCCAATTGATTTTTTCAAAAAATTATGAGACATCATATGGGATGATGTGGTTGTAGTTTTTAATGAATTATTTACTTCAACCTAATTGTTAAAATAATTTAATCACACTTTTATAGTGTTAATCCCTAAGAAGGAAGGGCCAGTGAATTTTTTAGATTTTCAACCTATCAGCTTATGTAACTCCATTTATAAAATCATCACAAAGTTGATATATATATATATATAAGGTTACATCCAATCATGGAAAATATTATTTAGTCTCAACAAGAAGGTTTTATTCTTGGTAGACAAATTCAAGATGGTGTTATTTTTGTTCATGAATCTATCCACTCTATGGATGAGATTAATAGTGCTACAATGATTTTAAAATTGGATATGGCTAAGGCAAATGATAGAATATATTAGATTTTTTTAGATAGATTTTTTATTCAATTTAACTTTGAGGATAATTTCAAAAAATCATCAGATCTTGCATTTATACTTGCATGTTCTCGGTGCTTGTGAATGGCATTGCCCAAGGTTTTTTCAAAAGTGATAAAGGAGTGAGATAAGGGGATCCCCTATCACCTTTCTTATTCATCATCATGTCCAAGTATTTTAGCAGCTTCATCTCTAAAGTAATGGAATTAGAAAACCTCAAAGGATTTAGAATAACATGCTAGTCTCCCATCAATAATTCATGGATGACACGATTCTTTTAGTTGAGGCTTTTATTCAAGAAGCTATATTGTTAAAAGAATTATGGTTCTATATGATTAGACTTCAAATTAGAAGGTTAATTTTGATAAAATATTTGTTTATTTTTTAAATACTCATGTCACTAGACAAGCCAAAATTATGCATTTGTTCGGCTGCCAAATCAAAGTTTTACCTTCCTCTTATCTTGGAATGCCTCTCTTTATTAATCATCTATCAATTTATGCATGGAATCTATGAATTGAGAGATTATAAAGGAAGCTAGCAGGATGGAAAGGTAAGCTTCTATTGTAGGTAGGAAAAATTTTACTAATTAAGGCATTTTATAAAGCCTATCTATGTATCTCCTTTTTCTTTTTATTCTTCCAAAGAGCATCAAAGATAAAATGATTAAGATTCAATGGAATTTATTTTGGACTAGAGCTAAAGAGAGAAATAGATTCCATCTTGTCACTTGGAACAAAGTTTATGCTCTAAAAACTATGGAGGACTTGGTTTAAGGAACTTTAAGATGATGAACAAAGAACTTATCTAAAAGTTTGTTTGGAGTTTTATTAAGGACAATAACACTTAGGATAAAATTTTGGGTTTCAAATATTTAGAGGGCTTAGATCTAATGTGCATTTTTGAAGAAGACCAATTTGTTAGGTGTTCACATTTTTAGAATTTATTGATTTTAAATAAATATATTATATCCACATGTTCTAAATGGTAGATTGGTAATGGTTCGAATGTTGAATTTTGTAAATATTATTGGGTCTTAGATCAACCTATTAGTCAAACTGATGCTTGACAACACTTACAAGAGCATATGTAGAATTAGTATGGGTCAAATGTCCATGAATACTGGAAGGTGGTTGAAGGAGTGAAGATTTAGAAAAATATGATCTTAGAAAACATTAATCAAGAAAATACAATGATGATATCTAACTTGAACAATCTATTGATAAAATTTCACTTGCCTCTTAGTAATAGAGATGACCAACTTATTTGGAAGGAATCATTTAATGGCCAATACCAAGTAAAATTAAGATATTTTATATTGGATTATAATCATGTATTTATCATTAATTGGGAGAAAATATGGGATAAATTTTTGATTACTAAAATCAACTTCTTCCTATGGGTTACAGTTCAAAACATAATTCTAACAATGGATAATTTAAGAAAAAGAGGTTGTGTTTTGACTAATAGATGCATCTTATGTGAAAATGACAATGAATCTATTTTCTATCTTCTTGTGGATTGCCCTTATACTCAAGAAATTTGGAGATTTTTTCTTCTCAAATTCAATGTTAATTGTCTGTATACATGTTCTTTGTTGGAATTATGGCAATCATGGGAGTTCCCCTTTTAGAATGTCCTGCTCAAAAAGTTATGGAAGCTCTCTTTGCCTCACATCATTTGGGGAATTTTGGGGGAACATAATAAAAATATTTTTAGAGAAAATAAATATGTCAGTAAAATTTTATCCAAAAGGATCTTTGACTCTATTATGGAAAACTACAATATAGAGCCTAATGATAAAGGTAAAAGTTTAATTTTTTTTAACAACTTCTAGCTCTTAACTATTAAATTTATCCTTCTAATATTTGTAAGATTAATCCTAAAGATGAGTTTATAAAAATAAATAAATGGAACCCCTCCTTTGGGATGTTTAAATCTCAACTTTGATGGAGCTTCCAAGGGGAACCTAGGTCCAGTTGGAGGAGGTGGTATTTTAAGAGACCATCAAGGAAATTTTATGGCAACTTATGCTAGAGATATGTGCATTAATTATAATCATTGGTTTGAATCCCTTGCTACATTGTGGGGACTAAAATTGGCTCAAAAATTGGGAGTTAATTGCTCATTATAGAGGGAGATTATCTAAATACCTTTAATTGTCTATTAAGGAAAACTGCTATTAGCTGGAATATTAAGCAAGTGGTAGAAGAATCTATATCCATTATGAACTCCAAGTAGCATGTACTCAGCCAATATATTTATCATGAAGGAACCAAGATAATTTATTGGTTCTCTAATAGGGGTGTGGCCTCTTTGGGTCGATCTAATTGGATGGACATTGAAGATATTCCTAGGGACATTGTCTAGAGGATTAAGGGTGAAGGTATTTCTAATGAACAAATCAATTGAGGAAATGGGGGACTTTCCCAAGTCTAGTCAGAGGAGATATTGGGACTTTAGACTTGTATATAGTATTAGTCCTTTATATTTATTTTTTCCCTTTTTCGATCTCTTTGATAAGCTTATAGATTCGACTAACATCCTTCAAGTATTGATCTCTAAAATCAAAATAAAAAAGAATACAACTCTAGGGATTGTCCATTTTTTAGTATATTTGATTTGGGAAAGACTTATTCTCCCCTATTGTAGAGTTACTATGATCATAATGGGGATACCGAATATGATTGAACCTAAATTTCTTGAAGAAGTCAATATGAATGAGGTAATTTGGGAGGCTTTACAAGCTGGGGGTTTATTAAGGTTCATGGAAAAAATTTAAGGGCATGATAGACACATTTCAACTCTCTTTTCTAATGCTTAGGAATACAAAACCCTTAACTTCAATTGGGTCACACCAAAAATCACAGAGGAGATGATTGCTCATGTTACAATCTTGGAAATAGAGGAAACCAAAATATTCAAAACTGGTAGGGATTATAAAAGAGAGAATGATATTTTTCTGGAGGAAGGAGAAATCTTATAAACTCTACACAAAGGATTTGACCACAAATCTCTGCCAAGGACATTTAGAGAAGTTGCTTTCCATATCATGCAATTCATCACACTTGAAGGTAGGTATAATTTTATAATATGGTCCTTGTTCATTTTTATAAATTATTTTAGGCATGCTATCCCTTTAAGCCTCCCCTTATACATTATTCTCTCTTTAGAAGCTTTTATTTTGAAATATAAAAATGGAAGTTACCCTATTCCTAGATATGAAGGGGTTATTTTCTTAATTCAATAGTACTTTAAGGGCATGAATCATATTAATCCTAAAATTTCTCATCCTCAAAATAAAATTATTGAGGATAAACCTATGGACATTAGGAATATTAAGAAGGTTTAGAACAAGTACCCTAGTAATGTTCACAAGAATCTTGAGGTTAGAGATTCCAAGATCCTAGCTATTAAAGTTCCTAAAGGTTCAATGATCAAATATGATAAGATCCAAGATAATATAAAAAAGTTCCTGAGGAGTGTGGCTAAGGTTACCACTATGCCCATAAATCCTTTAGATAAGAATGGTAAAATAGGTTAGACTGCATGTGACTCTATCTTTGTTGAAGAAGATATGTCTGGACTGGAGGATGTTAATAAATAAAAGGACCTAGGTGTAACTAGTAAGACTTATTAGCCTAAGATTACTAACTCTTTAAAAAGGAAGACTAGATAAGACTCTAAGGATAAATGTAAAACTTCTTCTAATAAGAAACATCAAATGTTAAACAAATATTTCAACAAATTAGTGAGCTCTTTGAAAGGTAAGTAAAATGATGACAAGATAGTAGAAGAACTAGACCTCCAAAAGTTCCTCATGCATTGGTTCATGAGGGAACTAACAAAACTTAAAGTAAAGGTTAAGTATTTATAATAAGAGAATGATAGAATGGTTCAAACTAATTCTTCCAATGATGTAAACCAACAAATGCAAAGTTTCTAATTTAGGTTCATTACGTTGGAAAATGAGAATGATAAACTTAAAAATAATATCAAAATTCTGGTGAATTGTAGTAAGGATGCTATTAATGAGGGGATTCAAAATGTTGATAATATTAGAACTCACCTAAGAGAGATATTTGACACAAATAACTCTAGCAAAGGTAAAGGCAAATAGGTTCAATGCAATGGTTCCCAGAAATATCTTGATAAAGAAAATTTATTACAAATTTACTAAAATATCAAAAGAATGAAAAGTTGCTAGGAGGATGTCTTTAGAAATATCGACATGAATTAGGATTTTGTTTCTTTTTATATGGTGTTTTGGATGCTTATTTATTATTTTTGGGTTGTGTTTTGGTTATTTTTGGCCCTGTTTTGTTATTATCTCCATTGTGGACTTTACCAGTCCATTGGTTCTTTTTTATTTATACATATCCTAGGATTTGGGGATCTTAGCCAAAAAAATCCACCCCTTTAACCTTAATAAAGAAATTTATTTTTTATATTTTTATCTATTGACCATTAGGACCCACTTAAGGAAAAAATCAATATTGATTAGTAAATTAACTTAAAATTTCATTTTTTAATTTTTTTTTAAAAACTAGACAATCTATTTGATAAAACCCATCTACCATTTTATATATAGACATAAATACTAAATTAAAAAAAGTGAATAGATGGGAATTCTATGAATTTGTATATTTTCCATGATGTAAAAAAATAGCTAGGCCAATCTAGAGCTAAAAATAAAATGGAAAATGTATATCCTATTTACATGGATATCTATTTTTCAAGATATATATTGCCTTTGTTTTAATAAATAAATTAAAAAGTTGTAATATTTTAAGCATATGGTGGAGTTTAGAACCCATTTTTTTCCACAAAGTATTTTTTGAGCCTACGGCAATGGTGAATATAAATTTAGGTCATATATCACTAGTGAACAATCATTTTTTGGAAAAGGTATTGGGGTCACTATCTAATTTACTATGAAAAATATAAGACAAACTCCTCTAGATTGATATCTCTTGACTTTTTTAAGAGACAAGGATTAAATATATTTGGTCTAGCTAATGTGTTCTTATTTTTCTCAACTGTATGTGAAACTATACTACCCCATGTATTTTTTTCTATTTGTATTTATGCTATGCCTTAAAATTAAATATCACTAAACATATTTAATATGTAAATGAACAAAAACATAGATAAAATTTGATTAAATGATTTTTTTAATATAAAAATTCCATGTTTGTTGAGTGGTAAGGTACCAGGGACACTCCATCCGATGTTTCATCCCTCATATATGTTCTACCCCTCTCAAATTCACTCATCCTTTCATAAATTTAGTGACCCAAGTTGGCATGTAATGGAGCCAACCATATGTAATATTAAAATAAATGGGTGGTTGGGTATGGTAGGGGAATCAAATTGACCTAAATTTATTGAATCACACCTATTTAAGGGTTTAGTTTGAAACTAAATTATCCCAATTATGTAGTAATGTGCCCAAATACTCTACATTTTCCTTCGTCTCAAGTGGTTCAAGTTTTTATGTTTATATGGGCTTATTTAAGTTACATAATTGTTCCATACATAGACATAAAGAAGCATATTTGGGTGTGTGTAGGTCACCAATTCAACATACATTGCATCAATCACACCACTTTAGTCTTAAATTTGAATAAAATTAGGTTGATCGTGCATGAATGTGCCCAAAATCATTTCCATTTGTCCTAATTGTAAGTGGTTATGTTATTTTTTTATAAATTTAAGGTTGTAAGGGATCTAATAATATATGAAATTGACATATAAAGGGTTGGTTAGGTGTGCACAGGTCTTAAATTTGACCCAAATTACACTAGTGAAACTTATTTAGGCTTTAATTTAAAGTAAAAATTTGGTTGATCATGCATGAATGTGCTAAGAATCATTTAAATTTTAATATTCATAAGTGGTTATGGTGTTGTGTCATTTTTGGGATATAAGGGACTAATCACACATAAAAATTGAGATAAATGGGTATTTAGGTGTGTGTGGGTGACCATTTTGATGTACATTACCCCATTCAAACCTATTTGGACCTGAATTTGAACTAAATTGGGTGGATTGTGCATGAATGTGCCAAAAATATTTTTCATTTTTCCCAATAGAAATATAAGAAGGTATTTTCATGTCTCTTTTGTGTGATAAGGGACCTAGTTGTACATAAAATAAACATTAAGGGTTGGTTGGGTGTGTGCGGTTCAATAATTTAACATATGTTTCCTTAGTTTAACTAGAATTTGAACCTAAGTTTGAATTAAATTGAGTTGATTTCACACAAATTTGCCCTATATATTTCACTTTTACACTAATCAAAAGTTGATATGTTATTTTTGCATTGATTTTGGCTTGTAAGGGACCTAATTTTAAATAAAATCAACATAAATGGGTGGTTAGTTATGCATAAATATAAAATTGAACCTAAATTGCCTCAATCACACCAATTTATACTAAAATTAAATTAAAATAGGTCAATCATGCATGAATGTGCCCCAAATGGTCTATATTATCCCAAATTACAAGCAATTATGGTTTTGTTATGTCAGGTTTGGGCTATAATAAACCTAACTGGATGTAAAATCAACATAAGTGGGTGTTTGGTGTGAAATGTAGAGATGGATTTCAAAGATATTTAGGTCAATAATTATTCAAAAAAACTCAATAAGATTCATAAGAACATAACTAGCTAAGCCAACTCCTTTAATGACGTTTGGCAAATGAGAACAAAGAGCTATTAAAATAAAACACATACACAATACCTTCTTAAGAACATCCCATCACCCAAATGCAACTTAAAAAATAGTTTTCCCCTTGATTTGGTGTTCAAGTATTTACCAATGATGAAAGTTAAAGCTCCTCCATCATCTCTTATACACCAATGAAACTAGGCTCATGATATTTGAATCAATGTTATGCCTATTTTGAAACTATCCTATTGCAAAATAGGAATAATAACACTACACACAAATAAGGGTCAAAGTATAATATTGTGTCCAACTATCCAACAAGAAAAACTATAAAAAAGTATTAAAAAATAAATCCTAAAAAATCCTTAATGATTTTAAAAAAAATTGGAAAAATGTATATGCACTACATATTTGTATATATAGTCTAATACATATTTTTTGATTAATTTCAATGACCCAAACTAAATATATTTTGAGGAGAAGATGAAAGTGTATGTGGAATATTTATGCCAAAAATTGGGACAAAATTTTATGTTTTGACCCATGAGTTGTAGAAAGAATTTTGCATAATAAGTTTACGCAAATAAAGCTTAAAATGGTGGTCTTGGCCCTCCTATTTATAGATATTTAAATTTGATCAGAATCAACCAGGACCATCCATCCTGAGATCAAGATGTGTGGACATGAATTAATTTAATTTTGGATAATTAAATCATAAATATCCTCATAAATATTAGGAAGGGTCATTAAAGAGACATGGGAGGCCTTAAACCTGATATTTCTTGTATTTATGGCTTATGAATTCCACCCTATAAATGATGTGATTTGATGATGCATATATTAAGAATAAATTTAAAATTAAAATATATTCAATAAATTCCATAGATTTTCCACTTAAGCTCTTAATTTAGATTAATTTGCCTAAGTGAGATTTACTCAAATTTTATGCAATTCTTTACAAATTGGTTGCACACCATTAATCAAACTGGTCAAAATGTCATATTACTAGGTTTTAATTTTATTAGAGTGGAATTAGAAGAAGGTGTTAGTTGCATACATATAAATATCATATTTAGGACATTGTGGATATGAAATAACACATGCACATGTCTTATGCTTCCAAATTAGAGTGTTCAGTGATCTAGGGTGTCAAATTGAATTTTCATCATTTTGAATCGAAATGATTTGAAAAAATTTAATAATTACATAAAATGCATTACCCCATTTAGGGATACATTAGCCTAAATTAACACTTATATATTTCAAGCTCAAACCAATTAGTGTGTTTAAGTGATTTTGGCTTAAATTGTGCATTTTCACAAATTTTAAGTAAGATTAACAATTTCAACATAATGGTGTTAGAAATTAGATGTCGACATTTTTACCCTATTTGATAAAGCATGGAGAGACATTAAAATAAGCAATGTATTTTCAAAGAAAAGAGTTATCAAGAAGTTATAAGGAAATGACCCATGATTCCACATTGAGAGGACATACAAGGATGAAAGAGAGGGATAGACTCTTGAAAATAGAGTGAAAGAGAGATTAACCCATGGATGAAATTAAATCCATATTGAGATAATGATTACATGCATTGATTATAAACAATCAAAATATAATTATAATATAATGGGACCCAAAGGTAGGGGAGTGGGAAGGATGCAATCCAAGAATATAAGTGACACACTTTGAACACCCCTAAAAGAAGGTGCAAGTTGTGTGCTTAGGGAATGATCAATCCTAAGACAAGTTGCACACTTGAATTTTACATAATAAGGAAAAAATTCTATATATATTTGAATTAGAAGAAACAAGAGAGTGTTTCTCTAGAGAAAGGAAATAATAGTGTGCCCCAGTAGGGTAGATTTGATCAGTTGATAAATAAATTTTCCCCAGAAGGGCTGATTTTTATCATTGATAATTAATTGTGCCCCAATAGGGTTGATTTGATTTGGTGAGGGCTATAAATTTTATGCCCCAATAAAGAAAATTGGAAAGCATAGCTCAAAGATATAACCAAAAACATAGTTTAAATATGAGTAGACACAAATGTAGATGAGATGGTTTAATGACTAAAATAGTCATAACAAATCAGACATACAAGGATTCATAAAGTGATGAAAGAGATAAATAAAAGAATAAATTAAGATGGCCAAGCTGACTCAAGATACATCATGTATCCAAGAGTTACCTACATTGTCCAAATGGACCTCAAGCTAATGTAGTTCACCCAAAAGTGGGAGAAATTAGAATGAAGATTGAAGAAATAGAAGAATAAGAATGGACCACTATTTGATTAGACTCACAATATATGCCAATAGATGCACATATTTCATAGAGTTTGGTGTGTAATCCATTTGGTCTTAAGTTTCATTGGCGTACTTGAGAGCTGATCTTTGGATTTATATTGATTTTGAGACTTATAATTATGCATCATAATTATGAGTAACCTATAATGACATTTTTTGGGTGAATATTTTGTCATCAACTAACTGAGGGAAAAATGGGTATATCAGCCATAGCATAATGAGATAAATCTCTCCTCTCAGTAAGGGAAGGTTCCCTATAAACTATATTATAAACTAATCTAACTAAATATTTAACTCAGGGGTGAGATCATACCATCCATTTTTTTTTCAAAAGTGATGTTCATAAAACAAAAGAAAAACTTCTTGGGTAGTAACTAAAATCACAAGAAACCCGTGAAAGCACAAAGTCTTTCATTGCTTCCCTTACTAATTTATAACTTATATAATAGTAGAATGAGGTGCAGCCCCAAGTCTCCACCGAAAACTACAACATAGTATAAGATCACAAAGGATAAAAGTAGTTCAAAGCCTTTCCAATACCCTTCTTACTAAAACATAAAAAAACACAAACTAAAAGCAAATATAGTGGCACAAAGTCTCTATAATTAAATTCAGAACATCTTTCAGATTATTTTCACTCACTCTACTTATTTAATCAAGTAGATGAGATAGTATTTAGGAAAAGGACATAAGAAAAATTTCCTAAACAACACAAGTCATTCTAATACAAAGTTTGAAAAGTCACCCGCTTTCTCATTCATTCAATAAAATATGATTTACAATTTGAGCTAAAAGTCTCAAAAGGCATCTCAATTTGGGCAAAGTTTTTGCTTTCATTCAACAAAAGATATCTATTACAAAAGAGGCTCTCTTTATTTATAGGGAGAGGCCTTGAGGATTTAGAAAAGACTTTAATATTTTGACCTAGTCAAAGATAGAAGTCTTTGTTGACTTTGGACTTTCCATATTTTTACATGTAATTACACATGAAAAAAATACATGTGCAAATGTCCAAAGTGGTTACAAAAGTACATTTGAAAAAATGGAAATTAAATCAAAGAAAAATTGATTCAATTTGTAGCCCCATCTTTCTTCATGTGAGCATCATACATGGTGATAGTTGCTTGTATCCTGATACTATTTAGAGTAACCGTATTTTTGAAAATCACCGTCACCCTGACTATGGCATCTCTCACTACTGTGATCGATTTTGCATGACTAGTTAACTTGGTTTTTAGATTATCTAGAGTTAACTGATTATCCAAAATGTTATCCATAGAGGCTATTGAGAATGCCTTATCTATAAATTCTTTTCAAAAAATTCCTTCAAATTCTTGAATCATTTATTCTAATGAAAGGAATTGGTTGTCTTGCAATGTAAGCTTGCAAGGTAGCTCCTCCAATTTATGCAACAAACTAATATCACTTTTTTTCATTGAGGTCTCTTGAGGATTTGAGGTCTCTGATCAATTCTTTAAGCACCTGACTCCTATATATCAATGCCTCTTTAGTTTCAGTGTAAGATTCTCTATCAGCAATGATACCAATTGATATTAGAGTGCTCATTTTTAACTTCTTCATATCCATCCATTTGTCAAGATATTTTTCTATGCTTTCAACATCTTAAGAAATGATATTGATAAGATCATCCAACTCTGCTCTTAGTTTTCTCATTTTACCCATCTTCTTAGATAATTTTGTGAGTAAAGAAATTCATTGTGTATGCATCTTGTCCAAGTAATCTTCAAGTAATTTTCCTTGAGATAGGTCCTTTCTACTTTTTGAATCATGGGGTCTTCTATGGAGATAGCCTCTGGAGTTACTATTTTTGGAGTGAAGGTAATTCTCCTTATCACTGCAGTCAATTATTCCACCATTACTTTATAATGATCCTTCATCTCTTTCTCTCTATCAAATTTCTAAATCAAAATGTCCATGGCTGATTGCAAATCACTCTTAGCACTTTCATAAGTTATCTTACCTAACTCAATTTGAGAGATAGAGTAGTCACTAGTATCAAAATTTTCAAGAGTTGCATCTTGTGGAGGTCTTGCAACTTTCAGATTAGTTCAAATCTTTTCCTTAAGGAAGTCAACTCCTTTTGTGACATTGGATTGGGGGAAGAGGGGAATTGGTGACTTGTTCAACATGGTATCTATTATTGATCAGATCTCTATCATACACTAGATTTTCAGGGATATTAGTGAGTCCTAGATATTATATCTGCTCAAGAGACAATCTACTATAGTCTATTTTTTTTATGTCTTCTACCATCCTCAAATCTACCCAAACATCTTCGATCATAGGCCCATGGAATTGGGTTTTCCTCCTGATTATATCCTTTACACCCCTGTAATGAAAATTTTATCTCCTTTTGAAATGCTTCATGGTTATGAGCTGTATTTTAGTTTCCATAACTCTAGCTTTTCCAGTGGTCAACACTGAAAACCTACTAATTTTAATTAGGAACCTGAAACTGGGTTTCTTGAGTTCCATCTACTTATTATGTATGAAAATTATTTGCTTACATAGCTTTATCAAGACCAATTTGTCTGAAGGGAATCTTGGAAGTATATAAGGATGACCTTGGAAAAAACCAACCCATAGGTATGAAAAAAAAGAAATTACAAGAACATATGTCCAAAGTCATTCACAACTATCCAGGCTTCATCTGACACTCTTTTTTGTTCTAATTAAGGATCAAAGAGACACAAAAATACTACAAAGAAAGTGTCATTTACTCTCCTAAAATGATGAATAAAACCCTTCAATGTCATCTGAGAGTAATATTGATATACTAGGGTCACTCTCCTATCTCCTTTTGATGTTAAACCTAGAAAGGTTCTCATCAAAGCTACAATATACACCAAGTATAAAGTCATATAGAATTTGGAGGTAGTGGATACCTTCATCAATTGATCATATAAATCATTACTAATTTGTTCTCCCCAAAACATGACTTATTTTCTTTGGAGAATTATCTTAATGAAGGGGTACATCCATTCATGAAACTATGAGGAAGAATGTAAACCTCTTACCTTGCTGAGAAGAGTGATTAGGTCACTGACTTCTTCTATAAAGTCACTTCTTGGAAAGCTCCGTGGCCATCTTGACAAATTCACCCTTGGAGTCTTAATCCATTTATTATTGATTACTTTCTTCATTCTTTTAGGATCTTTATCATATTCTCTTTATTCTTTGACATGAACACTTTGTCAATGAACTCAAGGTCAAGTCTAATCACCACATTATCACCAGTGTCTAACACAACCTTGGTATCCTTATTATAAAATTGAGTGCACTGAAGAACAAATTCTATGTTGTGAGCTGCTACAGAGAAAAAAATACCAGATGAATATTACTATCGATTATCTTCTTCATTTCATGGCTAGGATTGCTTGATTTAGTTCTTTCTATGAACTCAACCATATCCATGTGACCGATCTCTATATCTCTAATGTCGTCAACATTAGAATTAACCGAGGTGATTGGAAAAACACCTTGAGACTTGTACTTCATTATCTTTAGCTTTTTTGGAGAAACCTCAATCATCTGGAAGAGTTTTTGTAAAAAAGACGTCGATAAAGAAAGATCCTCAAGAGAAACTGCAACAAAAGTCATGATCATGTAATCAAAGGAAATATTGGTAATCTAGAAAAATTGCATGTCGATGATCACAACTATGGGGATGCATTTGAAAGGGATAAAGTATGAGAAAATTGGAAAGCCAAAGGAAAGTGAGCTTAGAAAAGTGAAAATTCAAACTTTCTTAGAGTTAGAAAATCTAAAAAAATATATGTAGGGGCAATAAAAATTGCTGCCCTTGCATATAAGGTGGGGTACTGACGGCAAAAATCATCAATGTAGCATGTTGAGGAAGGTCTATTGAGGCATAGGCAGCAATTTTTACCACCTTTTCATGTTGGGTTTATGTAGGGGTGGCAAAAATTGATGCCCTTACACATGGATTATAGAACTCAGGTAAGGGTGGTAAAAATTGCCGCCATTACATGGGATGCAAGGTATTGTGTAAGGGCAATGATTTTCACCGCCTTTACATAGATGGAATAGTATTGTGTAAGGGTGGAAATTTTTGCCACCTTTACATGAAAAACCTATCTGACAGTTTTGGATTTTATAGGCTTTCACCTAAGACATCTCTTCGAGGAAGAAAGGGAGGAGGAAAAAATAAAAGTAAAACCTAGAAAAGAGAAAAAATGGAAAATCGAACCTTTTAAAGAAAAGAGAACAAGCAAAAAATGAAAACTTAGAAATAAAGAGAGAAGAACACAAAACCTACCTAGTAAATCAAAATCCTACACTTGAAGCTGGTGAAATCACAATCCCACTTGTTCGTGTTATAGACTGGTTGCAGTGAGTGGGAGCAGACAACTCAAAATAATCAAAATGAGACACAAATCAGCATTTAAATGGCTCAAAACCAATGACAAACACTCAGTGTGCATGGTCATAAATGCCATGCATGAAAAATAAGGTCATGCAAGGGTGGGAAAAATTTCCACTCCTGCATGTAGAGGTGAAAATATGCAAGGACAGTGATTTTTGCCACTCCTGTATAAAAGTAAAAATGTGTAAGGGCGGCAAAAATCGCTGCTCCTGCATGAGAGGGCCAAAAAATGCAATGGTGGCAAAAATTTCCACTCTTACATGGAAGAGGAATAGACCATGGATGTAAGTGTGGAAAAAATTATTGCCTTTACATGGAACACAAAAACAATATGCAATAGCAGCAATTTCTATTGACCTTGCATGTAAAAAACAAAAGTAACTCCTTGAAATTGATCGAAGTCTGATGTTCTAATTACATCAAGACTGCAATGAGTTTCATATTTTTTGAGAAATCATGATGAGGGAATGTTTTGAACTTTTCAAGGATCTTAGTCAATTACGCTCGAGATCAAGAAAAACTTATCTCGAATGATGAACTTAGAGTATGCTCATGAAATAGACAAGTTTCATAAGGGTTGTCCCAAAAACAAGCATGGCTAATTTTGGGAACAACAACTTGCTCCAGTTGGGGAACTTCCATCGATCAAACTTTGAAACAATTGAAGGGAGTAGAAAATAGTCTCTAAGTGCCTTCATCCATGCCATTGGGCCATGGAGTCAAGCTATCAAAAAGAAAAAGACACGTAAAACTAAACAAAAATAAATAAAAACATAAAACTATACAAATGTACAAATGAACTCATCTGATACTTCAAAGATTGAAGTGTTTTAGATGTTGCCCACTATGAGGCAATAAAAATAGTGTTCCATCTTGATATTCCAGTAAGAAGCTATTTTCACCATAGAGTTGATGAATGGTGAATGGACCTCTCCATAAGGAATCAAATTTTCCATGCATTCCTTTTGGTTCTCTCCTCTTGTCCCACAACAAGACTTGATCTCCAATCTGAAAATCATGAATCCTTACTCTCTTGTCAAAGAATTTCTTTACTTGATTTTGATGTGAAGTAATATGGTCCACTACCATAGTTTGTTGCTCTTTTAGTTCAGTCAAACACATGATATTTTTATCAATAGAATTTTCAAAAGTTTGATCTTCGAATGCCTTTGCCAACTTTAGTGCTGATAGTTCCAAGGTGATTGGTATCTCCACGTTCAAACCATATAGAAGTTGAAATGGTGACATACCTATTAACCTCTTAGGCATAATCCTATCTACCCACAAAGCATCAAACAATGCTTTGTGCCAATTTATCTGATTATAATCTACTAGTTTCCTGATAATAGTAACTAGATTCTTGTTGCTTGATTCTATTTGACCATTTCCTTGAAGATAATAGTCAGAGGAGTGGGAAAGAATAATCTTGTAATTGTATCAAAACTTAGTAACCTTATGAGAAGAGAAACAAGTAGCATTATCTATTACAATCTTGGTTTGGACCCCAAATTGAGAAATAATATTTTCTTTAAGGAAATTACATACCACTTCTAAAATAACATGCTTAGTTGGAATTGCTTCCACCCACTTGGTAAAATAGTTTTTCGTGATGAAAACATAGTCATGTCTAGCACTTGAAGATAGGTTAATGGTGCCAATGAAATAAATACTCCATTATTGAAAAGGTTCTTTAATCACCACTGGCTTGAGAGGTAATGCAACCAACTTTAGTTTTCCAATGAACTGTTGACACAACTCACACCTATGTACCTAATTATACGCATCTTGAAATAGTGTAAGACAATAGTATCTAGCTCATATAATCTTATGAGTCATCATCAGTGAAGAAAAATGTCTTCCATAGGCCAAATTATGGAAGGACTCCAAAATTTTACTTTGTTGCATCTTATCCACGTAATAAAAAAATACCCCATCAAGGCTTCTTTTATATAAACCATTGTCCTACAAGACATAGTTAATAGATTTCAACTTAACAATTATTTTTTCTTTATATGATATATGGGTAGGACACTCACCATAGGTAAGGAAATGAGTGATATTGGAATACCACTCATTAGTAGTAGTAACAAAGAAAACTGTAGGCATGTCTTCAACCTCTATTTCTTCATGTCTTGTTTCCTTTGGTATGTTATCAACAATTAATTGGCAGAGACCTTTTCCATACACAAGCTTATTAGGTTTGATATCAAGATCAAAATCTTGAATTTTAGAAATCTAATTGACCCTTTTAGTACCAAACTCTTATTGAGTTAAAATGGATTTCACTGTTGTATCAGGCACCAATACAACAGTATGTGAATTCAGGATATAGAATCTAAAATATTTTACCACCTTAACCATGGCATAAGCATGCTTCTCTATGTTTGAATATTTTAATTAATGATATTTAAAATGATAACTCATAAATGATATGGGAGATTCCACATCTTTATTTTATTGAACCAAAATGGCTGAAAGTGTATGTTTAGAAGCATAGCTGTATACTATGAAGTCTTTGGTATAATCTAGACAAACCAGGATCAGGGCATGAGTGATAGCCTTCTTGATATCTTCAAATGCTGCTTTTCCTTCTGTAGTCTAATGAAAAGTGGCCTTACCCTTCATCATGTCAACAATGTGGTGAGTTTTCTCTACGAATTTAAGAATGAACCTCCGTAGAAAATTCACCTTTCCAAAGAAAGAATGAACTATAGTCTTACTAGCAGGAAGGGTAAGATTTTGGATAGATTTGACTCTTTTTTAGTCAATTTTTATGCCTTCTTGGGATACAGTGTGACCAAAAAGTTTACCTTCTATAATCCCAAAAACTAACTTTTTGAGATTAAGAGAAATACCATTTTGCTGATAGTGTTCTAACACTTATTGTAAATGATGCACATGATCAGGATGATGTTTGGAAAAAATGGTCAAGTCATCAAGATATAATACAATAAACTTCTCTATTTCATCACTGAAGGCAAGATCTATTGCTCTCTAGAAGGTGGCACTAGCATTGATCAGACCAAAATTCATTCTACAATAAGCAAAAGTGACCCAAGGTGTAGTGAGAGTGGTTTTATATTGAACTACTTCATTGACTTCCACTTGATTATACCTAGAAAAACCATCTAACATTGATAACATTTCTGAGCCAGTCACTGTTTACAATACTTGATTCATGATGGGTAGGGGGTAGTTATCCTTTAGAGAAGATTGATTCAAATTTCTAAAATCAACATAGATACGAATTTCTCTAGTCTTTTTTCTTACAAGAACTATGTTCGCAATCTAGGTGGAATGATGGATTGGAAAAATTATTCTTGCATTTAACATCTTCTAGATCTCAGAAAGGATAATACCTGATATTTTAGGGTTGTATTACCTTTGTTTTTGCTTATGAGGTAATGACCTAACTTTAAGAAGAATTTTATGCCAAATTTCTTCAAGCTTGAAAGATTTCAAATCATCATAAGAATATGCCAAGACATCAATGTAATGATGAAAAAGAAAAATGAATTTGAGTTTTTCATCATAAGTACAACCATTTACAATGTCGACTATTTTGGGATTTTCTTTCGTACTCAAATTTATTTGATCAAACTCCTTGGAGGAACTTGAATCCATTTGTCGCTGCTTGAAATACCTATCATGCTTATCAAATAACTTCTCAAGAGCAACCAAACCTTTTGGAATTTTATTCCCCTTGAGTTGAAGGAACTCTTCACCAATTTTTTAATCTATTTCAAGAATTGATTCTCGTGGTGGGGATTCACTTCTTTTAAAATAAAGCTCCTCAAAGCTATCCATCTTTTTCAAAAAATCAATAATTTGATTGTCACCATTAAACACCTACCAATGATTGGCATTATCAGGTACACTTGGTCAAAAGACCAGCTCAATAGTGTACTTATTTCCTTTAAAAAATTTATGGGGAACCATGAGGGTTATAGAAATAGCTAATGAATTTTCACGATCATTGAATTCTCTCGACACAGTAGAAATATTGAAAGCATCAAAACTTTCAATGCAATCTCATACAAGATTGTGATAATGTCACAATCTTTCATTTTTGGTTTGAAACAAATTCCTTACCTGACAAACCACCAATTTAGCATCTCCCTAGGCATGAATAATCTTAACACTTTTAGCATGAGCAGCTTTCAATCTAAGCAACAAAGATTTATACTCAGCAGTGTTATTGGTATTGCTGAACTATAACTTATATGAATAACAAAAAATTTCTCTTTGTGGGGATATCAAAACAATTCTAGCTCTAGAATCGGTAGAAGAGTAGCTGCCATCATATTCTAAAATCCAAACATCATTAGAATTTGATCTTCTTAAAGATTTCTCTTCATTAGTGAGGGAAGATTCTTTTTTGCCTGAACTTTGCCCTAATAATTCTTCTGATTTTCTATCTATTTTTTTTAAAATTTTCACCTAATGAACCTTCATCTAATGAGATAAAAATATCTTCAGTGGTCAATAAATAATTATCCATTCCTGATGATTCAAACAAAATTTGAGCTTCAAGGTCTGACATTTGGGTGACAATATATTTTGACTCTTTTTCAAGAAGTAACTTTTACATGATGCCTTTAATAGGTATCCTTGCTTCAGACAAGTCCATATTCAATTCTCCACCTACATCTTTACAAAAATTACATCTGAGAAGAATGCCATAAGAGGCTAGAACATCAGCCACTAAGACTATCATTTTAATCCTCTTATCTGGAAAAACCGTAAATGCAAATTAGGCATCTTTGATTTGACTCAAAAGTGGTACCTACTTGTTTTCCATGAAGAAACATCTCCCAAAAGTCTTAGTTAAGGTAAGACTGAGAGAATCTACTATCTTGGCAGGCATAAAATTATCAGAGGCTCCAAAGTCTATTATACAGTTGCTCAACTCATGACCATTTATCAATAGGAAAACATAGAAAGGTTCTATTTTCCTGGGGGAAACAAAATGAGTAGAGACAAGATTATTTTGGGTGGATTTATTCTTTGGGGGATCATGAGTCACTTTTAAAAAAATTTGTCCTGTAGGGATGGTTTTGTTTTTGATGCATTCAACCAACCTAACTGTTAAGGATTGACTTGTAAGTACTCAAAATTAGACATTTAGATTTTGGTCTTCCTAGCATGATCAATTATGTCAAATAATTGAAATGAACTAGAAATAGAGGACGGAATTCCATCATTCTAGTTTTTATTTGGTGTGGTACTGGTATGAGAAATCAAAGTAAAAGGTACAAGATTGTTTGAGGTACTTACTTTCTTATTGATCACTGGGTCCTTTGATTGGAAAGGTAGTGAAGTCCCTTATTTAGAAATTGAGATTACTAGTTGAGGTTCTTCTCCTACTTTTCCCTTATCATCTTGTTGAGTTGACTGGTTTTAGAACCTATTAAAAATAATATATGATCCATCAAACACTTCGCCCTTTTTTTAGCTTCATCTTGGCAATTTAGAAAACTAATGTTAGAGTTGCCAACTAATTCTTCTTCTACTTATGCAAAGAGATTAGCATCATCTTCTTGGTCCAACTTAGGTTGGAAAGAGAAATCATGTTCAACTTCATGATAACCAACTGCTGAGTTGACCAGTGTTGCTTCAATTACAAGCATCCCTTGTATGGGAGGAAGAGGATTGGGTTACCCTTGATTTTTGGTAGTGTTGCCTTGATATGAATGGCTGGGAAATGTCTTTCTTGGTATATCCTAATAAGGAGGATTATACATACCTTGTGACATTTGCCTTTTCAGAGCTAGCAATTCATTTTCCAACTTTTGCACCATAGGATCAGTGGTGCTCATAGAAGAACTTTCAGCAGATGAAGAAAATTTGTTTTTATTAAAATCTTTTCTAATCTTACTTGCCAGCATAAGATCATTTTTAACCTCAGTAGCTAAAATTTGAGATACAAAAATATCTATAGGGCTAGCCCACTTTAGTAGAAAACTTACTTTAGGAAGTTGAGAATTAATGAAGAAGCAGTTAAGATTTTTTGGTGTTAGCTAAGCAATTGTAGGGATCCTATTCCTCAGCCTATTGAATTTAGCAATGAAGTCTCGCATAGGCTCATGAGGCTCCTTCTTCATTTACGTAAGCTAAGCCAACAAGACATGATCATTCTCTATAGGTTTGAACCTAGCCTCAAACTTGGCCTTGAAGGTATTCCAATCAGTTATAGTTTGAGCTTGAAGATGGTAAAACCAGTCTGTGGTAGCACCTTACAATATTTATACAAATAGTCTTACTACTATATCCTCATATTCAATGCCTATCACACCACATGCTATGTAAAAATCTTTAATATGCTCATCAAGATGAACCTTCTCATCACCATAGAACTTGAGAAAATTCTTTCTTAAACTATGAGGTAGTTCATGTAAAGGTGGGGTTAGATTGAGAGGGCTAAAAGTGTTACCCCAAGGACCATGGGCTGATATGATGTGACTATTAAAAGGAGGGATAACAAACCTTTGTGGAGTATGTATGGATAAAACTTTGCTAGTGCTAAAACTAGAAGCTTTGCTTGGTGTTGGAGACCTGACGTTGGTAGAAGGAAAACTCTTGGTTCGCTGAAGGTGAGATGGTGGTGGAAAAAGATCAAAATTATTTTGTTGCACCAACTTAAATATAGGATCAAAAATACCTTGAGCTATCTGGCTTCACATCTACAGTGGATCTGCCAGAGTTTAAAATGAAAAAGAACTAGAAATGCTTCAATTTAAAGCTTAAGGCTTCAAAGTGTGCATTCATTTCCCCAACAGAGTCACCAAAAACTATCGGGTGAATATTTTATCATCAACTAACTGAAGGCAAAATGGGTATATCAGCCACATCATAATGAGATAAATCTCTCCTCTTAGCAAGGGGAGGTTCCCTATAAACTATATTATAAACTAATCTAACTAAATATTTAACTCAGGGGTGAGATCATACCATCTATTTCTCTTTTTTTAGAAATAATGTTCATAAAACAAAAAGAAAACTTCCTGGGTAGTAACTAACATCATGAGAAACCCACAAAAACACAAAGTCTTTCGTTACTTCCCTTACTGATTTATAACTTATATAATAGTAAAATGAGGTGAAACCCAAAGTCTCCACTGAAAACTACAATAGAGTATAAGATCACAAAAGATAAAAGTAGTTCAAAGCCTTTCCAATACCCTTCTTACTGAAAAAAATACAAACTAAAGGCAATTATAGTGGCACAAAGTCTCCATAATTAACTTCAAAACATCTTCCAGATTATTTCCACTCACTCTGCTTATTTAATCAAATAGATGAGATAGTATTTAGGAAAAGGACATAAGAAAAATTTTCTAAACAATACAAGTCATTCCAATACAAAGTTTGAAAAGTCACCCACTTTCTCATTCATTCAAGAAAATATGATTTACAATTTGAGCTCAAAGTCTCAAAAGGTATCTCAATTTGGGTAGAGTTTTTGATTTCAATCACCAAAAGATATCTATTACAAAAGAGGCTCTCTTTATTTATGGGGAGAGGCCTTGAGGATTTAGAAAAGACTTAAATATTTTAACCTAGTTAAAGATAGAACTCTTTGTTGACTTTGGACTTTCCATATTTATATATGTAATTACACATGAAAAAAATACATGTGAAATTGTCCAAAGTGGTTACAAAAGTGCATTTGAAAAAATAGAAATTAAATCAAAGGAAAATTGATTCAATTTTTAGCCCCATCTTTCTTCATGTGAGCATCATACATGGTGATAGTTTCTTGTATCCCGATATTATCTAGAGTAACAGTATTCTTGAAAATCACCTTCACCCTGACCATGGCATCTCTCACTACTATGACCAATTTTGCATGACTAGTTAACCTAGTTTTTAGATTATCTAGAGTTAATTGATTATCCAGAATGTTATCCAGAGAGGCTACTGAGATTGCCTTATCTTCAAATTCCTTTTAGAACATTCCTTCAAATCCCTGAATCATTTCTTCTACTAAAAGGAATTGGTTGTCTTACGATGTAAGCTTTCAAGGTAGCTCCTCCAATTTATGCAATAGATTGATATCACTTTGTTCACTGAGGTCTCTTGAATATTCAAGGTCACTGATCATTTTTTTAAGAACCTGACTCCTATATGTCAGTACTTCTTTAGTTTCAGTGTAAGAGTCTCTATTAACAATGACACCAATTGATATTAGAGTGCTCATTTTCAAATTTTTCATATCCATCCATTTGTCAAGATATTTTTCTATGCTTTCAACATCTTAAGAAATGATATTGATAAGATCATCTAGTTTTGTTCTTATTTTTCTCATTTTACTCATCTTCTTAGATAATTCTATGAGTAATAAAATTACTTGTGTATGCATCTTGTCCAAGTACTCTTCAAGTACTTTTCCCTTAAGATAGGTCCTTTTTGCTTTCTAAATCATGGGGTCTTCTATGGAGATAGCCTTTAGAGTTACTATTTCTAGAGTGAAGGTAATTCTCCTTATCACTGTAGTCAATTGTTCCACCATCAATTTATAATGATCCTTCATCTCTTTCTCTCTGTCAAATTTTTGAATCAAAATGTCCATGGCTGATTGCAAATCACTCTTAGCACTTTCATAAGTTATCATACCTAACTCAACTCGAGAGATAGAGTAGTCACTTATATCAAAAGTTTCAAGAGTTGCATCCTATAGAGGTCTTACAATTTCTAAAAATTTGTGTCCCTTATCCCTAATTATCTTTTAAAGAATCTTTGGCTTCTTAGGAGCCTTGACTTTTACTGGCACCATTTTATTGAAATCAAAGTTATTTAGAGAGATGGCTTGTTTTTTCCTTTTGGGTGTATAAGCTGACAACCAAGGTGGGATCACATAAGTACTTACATTAGTATCAATATCCATTGTTTGTGTTATTAGAGTTGCACTTGCACTGGTAGTGGAAATAATAGGTGGAGTATCAATAAAAATTGCACCTTTTACTGAGTGATTGAGAGTAGAACTATCTTGGATATCAAAAGATGGGGATGACAAATTGGGAATTGATCTTAGGGAATTAAGAATATCTCTAAATGAGCCTTGAGGGTTGTCAAAAATTACTTTGGAAGGAGAGGGTGATCCAGAAGAGGGAACACTAAGTGGAGAAATAGGTGAAGGAGTTATAATAGGCGTGCTTGTTAGGGAAGAATACATTCTTATTCCTTGCTACACATTATCTTGAGGAGGCAAAGTTTCCTTTTCTTGTTGATCTATGGGCCTATCATCAGTCTCTATTTTTTTTATTATTGATTCTTTGGTGCTCTGCTTCTCAACTTCCATGTCTGCTATTTCTGGCTCTTTTTCTATAACTTTGACTTCTTCGTCATGAAGATGATCTTAGGTTTATGTGGCCTTGAAGAAGAAGGAACATTACTTCTATTCTTCATGCTATTTCCCTCTCTTCTTCTTGTTTCCTATTGAAATTCAGCTTTTGATCCTGTGATGAACTCTTTCAAAGTGATTCTCTTGTTCACTAACCAATCATTGGTGTTTGCCAATATTGGTTCAAATATTTTCTTTAAGAAAGTCAACTCATTTTATGACCATTGGATTTAGGGAAGAGGGGCATTAGAAACTTGTTCAATATGGTATCTATTATTGATTAGATCTCCATCATCCAATAGATTCTTAGGGATATCAATGAGTCCCAGAAATTTTATCTGCTCAAGAGATAATCTACTGTAGTCCATTTTTTTGACGTCTTTTGCTGTCCTCAAATCTACCCAAACTTCTTCTATCATAGGCTCATGAAATTTGGTTTTTCTCCTAATTATATCCTTTATGCCCCTATAATCAAAATTCTATCTCCTTTTTAAATGCTTCATAGTTACAAGTTGCATTTTAGTTTCCATAACTCTAGCTTTTTTAGCTGTCAACACTGAAAACCTACCAATTTCAATCGAGAACTTGAAACTGAGTTTCTTGAGTTCCATCTAATTATGTATGAAAATTATTTGCCTACATAGCTCCATCAAGACCAATTTGTTTGAAAAGAATTTTGGAAGAATATAAGGATGACCTTGGAAAAATCCAAGCTGTAGGTATGAAAAAGAAGGAAATTGCAAGAACATACATCCAAAGTCATTCACAACTATCCAATATTCATCTGACACTCTTTTTTTTAATAATTGGAGATCAAATAAACACAAAAATACTACAAAAAAGTATCATTTACTCTCTTGAAATGATGAATAGAACCCTTCAATGTCAACTGAGAGTAATATTGATACACTAGGGTCACTCTCCTATCTCCTTCTAATGTTAAACCTAAAAAAGTTCTCATCGAAGCTAGAATATACACCAGGTATGAAGTCATATAGAATTTAGAGGTAGTGGATACCTTCATCAATTGCTCATGAAGAGCATTACTAATTTGTTCTCTCTAAAAAATGACTTGTTTGCTTTGGAGAATTATCTTAATGAAGGGGTACATCCATTCATGAAACTATGAGGAAGAAGGTAAACCTCTTACCCTACTGAGAAGAGTGATCAAGTCACTAACTTATTCTATAAATTCACTTCTTGGAAAGATCCATGGCCATCTTGACAAATTTGCCCTTGAAGTTTTGAACCATTTATTATTGATTACTTTCTTCGCTCTTTCAAAATCTTTATCATATTTTATTTGTGCTTCAATGAAATCAAGCTTTAATACTTTAGTAGCAGGGGGACACATGAACATTTTGTCGATGAACTCAGGGTCCAGTCTAATCACCACATTACCACCAGCATCTAACACAGTCCTGGTATCCTTATTGTAGAACTGAGTGCACTGAAGAACAAATTCTATGTTGTGAGATGCTACATGAAAAGAAGATACCAGATGAATATTACTCTCAATTATCTTCTTCATTTCATAGTTGGGATTGATTTATTGAGTTATTTCTATGAATTTAGCCATATCCACGTGACTGATCTCTATATCTCTAATGTCATCGACATTAAAAGTAACTGAGGTGATTGAAAAAACACCTTGATACTTGTACTTCATTATCTTCAACTTTTTTGAAGAAACCTCAGTTATTTGGAAGAGATTTTATAAAAAGGACATCAATAAAGAATGATCCTCAAGAGAAATTGCAACAAATGTCATGATCATGCAATCAGAGGAAATATTGGCAATTTAGGAAAACTACATGTCAATGATCATGACCATGGAGATGCAGTTGAAAGGGCTAAAGTGTGAGCAAGTTGAAAAGCCAAAGGAAAGTAGGCTCAGAAAAGTGAAAATTCAAAATTTTTTAGAGTTAAGAAATTTGATAAAATGTATGTAAGGGCGGCAAAAATTGCTGCCCTTGCACATAGAGTATAGAACTCAAGTAAGGGTGGCAAAAATTGTTGCCATTACATGGGATGCAAGGTATTATGTAAGGGTGGCAATTTTTTCCACCTTTACATAGATGGAATAATATTGTGTAAGGGTGGAAATTTTTGCTACCTTTACACAAAAAACCTATTTGACGGTTTTAGATTTTATAGGATTTCACCTAAGACATCTCTTCAGAGAAGAGAGGGAGGAGGAAAAAAGAAAAATAAAACCTAGAAAGGAAAACTAAACCTTTTAAAGAAAAGAGAATAAGAAAAAAAATAAAAACCTAGAAATAAAGAGAGAAGAATGCAAAATCTACCTGGTAAATCAAAATCTTACACTTGAAGGTGATGAAATCACAATCCCACTCATTCGCACTATCGACTGATTGCAGGGAGGGGGAGCAGACAACTCAAAATAATAAAAATGAGACACAAATCGACATTTAAATGGCTCAAAACAAATGCTAACCACTCAACGTGTGTGGTCATAAATGCCATGTGCAAAAATTGAGGTCATGCAAGGGTGACAAAAATCACTGCTCTACATGTAGAGGTGAAAATATGCAAGGACGACAATTTTTGCTACTCCTGCATAAAAGTGAAAATGTGCAAGGGCAATGAAAATTGTTTCTCCTACGTGAGAGGGCTAGAAAATGTAATGGTGATGAAAATATCCACTCTTATATGGAAGAGGAATAGAACATAGATGTAAGGGCAACAAAAATCACTGCCTTTACATGGAACACAAAAACAACATGCAATAGTGGTAATTTCTACCAACCTTGCATGTAAAAAACAAAAGTAACTCCTTGAAATTGATCGAAGTTTGATGTTCTCATCGCATCAAGACTACAAAAAGTTTCACATTTTTCAAGAAATTGTGACAAGGGAATGTTTTAAACTTTTCAAAGATGTTAGTCAACTACACTCAAGATCAAGAAAAACTTGTCTCGAATGATGAACTTAGAATATGCTCACAAAATGGAAAAGTTTCATAGGGTTTGTCCCAAAAATAAGTGTGGATGATTTTAAGAACAATAAAATTATATTTCAATTGTGATGAGCCAGTTCAAATGTGAATACTTATAACTAAGTATAATGATAAAGAATATCGATTTACATTTAAACAAAAACAAACAAAAACAAAACATAAATATCACCTAACTTAAAATCAAGATATAGATAATTAGGATTTACATAGGAATAAGAATGTAGAAAATCCAAACAAGAACAAATTAATAAATAACATGAAATAAAGATATGAATAATCAAGATCCATGTGTACTATCAAGATGTACTTGGAAAATAAAACAAAAGAACAAGACAAAAAACAACATGAAAAACCAATAATAAACAAGAAGAAATAATAAAGGAAGAGAAGTGATAAAAACCTACAAAAATAAATAGAGAGAAGGAAGAAATAAAAACAACAAATAAAAAATCAAATAAACACACAAACAAAAATTAGTCACAATGTTAATGCAAGTAGAAAATGATTATTCATGCACATGGAGTAGAGGTATTACTTTCGACAATAGCATAATAAGGACAAATGACACATAGTTGCTCCCAAGTGATATGGAAAAAACAATACAAATAAAAAAAATGTGTAAAGAAGAAAAGGAATGGGGTGGTTGAGCTAACTCTAGACGTATAAGACATGTGGATGTTGCCTACATAGTTCCATGGATGCAAGGCCCAACATGAACTTCAAGCCAAATTTAGTTTTCCTAGGAAATGGGATAGAAGAAAAGTGATGATAAGAGAACATGGTTGATGTTATATAGGAAATTAAAAAAAATGGGATCACAAAATGGCGAGAGCATTCAAATGAGAAGGGTCTTACAAAATAACAAGTGCATGGGATCAGAATAAATAAAAGTGCAAGACATTGTTTTTATTATTTTTATCAATCATTTTCAAATGTTTTTATGTTTTTAGGATAAGAAACATAAATGAAATATTAATAAAATCTCCTAGGAACCACCTAGCTAAGGATATGCTCATCCACAAGTAAGAGTTTAAATAACAACTAAACCAACAACAACAGTCCATGTTTACAAATAGGTGAGAGCAAGATCCTAATAAGGAAACAATGCCTACCAAACAATAGAAAAATAAGAATAGAATAGTACAAAGCATTAGATAAATATAATGCACTAATCATAAAGTAAAAACCTAATGTATCCATGTGCACTTATCTGCAATAAAAAGCTATAAAAACTATTCAAGCTAAACTACTTTGTAGAACTCACACTGAGTGTGTTCATAATGCCTATGAGTCATAATCAAGATCATAATTTGTCAAGGGATAAAATATGTCTAGGTTACAATGGCCCAGGGTATCAAAAGAATATGGTCTAAATGAGGATAGTCCATGGTGGGATAAAATGAGTCAAGCTATAATATAAATGATCTAGAATACCAATAGTCCAAAGCTTTAACTACTCATCATCATAAAAGAGTGTAGTCCTCATGAGAATGGTCTAAGGTAGGTCAAAATGAATATGGTCTAAGATAAGATGGTCGAAGATCTAATGGTAGGATAAAATAACTTCAACACAAGTTGCCCCCAAGTAAGGGGTATTGTAAATAATGGTTTAAAAGCTATCAAGCATAGAACCACTTGAGATGTATAATGTTCATGGGATCTAGAATTTATTCACCATCTGGCTAGCTAGTATGCCCCTGATCCATAATTTGTTTTGATCATATATGGGCCAAGCTGATTAGGTTAAAACTCACCCTTTTCCTTACGTTCAACATTGATGTTCTTCTAGTTCTCTTTCAAGACCAAATCACCAATCTCAAACTCTCAAGGGAGAATGTGCTTGTTTCAACTTCTACATAATCTATTATGATAGGATTATAAGTTTTTTAGGGTAGCCAAATGTTTGCCATCAAATATTTCTAGTTCTTACCATCTAGAGACTATAATCTTCGTCATCTTTAATATTCTATAAATATACTCACAATGAAGGCAACTCGATCCTAATCGAGATAATAAAATTTTGTGCCATAAACAAAGGAGTATGGAGTGGCTCCTATGGGGGAGTAATGACTAGTGCAATAAGCCCAAAGGGAAAAAAAAATTGCAAGTGCCAATTATGGCCAACATCATTGATGATCTTCTTAAGGATAGAAATAATGGTCTTGTTTGATGCTTCACTTGTCCAATGCCTTATGGGTTATACGGTGTAGATTTATTATGCTTGATTTTGAATTTTTCACAAAGATATTTAACATCTCTATTTATAAATGATTTGCCATTATTAAATATAATTTAGGCTATGATACCATATCAACAAAAGATATGATAATGAATAAACTTTTCAATCTACCTGCTAGTGACGTAAGTGAGAGGAATAACCTCAATCCACTTAGTAAAATACTCGATAGCAGTTAAAATATGTTTATGGACATATAAAGATGTTGGGTTTATTTTCTCAATGAGATCAATGCCCCAGGTGGAAAATAACCATGGTGTAGTGATCAACTGTAGTGTCAAGGAAGGTACATGTATCAAATTTCAATGTTGTTGACAATGAACAAACTTCCTCATATAATTAAAAGCATCTATCTCCATTTTGTGCCAATAATAACCTATTTTGATGAGTTTTTTGGCTAAGAATACACCATTAGTGTGGGCTCCATAAATTCCTTCATGAACCTCCTTAAGCTCTAACTTAGATTATCTCGAAGATAAACAACTATCCTTCCATCACAGCCTTTACAATAAAGCATGTTTCCAAGGAAGGTATAATGAGATATATATTGAAGGAAAAGTTTTTGATGATTATTAGAAAGGTCAGGTGGAAAAAAATGATCATAGAAATAATTATAAGTCTTAAAACTAAGGCAATCAGGTGGGGTATTGGGAATAGTAGTGGTGCATATTCTTTCTAAATCTAGAAAGACATGCGCAAGATGCATAATATTTTTAATGAGAAATTGATACTCTTTAACATTGCTCCAATCTATATCATGGACCCAATTGTTTCCATTGCATCAGTGAATCTGTTATTGGCTCTTTGTACTTATTCAAACTATAGATATTTAAAATGATATTTGAGATTATCCATAATATTCTTTTTGTTAGGTGAATATTTTGTCATCAACTAACTGATGACAAAATGGGTATATTAGCCACAGCATAGGGAGATTTACACCATGAAGAGTATGGGTTTACCAGATCTGGATGAAGTAAATCTCTCCTCTCATCAAGGGGATGTTTCCTATTAATATTTACGTGCCGGATATATAATTAAGCAGAAAATAACACATGGGCATGGTATAACAGCATCTACCTCTCTTTTTTTAGAGGTAATGTACAAGGAACAAAAGAGGGAAAATCTTGGTCTATCGCTAACAACACTCCTCTTCTTTCAAGAATGGTATTAAATAGAGAGCAAGAAATCACCTAAAGTAACAAAGTCACAAGAACGCTCACGCAAGCACAAAGTCTTTCGTAGCTTCTTCACAGATTTAGAACAAGTACAACAATAGAATAAAGTGAAGCACAAAGTCTTCACCTAAAACTACAAAAGATAACTGAATCTCAAAGATAAAAGCAGCACAAAGTCTATCTTCTACCCTCTAGAAATGCCCTTAGATAAAATAAACACACCCATTTTGCTTATTAAATCAGATGAATAAGATATTACCAAAAAAAGGACATAAGAACTATTTCCTAAATAACACAGACAATCTCAACACAAAGTCTGAAATAACCTGCTTCTCATTCATTCAACAGAATATGATTTACAAATTCGAGCACAAAGTCTCAAAAAGTTGCTTCAATTTCAGCAGAGTATTTGCTATTAATTTTTCCAAGATCATATTACAAATGAGGTCTCCACTATATATAGGGAGAAAATCCTCAAAAACAAAAAATAATAAAATATACAAAATATCTTGGTCAAAGATGACTCATCTTTGACTTTTAGATATTTTTTCAAACTTTTACATGTAATTACATTTTTCAAAACTGCATGCACTTTGCACAAAACAAAAGTGCATAAGGATAGAAGAAGAAAGAAGGAGAGAGAGATTCAGTTTGGGCCACCAAGTTTCTTCAGATGAGCATCGTACATTGTGATAGATGCCTAAATTCCTATGCTGTCTGGTACAACTGCGTTCTTAGAGATGATTCTTGCTCAGATCAGTGCATCTTTCAATGCTATGATGGCTTTAGTATGGCCAGTTAACCTGGATTTTAGATTCTCCAAAGTTAACTGAGCATCTAGAATGCTGTCCACCGAAGACATTGAGAATGATTTTTATTCAAAATCTTTCCAAATCATCTCCTTGAAATTTTGAATCATCTTCTCTACTGAAAGGAACTGATGGTCCTTAGAGGTCAAGTTGCATGGCAGCTCTTCTAACTTATTTAGCAGGCTCAAGTCACTCTTCTCACTAGTTTCCTTGAAAGCTTTAAGATCATCGATTAAATCTTTGAGTACCTGGATTCTAAAGACCAACGAATTTTTGATCTCAACATAGGAGTCCTTGTTGGAGATAACACCGATAGATATTAGGGTGCTCTTTTTGAGATTTTTCATTTCTTTCCATCTGTCGAGATCTTTCTCCAAGCTATCAATCTCTTGAGAAATGAGGGAGACGAAGTCATCTACCTGTGTTTTTACTTTCTTCATTTTACCTGTCTTTTTTGCCACTTCTATAAGCAAAGAGACTCCCTGAGTATGCATTCTTTCGATATAGTCCTCTAAGACTTTTCCCTTTAAATAAGTCTTTTTTGCTCTTTGAATGACTGAGTCATCCACTAAGAAGGCCTCTGGAGTTACTGCTTCAGGAGGAAGAGTGAACCTTTTGATCACTAATGTCAGCTATTCTATTCTGGCTTTGTAGTAATCTTTCATCTCCTTTTCTCTATCGGATTTTTGGACCATAATGTCCATGGCAGCCTGGAGATCGCTTTTCACACCTTCGTGAGTAACTTTGCCAAGTTCAACATGAGAGATGGAATAACTGCTCATCTCAAAACCCTCAAGGGTTGCATCTTGTGGGGGCCTAGCCATTTCCAAATTTTTTTGCCCTTTCTCTTCAACTAATTTGGAAAGGATTCTTGGCCTCTTCAGAGCCTTTGCTTTTACCGGCACTAACTTGCCAAAGTCAAACTCATTTGGGGAGATGGCCATATTCTTTTTTTTGGCATGAAAGCAAACATCTAAGGTAGGAGAGAAGTACCTATTGTGGCAATGGTTGTATCTACTAGTGTTACTATAGCAACTTCTACGCTGCTAGTGGTGACAGTAGTTGCAGTTGGAGTAACTGGCAAAATTGCACTAACTACTGATTCTGGCTCAAGTGCAGGGCTTGCTAGCAAGGTGAAAGAAGGAGATGATAGACTTGGAATGGATTCAGAAGAGTGAGGGGAACCTCTGGAAGAATCCTGAGGATCACCAAAAACAACCCTAGAAGGAGAAGCGGCTCCGGAAGAGGAGACACTGATTGGGGAGATAGGAGAAATGGGCACCATAGGAGATTGAGGGGGAGAGGGAGAGGCGCTCTGAATTGGCTGCGCTTGTTCCTGCGAGAGTGGAGACCCAACACTTAGTTTTTTTGATGGTTGATCCTCTATTTCCATGGGCTAAGCTGCCTGTGCCTCGAGGCTTTATTCTTTGGTTCCTTTTGTCGCCACTACGGGCTCTTCAGTGGCCTTAGGTTTCTTAGATACAAAGACGATCCTTGGCTTGTGAGGCCCAAAAGAAGAAGGGACATCACCCTTAATTTTGGTTCTATTCTCCGCTTTTCTCTTCAATTCTACCTGGTATTCAGCCTCTGATCCTGTAATAAATTCTCTCAAGGTGATCCCTTTGGCTGCCAACCAATCATTGGTGTTAGTCAATATTGATTCAAATCTTTTTCTCAGAGAAGTCAGCTCCTTCTAAGACCACTGAATTGGAGGGAGAGGGGAACCAACAACCTTTTCTACCAGATACCTATTGTTTATGATGTTTCCATCATCAATTAGACCTGATGGGATCTCTACAAGTCTGAGGTATTCTATCTGCTCCAGTGTTAGACGTTAATAGTCCATTTTCCTTATTTCTTCAGCCGTCCTCAGGTCCACCCAGATATCCTCAATCATGGGTTCGTGGGACTGAGTTTTCCTTTTGATCTTTTCTTTGACTCCCCTATAGTCAAATTTCTCTCATCTCTTGAATGGCCTGATAGTAACCATCTACATTTCTATTTCCATAACCTTGGCTTTGGTTGATGTGGCAACTGAAAACCTGCCAATCTAGATCAAAAACTTGAAATCGGGTCTCTTGAGTTCCATCTATTTAGTATGCACGACAGCTAGTTGTTGGCAAAGCTCCATTAGGACTAACTTGTTAGAAGGGAATTTAGGGAGCATATAAGGGTATCTTTGGTAAAAACCAACCCAAAGATAATATAAAGTAAGGAACTGGAGGAACATGTAGCCATAGCCATTTACTACTACCTAGGCCTCGTCTGATATTCTCTTCTGCTCAAGCTGAGGATCGAAGAGACACCAAAACACGGCAAAGAATGCATCATTGACTCATTTGAAATGACATGTTGACCCCTAAAGTGTCAGCTGAGGATAATATGAGTAGACTGGGGTGATCTTTCTATCTCCTACTATAGTTAATCTTGGGAAAGATCGCATTGCGGCAGCTATATAGACCAGGTATGAAGTCATGTAGAACTTGAAGGAAGTTTGTACCTTGGTCAACTATTCATGAATGGTATTGTTGATTTGTTCTCCCCAAAAGATAGTTTGTTTGCCTTGGAGAATAATCTTAATGAATGGGTACATCCATTCATGGAACTGTGAAGAAGACGGGAGGCCCCGTACTCTACTGAGAAGGGTGATCAAGTCACTAACTTCTTCGACGAAGTCACTCCTTGGGAAGTTCTTTGGCCATTTGGAGAGGCCAGTCCTGAGGGTCTTTAGCCACTTGTAATTGATTACTTTCTTTGCCCTTTCAGGGTCTTTGTCGTACTCCTTTTGTGCGTTCACGAAGTCAATTTGGGTTACTTTGGTGGCTGGAGGACACAAGAAAACTTTGCCAATAAAATCGGGGTCCAACTGAAATATCATGCTACCACTGGCATTTGAAACTGATCTGGTCTCTTTGTTGTAAAAATGTGCGCACTGGAGGATGAACTCAGCATGATGTGCTGCCACTGGAAAGGCAGCCACCAGGTGGATGTTGCTCTCAACAATCCTCTTTATCCCAGTGTTAGGGTTTGTCACCTTTGTTCATGCCAGGAACTCGGCCATGTCTACGTGGCCGATCTCGGTGTCTCAAATGTTGTCGACATTTGAGGAGACTGATGTGGGTGGGAAGACACCCTGGTACTTATATTTCATGCTTTTTGCCTTTTTGGGAGACGCTTCCATCATGGAGAATGATCTTGAATGGATGGGAGCAAGTGTGCAAGAATCCGTTGAAGGTGCTGTAGTCATGATCACAGATGAGAGGAGAGTGGATGAGAGAGGAAAAGTGCAATTTAAGTGATAATGGTTATTGGAGGTCACTTAAAAAAGCCAAGATGGGAGAAAGAACAAAAAATGAGGAGAAAGGGAAAGAAAGGGACAACTCAAAAAAAAATCTTGAGAGTTAAGCGAAAATGAAGGAAAAAATGTAGGGGCGACAAAAATCGCTGCCTCTGCAAAAAGTTAGAAAAGGAAGTAATGGCGGCGAAAATCACTGCCCTTGCAGTTGGAAATAAAACATGTAGGGGCGGCAATTTTTGCTGCCCTTACAGGCATGGAAGAGAAAGCAAGGGCGGTGATTTTTGTCACCTCTATTATACAGTTATACAATCATGCAGGGGTGGCAATTTTTGCCGCCCTTGCACGTAGAGGGAAGAAAACATGCAGGGGCGGTGATTTTCGCCACCCTTGCACGTAGAGGGAAGAAAATGTGTAGGGGCGGTAATTTTCACTACCCTTGCATGTAGAGGGAAGAAAAAGAAAATGTGGGTGGCAAGAAACACCGCTCGCGTGAGTTTGTAAAGTGCACCCACGAGCAGAGGGAAAAAGAGAAGCCTGCGGCGAGGGCAGGAAAGGTGGAAGGACGCGGGCAAGAGAGGAGGGACAGGTGGAAGGACATGGGCAAGTACATGGGCTGAAGGAGAGAGAGGAAGGAGGAAAGAAAAAACTAAAACATCTAACTAATGCTAAGCTAAAACAAAAGAAAATAATAAATAAACACAAAAAATAAACTCTACCTGAGAAATCGTGCGTGCCACGAGGTTGAATCCGTGAACACATGCTTCAAATCATCAATTGGGGTGCTTAGGTGCAAGAGGTAGGAGGAGAGGAGGAAGTAATGAGGAGAATGAGGCTCAAATTGGATTATATGAGGTGAAAAACCCACCCCAATAACCCGCCGCATGTGGCCATTAATGCCTGCATGGAAATCGAGGCATACAAGGGTAGCAATTTTTGCCGCCCTTGCATGTTTCAATTCATCCTGCAGGGGTGACGATTTTCACCGCCCTTACATGCCAAGGAGCAGGGGTGGCAAAAATTGCTGCCCTTGTGGAAAAAGTGCAAGGGTGGTAAAATTTTCCGTCCTTGCACAAAAAGTAAAGGAAATGTAGAGGCGGAAAAAAATACCGCCCCTGCAAGAAAAAAGAAAGAAAAGACAAACTCTAGAAGGAGAGTCTGGGGGGGGCAAAGTTGGCTGGGACGAGATGGTAACCACTTTCTTGTTTTGAGGCCAAGTTGAAAATGAATTTTGAAATTCGTCTCGAAAAATGAACTTAGAGAGACGAAAGACGAAATGGACAAGTTTCATAGGGGGTTGTTTCTAAAAACGAGCTAAGCTGAATTTGAAAACAACAGCTAGCTCCTATTGGGGAACTTCCATTTAATTGAATTGATTAGCGGGAGTAGAAACCAGTCTCTAAGTGCCTTCATCCAAGCCATTGGGCTATGGAGCCAAGCGAAAAATGAAAGAAAAATAGACAAAACATAAAAACTATACATATATACAAATGAACTCATCTGAGCTTCAAAGATTGAATAGCTTGAGATGTTGTCTACTGTGAGGTAGTGCAAATGGTGTTCCATCTTGGTACTGCAGCAAGAAGCTAGCCTCACCACAGAGCTGTCGAATGGTAAATGGGCCTCTCCATAGGGAGTCAAATTTGCCATGCATCCCTTTTGGTTCTTGCCTCTTATCCCATAACAAGACCTAATCTCCAACTTGGAATTCATGCACTCTAGCCCTCTTATCAAAAAGTGCTTTCACCCAGTCTTGATGTTCTTTGATCTGATCCACTACCATGACTCGTTGTTCATTCAGCTCGGTTAGACACATGATTCATTTGTCAACTGAGCTTTCAAAGGTTGAGTCTTTGATTGCTCTGGTTAACCTGAATGCTAGTAGTTCAAGGGTGATAGGAATTTTTGCATTCAATCCATACATAAGTTGGAAGGGTGACATACCTATAGTCATTTTAGGTGTTATCCTGTCAGCCTATAAAGCATCATACAAAGTTTTGTGCCATGTTCTCTGATTTTTGTCCACCAACTTCCTGATAATGGTGACCAGGTTCTTATTACTTAATTTTGCTTGGCCATTCCCTTGAGGAAAATAGTCTAAAGTGTGGGATAAGGTAATCCCATAATGGAAACAAAATTGAGTAATTTCATGTGATGAAAAATAGGCCGCATTATCTGTTATGATCTTGAGTGGAACCCCAAACTTGGAGATAATATTTTCTTTGAGAAAGCTGCATACCACTTCAGATGTAACATGCTTAGTTGGTATGGCCTCCACCCACTTGGTAAAGTAATCTATTGCGGTGAGGACGTAATCATGTCTAGCACTTGAAGATGGGTTGACTATTCCAATGAAGTCAATACCCCACTGCTGAAATGGTTCTTCAATCATGACTGGCTTGAGGGGTAGAGTAGGCAGCTTAGGCTTTCTAACAAATTGCTGACATAGTTCACACCTATGCACCCATTTGTAGGCATCCTAAAAAAGCGTAGGCCAATAATACCTTGCTCACAGAATTTTGTGTGCTGTCACCGGTGTAGAGAAATGTCTTCCACAAGTCAAATTGTGAAAAGATTCTAAGAGTCTTCCTTGTTGAGCTTTGTCAACACAACAAAGAAATGCCCCGTCTAGGTTTCTCTTGTAAAGACCATTTTCCCACAGAACATAACCAACTTCTTTCAATTTAACTTTCTATTTCTCTCTAAAAGAAAGATGAGCAGGACACTCACCATATGTCAGAAAATGAGCAATGTTAGAATACCACTCATTAGTAGTGGCGACAAAGAGAACCATAGGCACGCCTTCGATATCTTCTTCTTCACTTTCTACTTTACCTAGAATGTTGTTGTCAATCAACTGGTAGAGACCCCTTCCTCATATGAGCTTGGTTGGTTTGATGTTTAGATATCCTGAGTTTTGGCAATCTAGTTACCTCTCTTTGTACCAAACTCTTGCTAAGTCAAAATGGATTTTACTGTTGTATCTAGTACGAGAACTTTAGTGTGAGAATTTAGGATATAAAACCTAAAATGCTTGACAGCTTTGACCACGGCGTATGCATGCTTCTCCATAAGGGAATATTTCAACTCATGATCCTTGAGTGGACAATTCATGAATGAGATAGGAGTTTCCATGCCTTCTAGATTTTGTTGAACCAGAATAGCTAATATTGTATGCTCAGAGGCATAACTATATATCTTAAAATCTTTAATATAACCTAGATAGACTAGGACTAGTGCACGAGTGATTGCTTCCTTAATCTTTTTGAATGCCGACTTACCCTCAGCAGTCCACCTGAACGTAGCATTGCCCTTCATCATGTTAACAATATGACAGGTTTTCTCAGCAAACTCAAGAATAAACCTTCTGAGAAAATTCACCTTTCCAAAGAAAGAGTGAACTGTGGTCTTGCTGGTAGGCAGAGTAAGCTCCTGAAAGGACTTGACTCTTTCTGAATCGATTCTAATACCTTTTCGAGACACGATGTGTTTGAAAATTTTCCCTTCAGTTACTCTGAAGATGGATTTCTTTGGGTTTAAAGAGATACCATTTTGACGACAGCATTCTAGTACCTTTTGCAAATGGTGAACATGCTTAGAATGATGTTTTGAAAATACCATCAGATCATCCAGGTACACTACAATGAATTTTACCATCTCATCTTTGAAAACAAGATCCATCACCCTTTGAAAAGTGGCACCTGCGTTTATTAGACCAAAAGGCATCCTGCGGTAAGCGAAAGTGCCCCAAGGTGTGGTGAACGCTGTCTTGTGCTGATCTGCTTTCCCGACTTTGACTTGATTGTACCCCAGAAAACCGTCTAGCATTGATAACATTTCTGAACCTGTTACCATCTGTATAACTTGATCCATGATGGTGAGAGGGTAATTATCTTTTAATGACAACTAATTTAAGTTCCTAAAATCCACATAGATTTGAATTTTGCCATTCTTTTTTCTGACAGGTACTATGTTGGCGATCCACATTGAGTGACGTATTGGAAAAATTATCTGGACATCCAGCATCTTTTATATCTTAGCTAAAATAGTACCTAAGATTTTTGGATTATATTGCCTGGATTTTTGTTTGTAAGGTACAGAGTTAGCTTTCAGGGGAATGTCATGACGGATGTCATTTGGCCTGAGAGATTTCAAGTCATCGTAGGAATAGGCCAACACATCCATATACTGGCGGAGCAGACTAGCAAGCTCGAACCTTTCCTCAGGAGTGCAGTCTTTACCAATGTTTACCATCTTGGGATCATGCTTGGTTCTTAAGTTGACTTGATTAAAAACTTGGGAAGAATTTGAATCTGGTCATTGTTGTTTGACAAACCTGTCATGGTTATCAAACAAAATCTCTAGGAAAACCAGACCTTTGAGAATTTTATTCTCTCTGAGCTGTAAGAAATCTTTACCTGTATTGGCTTGGGTTTTAGGGGCTACCCCACACTCATGGGGTTCACTACCTTCAAAATGCAGTTATTCAAAACTATCCTTTTGCTCTAGGAAGGTGATGATTTGATCATCATTGTTAAACACTTGCCAGTGGCCGGCATTATCTGGTACACTTGGCTGAAAAACTAGTTCAATAGTGTACCTACCTCCCTTAAAGTCTAGGTGAGGAACTAGAAGGGTGGCAGAGACAACCAATGCATCTGCTTAGTCATTAAATTCCCTCAGAATGGTAGAGATGTTGAAGGCATCAAAATTTTCAATCTGATCCCAGACCAGGTTGTGATAGTGGCACAACCTCTCATTATTAGTCTGATAGAAGTTCCTCACCTGACAGACTATCAACTCAACATCTCCTTTAGCATGGAGTTTCCTAATGCCCCTTTCTCTGGCAGCCTATAGTCTGAGCAACAGGGATTCGTATTCGGTCGTGTTGTTGGTATTTTTGAACTACAATTTGTAGGAAAAAAGGGTAATCTCTCTCTAAGGAGATACCAACACAATTCTGGCTCCCGACCCAGTAGAAGAGTAGCTACCGTCAAACTCTAAGGTCCATACTTCATTAGATACTGCTTTTTCCACAAAAACTTTTTTGCTTTGAGGAAGGGGTTCTTCCACGTGTTCATTTTGCTTTGACACTTTACCCTTCGCATCAGCTGAAACCAACTCTAAGTCATCACCCATAGGAGTTTCATCAGATGAATCGTTGATCTCATCCATAGACAAGAAATAGTTGCCCATGCCTGAAGACTCAAATAAAATTTGAGCTTTGAGTGCTGCAGAATGGGTAACTACATACCTGGCCTTTTTTTCAGGAAGCAACTTTTTCATGACGCCTTGAATTGGAATTCTTGCTTCTGACAGGTCCATGCTTAGTTCACCTCCAACATTCTTGCATAAATTTCATCCAAGCAAGATGCCGTAAGATGCTGGAACATCAGCTACTAAAACCGTCATTTTTATCCACTTTTCTAGAAAAGCCGTGAAGGCATATTGAGCGTCTTTTATTTGACCAAGGAGAGAAAATTGCTTGTTCTCCATGGAAAAACACCTCTCAAAAGTTTTGGTCAAGGTCAAGCTGAGGGAATCTACCACTTTCACGGGCATGACATTATCTAAAGCTCCAGAGTCTATAATACAATTACTCAGTTTGTAGCCATTTATAAGCAGGGAAACATAGAAAGGTTCTATTTTTCCAGGAGCAACAGGAGGAGTCACAACAAGATTTTTTTGGGCTGATTGGTCTTTAGGGGGATTAGGAACAACTTTCAAAGAGTCTTGTCCTACAATGACGGTTTTGTTTTTTACATATTCTGCCAACCTATCAAACTATTCTAGGTTAGCTCTCAAATATTCAACCTCTGTCATTTGAATTTTAGTCTTTCTAGCATGATCAATTATATCAAATAATTGAAAAGAACTTGCAATAGAGGAAGAGAGTCCATCATCAGGGGCTTTAATGAGTACGGCACTGGTCTGAGTAGCAGAGGTGGAAGCTATCAGGTGGTTGGGAGTAATCACTTTTTTATGGGTTACTTGATCTTTTGATTGCAGAAGTAATGGAGTCTCGCATTTGACAATAGAAACTGCTGGTCGGGGTTCTTCATCTGCCTTTTCTTTGTCAGTTTGTGAAGTCAACTGATTTTGAGATCTGGTAAAAACAACATAAGCTCCATCCAAATCCTCCTCTTTACTTCCAGCTTTGTCTTGATAATCCAAGAAACTGATATTAGAGTCACCAGCTAATTCTTCTTCCTGCTCATCGAAGAGATTAGCGTTGTCTTGTTGATCTAACTGTGGTTGAAAAGAGTTGTCGTGCTCAAATTTTAGGTATCCAACCATTGAATTGGTAGGTGCTGCTTCAATGGCTAATCTCTCTAAAGGGGGAGGTAGGCGATTAGATTGCCCTTGGTTCTGAGCAACATTACTCTAATATTGCTGATTCTAGAATGTTCTCCTGGGTGCGTCTCGATAGGTAGGAGCAGACGTACCTTGGGATATGTCTCTTCAAAGCTATTAGTTCATTTGTTAATGTTTGTACTATAGGGTCCGTAGTGCCCATGGAAGAGCTTTCAGCTGATGAAGGGAATTTATTTTTACTAGGATCTTTTCTAATCTTACCTGTCAGGATAAGATCATCTTCAATCTCGGTAGCCAAACTTTGAGCCAAGGCTAGGTCCATAGGGCCAGCTCACCTCAACAAGAAACTTACTTCGGAAAGCTGTGAGTTGATAAAAAAACACTTGAAATTTTCTAGCGTGGGTTGAGCCATAGTCAGAATTCAGTTCCTCAACTTGTTGAATTTAGCTATGAAATCCCTCATGGGTTCCTGGGATTCTTTATTCAACTGTGTTAGCTGAGCCAACAAAGCGTGTGCATCTTCAACAAGTTTAAAACTAGCTTCAAATTTGGACTTGAGTATATCCCAATCCGTTACTGACCTAGCTTACAGGTGATAGAACCAATCTGTGGTAGCTCCTTGTAGGGTTTCCACAAAAAGTCTCACTGTTACATCTTTAAATTCGACATCAATTATGCCACATGCTATGGAGAAAGTGGCAATATGCTCGTCGAGATGAACCTTCCCATCACCAAAAAATTTAGGAATTTTTTTCCTAAAACTATGAGGTAGTTCATACAGAGGTGCAGTCAAGTTAAGGGGACCAAAGGAATTGCCCCACGGGCCTTGAGCCATTATGATAGGAAGATTAAATGGTGGGATAACAAACCTTGGTGGAGTGTTTATAGGCAGGAGACGATTAACAGTGGGAAAAGAAATTCTACCTTGCGTTGGTGACCTGACAAGGCTAGAAGGAAAACTCTTAGACCATTGAAGAGAAGCTAATGAGGGAAATAGATCAAAATTACTCTGTTGTGCCAACTCAAATACAGGGTCAACAATACCCTTAGATCTCTGGCTTCTTGTGTAGCGTGGAGTTGCCAGATTTTTAAAATGAAAATGGGACCGAAACTATTTCAAGTTGAAGCTTAAGGATTCAAAATGCACATTCGTATTCCAACAGTTCTAGTTTTGTAGACCAGATAATATAACGAAGGTTAATGGTAAGGCTATAATGATAATGGGTAAGACATGAAATGGAGTCGCCAGATTATGTAATGGATAAGGGTAGGGACTGCTTCAATCTAAAACTTGAGGTTTTAGACTGCACATCCAAGTCCCCAGTGGAGTCACCAAAAAACTGTTGGGTGAATATTTTGTCGTCAACTAATTGATGACAAAATGGGTATATCAGCCACAATGTAGGAAGATTTACACCACGAAGAGTATGGGTTTACCAGATCTGGATGAAGTAAATCTCTCCTCTCATCAAGGGGAGGTTCCCTATTAATACTTACGTGTCAAATATATAATTAAGTAGAAAATAACATATGGGGGTGGTATAACAACATCTACCTCTCTTTTTTTAGAGGTAATGTATAAGGAACAAAAGAGAGAAAATCTTGGTCTATCGCTAACAACACTCCTCTTCTTTCAGGAATGGTATTAAACAGAGAGCAAGAAATCAACTAAAGTAACAAAGTCACAAGAATGCTCACACAAGCACAAAGTCTTCCATAGCTTCTTCATAGATCTGAAACAAGTACAACAGTAGAATAAAGTGAAGCACAAAGTCTTCACCTGAAACTACAAAAGATAACTGAATCTCAAAGATAAAAGTAGCACAAATTCTATCTTCTACCCTCTAGAAACACCCTTAGATAAAATAAACACACCCACTTTGCTTATTAGATCAGATGAATAAGATATTACCATGAAAAAGGACATAAGAACTATTTCCTAAATAACACAGACAATCTCAACACAAAGTCTGAAATAACCTGCTTCTCATTCATTCAACAGAATATGATTTACAAATTCGAGCGCAAAGTCTCAAAAGTTGCTTCAATTTTAGCAGAGTATTTTCTATTAATTTTTCCAAGATCATATTACAAATGAGGTCTACACTATATATAGGGAGAAAATCCTCAAAAATAGAAAATAATAAAATATAAAAAATATCTTGGTCAAATATGACTCATCTTTGACTTTTAGATATTTTTTCAAACTTTTACATGTAATTACATTTTTCGAAATTGCATGCACTTTGCACAAAATAGAAGTGCATAAGGATAGAAAAAGAAAGAAGAGAGAGAGATTCAATTTGGGCTGCCAGGTTTCTTCAGATGAGCATCATACATTGCAATATATACTTGAATTCCTATGTTGTTTGGTGCAACTGCGTTCTTGGAGACGATTCTTGCTTAGATCAATGCATCTTTCAATGCTGTGATGGCTTTAGTATGGCCAGTTAACCTAGATTTCAGATTCTCTAAAGTTAACTGAGCATCTAGAATGTTGTCCACCGAAGACATTGAGAATGATTTTTCTTCAAAATCTTTCCAAATCATCTCCTTGAAATTTTGAATCATCTCCTCTGTCAGAAGGAATTGATGGTCCTTAGAGGTCAAGTCGCATGGCAGCTCTTCTAACTTATTTAGTAGGCTCAGGTCACTCTTCTCATTAGCTTCCTTGAAAGCCTTAAGATCATCAATTAAATCTTTGAGTACCTGATATCTGAAGACCAACAACTCCTTGATCTCAACATAAGAGTCCTTGTTGGAGATAACACTGATAGATATTAGGGTGCTCTTTTTGAGATTTTTCATTTCTTTCCATCTGCCGAGATCTTTCTCCAAGCTATCAATCTCTTGAGAAATGAGAGAGATGAAGTCATCTACCTGTGTTTTTACTTTCTTCATTTTACCTATCCTTTCTGCCACTTCTGTAAGCAAAGAGACTCCCTGAGTATGCATTCTTTCGATATAGTCCTCCAGGACTTTCCCCTTTAAATAAGTCTTTTCTGCTCTTTGAATGACTGAGTCATCCACTAAGAAGGCCTCTGGAGTTGCTGCTTCAGGAGGAAGAGTGAACCTTTTGATCACTGCTATCAACTGTTCTGTTCTAGCTTTGTAGTAATCTTTCATCTCCTTTTCTCTATCAAATTTTTGGACCATAATGTCCATGGCAGCCTGGAGATCGCTTTTCGCACCTTCATGAGTAACTTTGCCAAGTTCAACATGAGAGATGGAATAGCTGCTCATCTCAAAGCCTTCAAGAGTTGCATCTTGTGGGGACCTGGCCATTTCCAAAAAAATTTGCCCTTTCTCTTCAACTAATTTGGAAAGGATTCTTGGCCTCTTCGGAGCCTTTGCTTTTACTGGCACTAACTTGCCAAAGTCGAACTCATCTGGGGAGATGGCCATCTTCTTTCTTTTTGGCATGAAAGCAGACATCCAAGGTGGAAGAGAAGTACCTATTATGGCAATGGTTGTCTCTACTTGTGTTACTATAGCAGCTTCTACGCTGCTAGTGGTGACAATAGTTTCAGTCAGAGTAACTAGAAAAACTACACCAACTACTGATTCTGGCTCAGGTGTAGGGCTTGCTGTCAAGGTGAAAGAAGGAGATGATAGACTTGGAATGGATCCAGAAGAGTGAGGGGAACCTCTAGAAGGATCCTGAGGATCGCCAAAAATAACCCTGGAAGGAGAAGCAGCTCTGGAAGAGGGGACACTGATTGGGGAGATAGGAGAAACGGGCACCACAGGAGATTGAGGGGGAGAGGGAGAGGCACTCTGAATTGGCTGAGCTTGTTCCTACGAGAGTGGAGACCCAACACTTGGTTATTCTGATGGTTGATCCTCTATTTCCATGGGCTGAGCTGCCTGTGCCTCGGGGCTTTGTTCTTTGGTTCCTTTTGTCACCGCTGCGGGTTCTTTAGTGGCCTTAGGTTTCTTGGATACAAAGATGATCCTTGGCTTGTGAGGCCCAAAAAAAGAAGGGACATCACCCTTATTTTTGGTTCTGTTCTTTGCTTTCCTCTTCAATTCTGCCTGGTATTCAGGCTTTGATCCTATAGTAAATTATCTCAAAGTGATCCCTTTGGTTGCCAACTAATCATTGGTGTTAGTCAATATTGGTTCAAATCTTTTTCTCAGAGAAGTCAGCTCCTTTTGAGACCACTGAATTGGAGGGAGAGGGGAACCAACAACCTTTTCTACTAGATACCTGTTGTTTATGATGTTTCCATCATCAATTAGACTTGATGGGATCTCTGCAAGTTTGAGGTATTCTATCTGCTCCAGTGTTAGATGGAAATAGTCCATTTTCTTTATTTCTTCAGCCGTCCTCAGGTCTACCCAGATATCCTCAATCATAGGTTCGTGGGACTAAGTTTTCCTTTTGATCTTTTCCTTGACTCCCCTGTAGTCAAATTTCTCTCATCTCTTGAATGGCTTGATAGTAACCATCTACATTTCTATTTCCATAACCCTGGCTTTGGTTGATGTGGCAACTAAAAACCTGCCAATCTAGATCGAAAACTTGAAATCGAGTCTCTTGAGTTCCATCTGTTTAGTATGCACGATAGCCAGTTGTCGACAAAGCTCCATTAGGACTAACTTGTTAGAAGGGAATTTGAGGAGCATATAAGGGTATCCTTGGTAAAAACCAACCCAAAGATAACAGAAAGTAAGGAACTGGAGGAACATGCAGTCATAGCCATTTACTACTGCCCAGGCCTCATCTGATATTCTCTTCTGCTCGAGCTGAGGATCGAAGAGACACAAAAACATGGCAAAGAATGCGTCATTGACTCATTTGAAATAACGTTTTGACCCCTAAAGTGTCATTTGAGGATAATATGAGTAGACTGGGGTGATCTTTCTATCTCCTACTGTAGTTAATCCCAAGAGAGATCGCATTGCGGCAGCTATATAGACCAGGTACGAAGTCATGTAGAACTTGAAAGAAGTTTGTACCTTGGTCAACTGTTCATGAATGGTATTTATGATTTATTCTTTCCAAAAGATAATTTGTTTGCCCTGGAGAATAATCTTAATGAATGGGTACATCCATTCATGGAACTGTGAAGAAGACGGGAGGCCCCGTACTCTACTGAGAAGGGTGATCAAGTCACCAACTTCTTCGACGAAGTCACTCCTTGGGAAGTTCTTCGGCCATCTAGAGAGGCCGGTCCTGGGGGTCTTTAGCCACTTGTAATTGATTAATTTCTTTGCCCTTTTAGGGTCTTTGTTGTACTCCTTTTGTGCATTCACGAAGTCGATTTGGGTTACTTCGGTGGCTAGAGGACACAAGAAAACTTTGTCGATAAAATCGGGGTCTAACCGAATTATCATGCTGCCACTGGCGTCTAAAACTGATCTGGTCTCTTTGTTGTAAAAATGCACGCACTAGAGGATGCACTCAACATGATGTGCTACCACTGGAAAGGTGGCCACCAGGTGGATGTTGCTCTCAACAATCCTCTTTATCCCAGTGCTAGGATTTGTCACCTTTGTTCGCACCAGGAACTCGGCCATGTCCACGTGGCCGATCTCGATGTCTCGAATGTCCTCGACATTCAAGGAGACTAATGTGGGTGGAAAGACACCCTGGTACTTATATTTCATGCTTTTCACCTTTTTGGGAGATGCTTCTGTCATTGAAAATGATCCTGACTAGATGGGAGCAAGTGTGCAGGAATCCGCTGAAGGTGCTGCAGTCATGATCACAGGTGAGAGGAGAGTGGATGAGAGAGGAAAAGTGTAATTTAAGTGATAATGGTTACTGGAGGTCACTTAAAAAGGCCAATATGGGAGAAGGAATGGAAAATGAGGAGAAAGGGAAAGAAAGGGACAACTCATAAAAAATTCTTGAGAGTTAAGCGAAAATGGAGGAAAAAATGCAGGGGCGGCAAAAATCGCTGCCTCTGCAAAAAGTTGGAAAAGGGAGTAAGGGTGGCAAAAATCACCACCCTTGCAGTTAGAAATAAAACATGCAGGGGCAGTGATTTTTTCTGCCCTTGTAGGCATGGAAGAGAAAACAGGGGCGGTGATTTTTGCCACCCCTGTAATACAGTTATAAAATCATGTAGGGGCGGTGATTTTCGCTGCCCTTGCATGTAGAGGGAAGAAAACATGCATGAGTGTTGATTTTCACCATCCTTACACGTAGAGGGAAGAAAACATGCAGGGGTGGTGATTTTTTCCACCCTTGCACGTAGAGGGAAGAAAAAGAAAATGTGGGTGGCAAGAAACGCTGCCCGCGTGAGTTTGTAAAGTGCACTCGTGGGTAGAGGGAAAAAGAGAAGCCCACAGCGAGGGAAGAAAAGGTGGAAGGACGTAGGTAGGAGAGGAGGGACATGTGGAAGGACATGGGAAAGTACGTGGGCTGAAGGAGAGAGAGGAAGGAGGAAAGAAAAAACTAAAACATCTAACTAATGCTAATCTAAAACAAAAGAAAATAAGAAATAAACGTAAAAAACAAACCCTACCTGAGAAACCGCATGGGCCATGAGGTTGAATCCATGAACACGTGCTTCGAATCATCAACTGGGGTGCTCAAGTGCAAGAGGTAGGAGGAGAGGAGGAAGTAATGAGGAGAATGAGGCTCAAATTGGATTATATGGGGTGAAAAACCCACCCCAACAACACGTCGTGCATGGCCATTAATGCCTGCATGGAAATCGAGGCATGCAAGGGCAGTGATTTTTGCCGCCCTTGCATTTTTTGGTTCATCCTGCATGGGCAACAATTTTCACTGCCCTTGCATGCCAAGGAGCAGGGGCAGCAAAAATTGCCGCCCTTGCGGAAAAAGTGTAGGGGCGGCAAAATTTGCCGCCCTTGCACAAAAAGCAAAGGAAATGCAGAGGCGACAAAAAATACCGCCCCTGCAAGAAAAAAGAAAGAAAAGACAAACTCTGGAAGGAGAGTCTGGGGGGGAAACTTGGCTGGGATGAGATGGTAACCACTTTCTCATTCTGAGGCCAAGGTGAAAATGAATTTTGAAATTCGTCTCAAAAAATGAACTTAGAGAGACGAAAGACGAAACAGACAAATTTCTTAGGGGGTTGTTTCCAAAAACAAGCTAAGCTGAATTTGGAAACAACACTTTTAAGGTACAAGATTGTCATCTATAGTTTGATACTGATTAGTGGTTTGATTGATAATCAATTGAGAATCCACATAAACCATTAAGTGACAAATATCTCACTATATTACAAGACAAAATTCTATAACAAGTGCTTCATACTTGGCCATATTGTTGTTATAATGAAAATTGATATGAAATGCTTTGGGAATTAAATCCCCTTATAGTGTAATCAACAATATGTGGAATCTAGATCCATGAGAAGTGAATGAACCATCAAAATATAGTTTCTAGTGTTCAGGTTCATGTTGTATTTCTTCTATTATCATAATAGAATCATCTAGAAAGTTGAATATGAGTAATTTAGCGTCTATAATAGGGGATTATACAAGTTGATCAACAATAATCTACCCATTGATAGCTTTTTTATTTTGATACTCAACATCAAACTCACTTAAGAGCATGACCCATTTGTCCATGTGGCCTATGAGAGTTATTTTGGATAATAAAAATTTGAGAGGATCCACCTTAGCAATAATAATGGGTTTATTGTTAAACATATAGTGTCATAAATTTTGAGATGAAAACACCATAGCTAAACATGCCTTCTCAATAGGCATATAATTATGCTCACAAACCACTAGTGTGAGGCTTAAATAATAAATTGCATGCTATTTACCTTGATCATCATGTTGGGTCAAAAATGCCCCCAGTACATGCTCATTGCTAAAATGTAAATAAGCAATGGTTGTCTAAGTGTTGGTGGTCTCAAAACTAGTGGGTTAGCCAAATATGTTATGAGATTAAAAAATGCCAATTGACACTCTTGATCTCATTGAAACATGACCCCTTTCTTCAAGAGATGAGTAAATGGGTGGCACTTATCTTCCAATTGAGAAATGAACCTACAAATAGATTAGATCTTTCCTTGAAGGCTTTAGAGTTGTTTAAGATTTGAAGGTGAAAGCATTTCAATAATAGCCTTGACCTTAGCAAGGTTGACTTTGATCCCTCTTTGTAATACAATAAAACCTAGAAATTTTCCTGAAGTGACTCCAAATACACACTTCTTTGGATTCATGCAGACATTGTACTCATGAAGTTTCTCAAAGATTCTCCATAGAATGTTAGGATGTCTGACACGTGTTCTTGATTCAACTGAGATGTCATCAACATAGTCTTCAACAATATTATACATCATGTCATGAAAGATTATAGTCATAGCACATTCATAAGTGGCTCTATCATTCTTCAAGCCAAATGGCATGACTTGATAATAGAATGTTCCCCATGTTGTGGTGAATGCAGCCTTGTACTTGTCTTCTTGAGCTATCTTGATCTGATTGTATCTAAAAAATCCATCCATGAGGGACATCTCATACCCAGTAGTAGAATCAATAATCATGTCAATGTTGGGCAGAGGAAAATCATCTTTAGTGCATGATTTGTTGATATATTTAAAATTAGTACAGAGACATATACCTTATGGCTTTTTGCTGATTGAAACTATGTTTGATATCCATTTGGAATAGTCTAATGGTCTAATGAATCCTGATCCTAATAAATTTTCCAATTATGATTTTACCAAAAGAGTGATGTGTGGATGCATCTTTCTCTATTTATGTTTGACTGGTTTGACATTTGGATGAACAAAAATTCAATGCATGACCAAGTCAGGGTCTAAGCCTAGCATTCAAGAATATTCCCATGAAAAATATCAATAAAATCCATCAAAATGGATATAATGCAATCTTTCTCTTCATTAGTGAGAGAAGCTCCAATTTAAATAATTTTGAAATCATTAGATGTTCCCAGGTTCACTTCAATAGTGTTTTCTATAAGGAGTGTAGAACCATATTCTAGAATAGTAGGTAATGTGTGATTATGATTATCTTCTTTTACTACTATTTCTTATTTTTTTCCTAAAGCTCTAGATAATGTGATGAATCTAAATCTACTAATTTAGGTAATGTCCAACTAGAAAATATCTCAGTAAAGTCAAGAGCAAGATGCTTAATGAATTGTTATTCTAGCATGATGCTAGTACTAGTTATGGAGCTAGGACTTGATAGACCTTATGCATCTTTTGGGGATGAGTAAAATTTTCAATCCAATAGTTCCTAAAATATATTTTCAATCAAGGGCTTGTCTTCTTCTTTACTTTTTCCCCAGCTAACAGTGCCTTAGAGAGGTTTTCACCCAAATATCTTGATGTTTTATCTTTTTATAGTGTAATCTAAAAAATATTAAGTTTCTAAAAATAGTAATTCCTCAAATTTTGTATTATTGTAAATTGTGGAAGTCAAACCATTTAATCTCCCTTGAGATTGGTGACCTTTCACATCCTCCCCCTCGCTTAAAAATGTGTCTAAATGAATATGTAACCTAAAATGGAAATCAAACATATCTTCTTAGAGATAATCATATGTTTGTATCTATAAATTTGATCAATAAGACATCTCTTTTCAGAGATATCATTACTATAATTGTGTTGTTCTTGTTTCTTGAATTATCTTTTCAACCAAAGATTTTGAGTTTTGGATCACAATTCTCCATGAATTACTAAAAAAAAGTGCATGAAACAAGAAAAAAAGTTTTAATAGGTATACATAGACTGCTCAACTAGTAGATATGCACTTGGAGTCACCATTGGTGCTTAGTGAAATTGCCTCCAAAGGCTGGTATCTCGAGAAGAACACCAAAACTTCTCAATGAATGGACCTCTAGTCCCACTGAGCATGAAAAAAAATTGTTGTAACTAGAACTTGTACCTAATGAGGAGATGGTATAAGCTTCTACTCATTAAAGTGAGACAATGGAACCACCTCAAGGTTGTGGGTATCCTTATTAGGAGGTGGATCTCTATATTAGGGGCTAGCTCCCCTTGATGCAACACTAAATCTCATATCCTACTACTAACACTTGGCAGATGAAAAAGGATAGAGATAACATGAAGGTAAACCTAGTATATAGGTGGTGATACACCAAAAAAATGCTCTACTCACACCCTTTAACATGCACTTTGAACCAAGGACAAGTTGTACATGCACTTCATCCAATATCAATCTTCCCTCTCACATCAATGATTCATCATGGGGTCTTAGAAATAGAATAGGCAAGGAGGAATTAAAAAATAGGATTTATAAGAGAATATATTTAATATAATACTCACTTACACCTATAATCTCATTAGGCACTTCTTGTTGACTTGCAAAAGAGAGATCATAAAACACTAGGTACCAATAAGAGTAACATGTGAAGGTAAATGAAACTACACTTGCACAAGACTAAAAACTATCATGTACACTTAGTGAAATATTTGAATAAGGTAAAAAACTTGTATTTATTGATTCAATGCAAAAATTTGGTAGGGCTTCACCATACCCAAACATAGAGATCCATATAATAGCCAAAAGGCTCAATTTATAGAAGATATGAGAAAAGAGAGAGAGTGGAAGTCCAAAAGACATAGAGACACTTATCACCACTATAAATATCACTTATTTGTGCATGTGAGAGAAATATGGGGTGAGACATGCAATGTCAAGAGTTAAATTTTTACCTCTAATCATCTAAGACTTGTAAAATGGTCAAGAAACTCCTTTCCTTGTATAGAAAACTGCCCTTCATGATTAGCCTTCCAAAACTACCTTATCACTACAATTGATCAAGTATGATGATGGTTATAAGTGATATGGGTTACTAAGAAGCCATCACATGCATTGGAGAGGTTCTTGATCATCCCTATCATTTTTTTCATGCACAATCATCTAATATAGTCCTGAAATGAGCTCTCTCTATGTACCTCTCCCACTTAGCATCAAAAACCTTAAAATTTTTCCATATGATCCATAAACAAGGGGGAATGACATGTGTCTAAGGTTTATTTAGCATCATTTTCATAAAATTAGCCTTTAAAGTCTTTCTAAATTGAAATTTACCACTTTCTCCTAAGTGTTCACTATGTGCCCACTAGATTGGCTAAAATGATGGAGATCGTAGATAGGCTTAGGCTTGACATTTCCCTTCATCTGGATGCTTCATTTTCCTCTTCTTCTCAATTGAGTCCTTAAAGAGGGTTTTCAGGGGTTTTGAGTGAATTTTGGTCTTAACCTTTGTTCATAAAGTTTTGATGTTGGAATATCCTCTAAATAACACTAAGTGATATTCAATTAAATTCTCTATATTCTCCAAATTCCTTAGGATCCCATGCATAAGATTATGAAAGTTCCAAGCACTCTAAGTTGACCTTTGAGCTCCTTTCTTGCATTTTGGTAAGGTTTGAGCACTCCTTAGGCCAAAAATGGCTTATTGGGAAGTTTTCCTGCCAAAAAAAGGTTTTATAACTTCTATAAATTCCATAAAAACCTAATAAAATCCCTATAATATCTTACCAAGAGCTTATAATGAAATTGACCCCTGTTTTGAGACTAGGTCTATATCTTGTCAATGAGCCTACCTATACCTTTGAGCCAAAAGACCACTATTTACACTTTAAATTCCATAATATAGATTTAAAACATGATATTTATCCACATGAAGGTGTTAAAAAACATCACAAGGCTTGGAAAAGGCTAGAACTTGAAGTGACCCCTCATTTAGAATTAAGCTTGTTCATGCCTAACTGAGCCTGCCTGTAGGTCTAGTTATATAGGGCACCCTGTTTGGTCTCAAACCTTATATAAGGGTTATTTAGGTTGGGATATATGTATATAATCTTATAAAACCATCACTTTATCCTCCCTTACCATATGGTTAATGTTTTAGCCCATTTCTCTCAAAACTACCTCTTTGTGTAAGGTAAAAGTGCCATGTCTCTCAGATAGAACAAAGGCATATTTTCTTACTTATTAATAAAAAATAAACATATTAGGATGTTATATAGGTTTTATTTATTATACCTACCTATTTTTAGCTCCTGGTTTCAAGCATAAGGCCTCCAACTTCCTCATTTCTTTAGGTAGACTTTTCAATAATGGCAGATTGTGTATGTTTGCGATATAGGCTTGTGTAAAGCATCTAAGGGTCCTATGTAGACCTATTATCTATCCTTGAAATATATATTAACTAAAAATGTTTCCATTGAGGTAATCATACCATATTTTTCTAACATTTAACCCCATCCCTTGCACTAATGCACTTCTCATGCCACTGTTTGAGTTAGTATGTTCTGCTCACTGGCCTTCTTTTAGGTGAATGCAGGTGTTCTTTTCAATTGGAAATGATGTAATAAATCCTTTAAGACATAATTTAGAGAAAATAATTAATTTATTTATTTTAATCTCACTTAAATTTTCCATTTGAGCTCAAAAATTCCCTTCACTCCTGATTGAGACCAATTCCTCTAGGGTCCTGCCCGTAGGTGAATGCTTCTAGACCTATGTTATCTCTTATATCATTTACAAGGGTTTTTATATGTCATATTGACATTGGTTTAAGTTTTCATGTTATCTCATTATGTTTTATTTACTATAGCATCTCATGGATATCTCAAAATAAAACAAATTGTAACCTAGGTCTCACTATTATTTGCTCACTATCTTAGTCATAGTCAACTAGCTATAGGTTATTATTGCATGTCTTAAATTGGTCTAGAGGATTAGATGCCTTATTTTAATCCATTGAGGTCAAAATTAACTATGGGACCTTTCATTTCCATTGAAATCTTAGAGACAAGGTTAGAAAGTCCACCTTTGGACTATGCATTCTGGAGATGTGTAGGACCTAATTATTCACCATTTCTATCTAACTATCAGTATGTGGATGGAAGTTCATGAACTTATTCAACTTGGTATCTATTTTATTATATTTTTATGTTTTTTATGTATTCAAGGTAATAACATTATCCCTTTTGGATTCATGTGGCTTGACCACCATGAGAATAAATTTCTTGGCACTAATTAGGGAGACAAATGCAAAAGGTGGTACCTCTAGTACCTTGTAGCATCATGTTCCAAGAGTGAGGGTGATACTTCAAATTATTGATTCATTGATTCCATTTCAATCATATATGAATTTCTAACTAAATATTACATCACAAACATTTAGATTGACCACATCACATAAGACCTCATCTTGGAAAGGTTTTATTGCATATGAGAGAAGACATTGGTGGGTGACATGGAGGTTTCTCCCTAGACTCAACCATCCAATATTGTATGGCTTTGGGTGAGGATTCATGGATAAATTTAGGTTTTTAAAAATATTCTAAGAGATTAAATCCTTTTGACTCCCACTATTTAGAATGAATTGCATAGGCTTACCTTTCACCTATAACTTAGAGTGAAACAACCTTTCCTTGTCATCTGGCCTCTCCTCATAGATTCATCATGAAGAAATGATGGAATCAAGCTCAACATCTATAATATCTTCTTCATATTCTTAAAATACAAGGTGTGTATGAGGTAGAGTAGTAGATAATGAGGATTATGACTCAAAAAGTAGGGACTTGATGGCTTGATATTCTTCTTTGAAGTGCATTCTAGATTTATGGTAATCACACCATTTCCAAGTTTTTCCTTCATTTTGATTCCAATTTTGGCCTCATGTTTGACCTTATTTGTCATTTTTCTATTTTTTAGGTTGACTCTTTGTATTCATTCTTCCATGCTTCTACTCAATCTTCATCATGAACTTGCACGCCTCATCAAGGGGTTCTAGATTGAAGAGTTCCATCTCCCCCTATATATACCATTATAGTCCACCATGATATTTAAGAACCTTGTTTTTATCACTTTTTTGGATGTCCAATCTCGTATATAGAGAATAAAAAATATCAGTGTAATCTTGAAAAAATTGTTCTTTACCTTGGTGAAGTTGTTTCCACTCTATATACAAATCATCATATGCTCTAATGGGGTAGTATTCTTCATTTGTAGTTTTTATGAAATCATCCTACGTAGGTTTTGCCTCAAGGCCAATATCATATATAATAAATCTTTTTTTCTACACTTCCCATTAATTTTTGATAGGTAATGATGCTTTCAAAAGAGAAAAAGTGATCTTCTCTTTATCGATGAATTTATTTATAGAAAAATAGGAAGACAATTGCTCCAATCAATTTTATACTACATCAGCATTGATTTTGCCTTCAAATGTAGGGATATCAAAATTAACCTAAACCTTGAAGGGTGTTGGGGCACTAAAAAGATGTTGGGGTACAAATGAGGAGCCAAAATTTTCCATTGAGATTTGTTAGAGAATTTAGGTGGATTGTTGTATGATTTGCACTTGCTACTGTTGGAGGGATTCATTCACCATTTCCTTGAAAGGATCAGATGTCTTGATGTTGTCCACCATTTGAGGTCATTTGGAGTGAATATGATGATATTTTGGAAGCTCTGTTCTTTTCCATCAGAGCTTCTTGTAGCTTGACCTCATCCTCAAAATTATACACTCTCAAGATAAACTGATATGATACCATTGATCCAAAACTTAGAATCTTTGGTTGAAACATAATTCAAGAAATAATAACAACACAATTATAATAATGCTATCTCTAAGAAGAGATGTCTTATTGATCAAATTTATAGATCCAAACATATGCCTATCTCTGAGAAGAGATGTCTAATTTTCATTTTAGGTTACATCTTCATTTATACATATTTTAAAGGTAGGAGGAGGATGTGAAAGGTCACTAATATTGAGGGAGATTAAGTGGTTTGATTTCCATGAATTACAATAATATGAAATTTGAGGAATTAATATTTTTAAAAACTTATTATTTTTAGATTGAAATACTAAAATTAAAATTTGGGGAACTTCCATTTGGTTTTTGGGGGACAAAACCCATCAAGTAGAGCTTGAGACATCTCATGGTTTTCCCCTCATTTTTAGCTTTCCAATGGTTTAAATGGGGAGTCAAATGGAGATATGGTGCAAAATTTATGGCTCTCATACATTCTACCACCAATTAGGGTAGAACCATTACCCAAATTGTCACCAAAAATATTGCTCAGATTATTCCTCCCTCCTTGAAAAGCAATGGTCCCCATTGCATCAAGATTTTTCATCAAGTGTAGCAATTATTTTTTGATTTGTTTCTTGATGCATACTTGGAATTGAATATGCTTTGTGGAGCTATGTAGGACCTGATTATTCACTATTTTTGTTTGACCATTAGTCTATGGATGGAAGGGCATGAACTTCTTCAGCTTGATATCTATTTTTTTCTATTATTGTGTTATTTGTGTAGTTAGGGTTGCAACATCAAATTTTTTGGATTCCTATGGCTTGACCACCATGAGAATGAATTTCTTGGCACTAATCAGGGAGATAGATGTAGAAGGTGGTACCTCTAGTACCTTGTACCATCATGTTCCAAGAGTGAAGGTGATCCTTTTAGTTCTTGATTCATAGATTCCATGTCGATCATACATGAATGGCTAACAAAAGAGTACATCATAAACATCTAGATTGACCACATCACATAAGACCTCATCTTGGAAAGGTTTTATTGCATATTAGAGAAGAAATTGGTGGGTGACATAGAGGTTTCTCCCTAGACTCAACCATCTAATACTATATGGCTTTGGATGAGGCTTCATGGACAAATTTAGAATTTTCACAATATAAGCAGAGATTAAATCTTTTTGACTCCCACTATCAAGAATGAAATGCAAAGGCTTACCTTTCACCCATAACTTAGAGTGAAATAACCTTTCTTGTCATCTAGCCTCTCCTCATAGGTCCATGATGAAACAATGATGGCATCGGGCTCAACATCTATAATCTCTTCTTCATCCTCTTTGATTTTAGGGTATGTATGAGGTAGAATAGTAGATGTTGAAGATTGTGACTTAAAAAGTAGGGACTTGATGGCTCAACATTATTCTTTGGATTGCATTCCATATTTTTGATAATCACACTATTTCTCAATCTTCCCTTCCTTTTTCTTCCAATTTTGGCCTCATGTTTGACCTTTTTTTATCACTTTTCTATTTTATAGGCTGACTCTTCATATTTATTCTTCTATGATTTTTCTCAATCTTCATTGTGAAATTGTACACCTCACCAAGAATTTTAAGAGTTCCATATCCTTCCATATATACCATTGTAGTCCACCATGATATTTGAGAACCTTGTGTTTTTCACTTTTTTAGATGTGTAATCTCATAGATAGACAAAGAAAAATGTTAGTGTAATCCTGAATAGACTATTCCTTACCTTGTTGAATTTATTTCCACTCTATATACAGATCATCATATGCTCCAATAGGGTAGTATTCTTCTTTTATAGCTTCTATGAAATTGTCCCATTTAGGTTCCACCTCAAAGCAAATATCATATGTACTAAATCTCTTTTTGTACACTTCTCACCAATTTTTTATAGGCAATGATGCTTTCAAAATAGCAAAAGTGATCTTCTCTTTATCGGTGAATTTATTTACAAAAAAAATAAGAAGACAATTAATCCAACCAATTTTCTACTACATCAACATTGATTTTGCCTTCATATGTAGGGATATCAAAATTCACCTAAACCTTGAAGGGTGTTGGGCCACTAAAAGGATGTGAGGGTGTAGATGAGGAGCCAAAATTTCTCATCAAGATTTGTTTGAGAATTTGGGAAAATTGTTATAACATCTGTGCTTGCTATTATTGGAAGGCTTCATTCACCATTTCCTTAAAATGATTAGATGTCTCGATGTTGTCCACCATTTGAGGTTGTTTGGAGTGAATATGTGGATAGTTTTGAAGCTCTATTATTTTTCATCCAAGATTCTTATAGCCTGACCTCATCCTCAAAATCATACACCATTTCCTATCATATGTACTAAATCTCTTTTTGTACACTTCTCACCAATTTTTTATAGGCAATGATGCTTTCAAAATAGCAAAAGTGATCTTCTCTTTATCGGTGAATTTATTTACAAAAAAAATAAGAAGATAATTGATCCAACCAATTTTCTACTACATCAAAATTGATTTTGCCTTCATATGTAGGGATATCAAAATTCACTTGAACCTTGAAGGGTGTTGGGCCACTAAAAGGATGTGAGGGTGTAGATGAGGAGCCAAAATTTCTCATCAAGATTTATTTGAGAATTTGGGAAAATTGTTATAACATCTGTGCTTGCTATTATTAGAAGGCTTCATTCACCATTTCCTTAAAAGGATTAGATGTCTCGATGTTATCCACCATTTGAGGTTGTTTGAAGTGAATATATGGATAGTTTTGAAGCTCTATTATTTTTCATCCAAGATTCTTAAAGCCTAACCTCATCCTCAAGATCATACACTCTCAAGACAAACTCCTCTCATACCACTAATCCAAAACTTAAAAGCTTTGGTTGAAATATAATTTAAGAAACAACAACAACACAATTATAATAATGTTATCTCTAAGAAGAGATGTGTTATTGATCAAATTTATAGATCCAAACATATGTCTATCTCTGAGAAGAGATGCCTGATTTCCATTTTAGGTTACATATTTATTTATAAATATTTTTAAGTTAGGAGGAGGATTTGGAAGGTCACCAATATTGAGAGAGATTAAATGGTTCTACTTCCATGATTTACAATAATACAAAATTTAAGGAATTACTATTTTTTTATTACACTACTAAAATTGAAATTTGAGGCACTTCCATTTGGTTTTCAAGGCTCAAAATCCATTGAGTGGAGCTTGTGCCATCTCACAACATTCCCCTCATTATTATTTTTCCAATGGTTCAAATGGGGAGTCAAACAGAGCTATGGTGCAAAAGTTATGGCTCCCAAAAGTCCTACCATCAACTGGGGTAGAACCGTCACCTAAATTATCACTTGAAATATTGCTTAGATCAAATTATGAGTTTAAACTTATCTTAACATAAGTTGGAGAAACATATACTTCTTTACCTCTTTCCCTAAATTATGATCAAGTTATTAGATAATATTGTCATGATCCCCATCAAACATATGTTTCCTATGACCAACCTTATCAATTTTGTGCTCCATATAACCCACCTAGATCCTCTCCAAGCCATTCCATTGCTAGTTTCCAAAAAAATATCATTGGTTATCAAGACTATATGTTAGACCTTGACACTAGGTATGGTTTTGGTCAAGCCATCCTTAGTGTTTACATCAAGAGTGTGAGGGATGATTTGGAATGAGTAAAAAAAGAATGTATTACTATAGAGAAAGCTAGTTTTCCATGTCTTTCTAATGAGATTCTTGATATTTGTGGTTTGATCTTCCATCTAGAAGAAAGGTTGAGAACCCATGAACAAACTTAGTCTTGACAATCCCAAAATACCCCAAATCTTTCATCCACTCCCCAAAGTTTCTCTTCTTGGAGGCACATCCAAGAGAGTAGCCAAAGTAAGGAATACATCATGGTGGATCAAGTTAACATACTTGGAGAATATTGTGAAGAAGAAATATTGAGTTTTGAATCTCACCTTGAAAGAGAGATTAAATTGGCCAATCAGATTTTGAGACAATCCAACATGGTAGTAGAAGGTGAACTCCCTAAGCCTACTTCTCCAACTTGAAATCAAGGTGCCGATCCCAAAGAAACTCCAAGTTTCCTAAACATATCATTCACCCCTTCATTAGCCTCTCAACCCCATGAAAACATCCTTGAGCCTACCTTCCTAAGATCAAAATAAGTAGTGGCAGCCTATGAAGAAAATAACAAATCATGCTTAGGTGGAGAAGTTTTTAGGGGAGATAAACTTGAAGTCATTAAATTCCCTCCCACCCCTCCTCAAAAAGACATCCACCCCTTCTAATTGATCAAGGTTTCCCTCCCAATGTTGAGAATTGCATTGCTACTTAGGAACCCCCTTTGGGCAAGCTCCCTATTTTTGAAGTGCCTAACATTGATGTCACTAAGAGTGAGGAGGAGGTTGAAATATTAGATGGGATTGAAGATGAAGAAGGGCCGAAAGCTAGTGAGGATAGGTTAGGTTGTGAAGATGAGGAAGAAGATTCCCCTTGTGTTGGAAAATATGCCTTAAAAGAAGTTCTCTTGGACTCTAAAGAAGAAGAGGAAATGGTCTCTTTTATTTTTCATTTTCATGATGCAAAATAGTCAAAGGATGATGATCTATGGAAAATATTTGAGAGCATATGCAATGAAGTTAAACCCCTCAAAGAACCTATAAATATTTTGGAGCTGACTAGCCATGACAAGTAAGAAGATATGTCTCAAAAGGAGGACATGTCATAGATTTACATGCAAATGTTCCAAGAGTATGAGGAAGGTGAGAAGACTAAGCTCCTAAAAAAATAGGCTCAAGATGTGGGAGAGTAGGTACATGTTGAAGAGCATAATTATCAAGATGGTATAGATCATGATGGAACAATCTATGATTATCTTAGGCCTTTTGAAAGTGACTTGGAGTTTGTTTCTACATCCACATATGAAACTACCTATACCAACATCAAAGAAGAATGTGAGCAAGAAACACATTCTAATGATCATGATATAATCCTCCTTGAAGATTTTGAAGAGGTTTTGACAATGGAAAAGGCTGATGAGATCCTTTAAGGAGATATAAACTTCCAACAAGCTATCCCATACATGGATACACTAATATATCATGAAGAGATGAGGGGATAGTAGTATGAAGCATGCTTTGAAGTCTAAGAGGACTTCATCTACTATAGAGACCTATTTGAGATGAATCCATTCAATGACATTTCAAATCAAGGAGCTAAAAGAAAGCATAAGTCATTTAATACCCAATCCAAGAGGAAGCATGCTTGGTTTCCTCACTCATATAGTGAGGAAGGAGATCTAAGGTAATTCCCTTTTGATCTAGGAAGGGAGGTATGATCAAGATGAATTTACATATTTTTTTAATTTTAGTTGTGTCTTATTTTCCTTAAGTGCTTAGTAGCACAAGTATTTTTTCTTTGGTGTTTGTTTGTCCTTATTATGTGTTGTCCTTTCCTTTATGTGTTTTAAGGGAAGTTAAATTTCTTATTGGTCCATTCAAGGTCTAGTCCCATTGTTTCAAGGTGCATTCTAAATCCCTTACCCAATGGATAGGATAAAGATATTAGTCCTTAACATAGGCAAGAATGTTACTCCTAAGAGTTGCCAAATTGTTAACCAAATTTGACTTTTAGTCAAATGTGGTCAACCCATACCATTTTAAACTTTTGAATAAAGTTTCCATGTGTCTTATAAGGTGTCATGTTGGTCTATCATCTTACTTGGACTTGTCTTAGTCCTTGTCTAAACTCATCTTCCTTGTACTAGGCTAGTAAACTAAAGCCAACCTTGGTCAAACCCTGGTCAAAATTGGTCAAAGGTCCATTTTTGTGTTTAATAGATCCTAATATGGTTTTTGACATGTTTTAAAGTGTTTTTAAGTCATGAATTTATCATGTGTTAGGTTTCATATGCAAAAAGGGTCATTTGGCCACTATTTTAGCCTATTTATTGACTTGTATGAACTTTCATGTAAGCATTTGTCACCAAGGTGATTTTTAATGTGGAAGAGGTTAGGATCATGTCAAGAGTAGTTAGATGTTAGATAAGAAGCAATTATGTTTAGTAAATGGTAGTTTCTCCTTGATTTTAGGGGTTTTTTTGGCACTTGTACAGACTTGTTGAGTCCACCATCAACGAAAAATGTGGGTGGAGTGTCTCTTCACCTCCCCTCACCAATTTACATTCTTGGAATGCATAAATTTCATCAGAAAGTCCATTTATAACTCATTTTCCTTCCTTTTTATCTTGGTAAGAAAAAGAGGGTCAACTTGTGATGCTTGGTGTGGATCATACAGGTGGAGTTGGGAAGAATGGTATTGGGGGTTGATATTACCAGAGTCCACTTCACTTTCATAGCAATAAGTCTCAAATTGGTGCCTCCTCCTTTATGAACCATTTTAAAAACTCTAAATAGTTTTTTATGCATGTAAAACCATGAGGGGTCTCCTTTTGAGCTAGTTTTAGAAAATGTTGCTTGGATTTGATGTTTCCTGATGTTCCTCAGAACTTCTCTATAGGTTTATCATTATTACTTTGCTTTTGTAAGTCTCAAGATCTTCATAGACTCTCCTAGGCTTATGTGGGTTTGCCATGATCCACTCTTTCCATCTACAGGTGCCTTGAATGGTGATATTCATGTTGAAGAGATTGTTTTGAGTTATTTTCAAAATATTCTTGATGAGGTTTGTAGACAATAGAAAATTACATAATTATAGTTTTTGATGCCTGAATGCCTCAAGATCCTCTAAAACTTCTTAAACCTTCCCAAACCCCCTCTTAACCAACCAAATCACTATTTTCCTAGTCAAAAATATCATTCAAAATCACTATTTGAAAGTACTATTCATCCTCACTATTCACTATGGGACCCACAGTCACTATTCATGATGACATGGCAAGTGACATGTAAAGTGACAAGGGAGGTGATTTAGGATGTGAAATGGCAAGTGACATGGCTTAGAAGTGATGTGGCTTGATGTGGGACATCATACCCCACTTGGGACCCTTCCTAAAGTGCTTGATGACCTCATTCAAGCATAACAAGGGCCCTCCCTTGAAATGTGGAAAATTTACCTTTAAAGGGTAATTATTCAACATGTACTTTTATCTTCCCACATGAAATTAGACTTTAAAAGAGATACCTACCTCTTTAATACTTTGGGAAAGACAAAGGGCACCCATCTTTGACTTTTTAACCCAAATGGAGGCTTACCAACCCAAATGGGAGACTTTCCAACTCACATGGGAATCCCCACAAAACTCACCTTGGATTTTTCATCCCCCCACATGGAAAATGGTGCCACATTTGGATGAAGACAAATAAGGGTGGTAAAAAGTCTTTGGTCTTATTCAAACCCATGTGCATGATTTCCATTCAAACTTGGATTCATGTGAAAAGTGGAAGATTTTTAAACCCACATGGGAATCCCCACCAACCTCACCTTGAATAAAACATGCACGACTTGTATAAATTCAATTTTCCTCAAATTTCCTCTATTTTGGCATCTTTCTTCACACAAAAATGCTATAAATACCCCCTTCTCCTTCACCCAAGGTTAGGTTAGAAGTTAGCCTTTTGTCGTTAACATTTTTATTGTAGGTTTTTAAAGGAGGTCATAATTTTAAGGGAGATCATCATCATCTTGGAGAGAAGAGCCAAACCATTGAAGTTCTATCGAAGTTATGCTAAAATTGCTTCAACATCAACACCAACATCTTCATCAACATTCTTCTTCAAGCTTGGAAGGTAACCTTGGTTTTATTTGTTGCAATTTAATTTCTTATCACTCTTGGCCTATTATTTCTTGACTTCCAAACCCAAAATTTGGCCTTATTATTCTATTGGCCTCCATATCCATTCCCCTTAACCTCTTCATTTTCCCTTCCCCTTCATCTATTTACCTCTTTTCCCATTTCCCTCTTTACCATCTTCACTCTCTTTATCCCCTTACCCTTTTGCCACCTTAATCATTTTTTGCCTTATCCTTTCCAAGCTTCACCCCTTAAACCATTTCCATATAAACCATTTTCCAACCCCAACAACAAAACTCTTTCGACCCTTGCCATTTCACAAAATTAAGAACCAAAACTTTGGTTTTAGTTAATTTTCAGCAATTTTAATTATTCAGACCATTTGCTTTAGTTTAATCATATTAGCAAAGAAATTAGTTTTAATTAATTAAATTTAGGATATTTTATATATTTAATTTTAGTTTACTATTTTAAATACATGTTTCTTTCATTTTTATCTATCAAACTTAAGTGTTAAAAGTAGGTGGATTGATAGCCTCCTAGAAAGCTTTCGCTTCTAGGATCTAGCTTACGCTAGGCAATTTATCCATCTCCTTGTCTAAAAAACAAGTGTGTGATTGTGTTTTATTATTTACATGTATTATTACCTAGCCAAATAATATTTCCTCACAATCATCTAGATTCAACATGTATATTTTAACAGGATTTTCTACATACCCTTCATAACTAGTTTCTACTCTATACACTTAGAAAAAGCAAAAAATTGAGAGAAACATTTTGGCACACTTAGTGGGATTGAGTTTTCTTGGGTCCATTATTTGTTTTAAGAAATTTATAAATTCATTAGTGAACATTTCATTTATTTTAATTAGTGCAAAAAATTCATTTAATTGCATTAGTCATAAATAAATAAATAAAAATCATTTGTTGCATTTTTAATTGCATGTTTAGTTGCATATTTACTTACATTCTTAGTTGAATTTTTAGTTTCATTTTTAAGAAAATTAAGTTTTATTTTCTTTATTAAAAAAAAAACAAAAGTTTTAATTATATTTTTAGATAAGTTAAAGTTTATTTTCCTTGCATATTTAAAAGAAATAAAAAGAATAATCATTTTAAGATTAGGACTTGCATTTTCATCTTTCATTTAGATATTTTGTATGCATTTAAATACATATGAAATGTTATTTTGGGTTTAAACAAACACTTTGCATCAATTGAATTGCTTCCTGATCTTAGTTCATCTAGTAACTAGGAGGAATAGTAATTTTATCATAGCTTTCACTTGTATTCACACATCAAGCTAAACCACTGAATAATCAACACATCGAAACAATACTTGAGACAAGGATTGATTGATATTTCATCACCTGGTAGTAACCTTACCCCCTCCTAGCTATCCCACTTGGATTTCACCACCAAGGGGAGAACCAACTTAGTTCTCTAGTTGAGTATAAAATTTAGACTTGATATATCTTGGCTAAGCACTTGACACCCTTATCGATGTGGGATTATGAAGTGAGGGGGTAGGCCCCAATACCAAGCCACATACTAAATTTCAACACAAATATTTCTTTTGAGCACCTAAACAACCTAAAACCAACTATAACTTGCTTTTTTAGTACCCATATCAAACCAACTTCCCCTCCACACTCTTTAAGGCATAAGCCAAAAGAGATTTAAAATTAATCCTAGGATAAACACATTTCTAGTGTTTGTGTCAATTGATTTAAAATATTTTTGGTTACTTCTGGTTTGAGTTGAGAGCTCCACCTTTTCATTCCTTATTTTCTCATATGGTCACTACTAGACAACTCAAAAATCAAGTTAATCATCCCCCATCTTCTTTTTCACCTATGGAGTATACTGTCAAGATCCTCCTTAGAGTACAATTGATTACCTTTGTATAAGCAACTAAACACGAAATTAAACTAGAAGTGATAAGTAACTAGAAATTAGAAACAACAAAGAATAGATGATACGAGAAATAATACAATCTGTATTAAACACTCTTCCATAAGGAAATACAATGAAGAAATCTCTCTTCTTCCCACACCTCTTGGGTGTACAGTAATTCTCCCTCAAGAGTTCTCTCTCTCTCTCTCTCAATCAATTACAACCAACTCAACACTGAGTTGTTCCCTCCTCTAGTAGATCTCCTTAATCTCGCACACCTGCAGATCTAACTGATCTTGCTACTTGTTGTGTTACAGATATTCTTGATCTTGCTATCCCATAGATCTAACTGATCTTGCACACACACACACCCATAGATCTTCTTGATCTTGCTACCCCGTAGATCAACTGACCTTTCTTATCTCTAGATCTTCCTGATTTTGCACTCTTGCAGACCTTCTAGATCTTACACTTGAGGATCTAATCCTTCTTAGTCTTGATTACAATACAGCCCCATGGGTCTCTTAAATAGATCCCAAACCAAACAATAATTAGAAACATAGACTCAAGACTAAAATTAGTCTTTACATGCAAACTAACTATTCATCTAAAATTAGAACAATAGTTTTGGAAACACACAGGTGATCGATGTCGGTTCCTATTTAACCAATGATGGCCGACCGACCCCTTACTAATGTCGGTTGCCCTGACCGATGTCAGTTACTATGTAACCCAAAAACCTCCACATTTGCATACCTATGAAGCTTTTAGCTCCACAACTTAACAATCTCCCACTTGGAGATAAACAACTACATCTGTACCTATACCTGTATAACAACATCCTCTAATTTATTTCTGGCTTGTATCTCCATCTTCAAGTTTAATCTTGAAGACCAACAAAAGTTTAATGAAGATTCAACTTCTCCTTTGTTACCGGCTTTGTTAACATATCAGCAGGGTTCTTATCCTTGGTAGCCACTGTGACTGCAACAACCTTTTGCAACTCTGAAATCTAGCTAACCGCCATTCCACCAATAGTGAACACATATCTTGTGGTGCTTCTCCTACCATCCAAGTCACCTACCATATCCGAATCTACATACCCATGTAGAGAAGTGTTTGACCCTGCATAACATAAATACCTACTACTAGTCCCTCTCAGATATTTGAGAATCCACTGAACTGCTTTCCAGTGCTCCTTTCTTAGATTGGCCATAAACTTGTTGACAACTCCCATTGCTTGGGCAATATCAGGTCTAGTACATACCAAGTACTCAACCTCATCATTTGATTTAGGACACTATTCTTTGCTCAGCTTGAACTATCCAACCATAGGTGTGCTTACTAGTTTTGCATTCTACAAATTAAACCTCTCCACTACCTTATTCACATAATCCTCTTGAGACAAAATCAACTTGTGATTTTCCCTATCTCTAGAAATACTCATGACAAAGATTTTCACTCCTAAATCCTTCATGGCAAATATCGGAGCTAATTTTACCTTTAGCTCAGTAATTCCCTGCATGTGTGACCCTAAAACAAGCATATACACTACATAAAATAATAGGATAATGTAGCTACTATTATCCAACCTAGTAAAATAAACACAATGGTCACATTGACATTGACTAAAGCCATGCTTTGTCATAAACCCATCAAACCTCAAATACCATTGTCTCAGAGCTTGCTCAAGACCATATAACCTGGCCTTATGTCTCACCTATCCATTCTCTCCTTTCTTTAACCTGTATATCCATTCATTTTTTAGTGATTTATTTCTAGCTAGCAACTCTACCAAATCCCATGTTTGGTTCTCTTCCAAGGAATCAATTTCCTCATTCATGCCATGCTCCCACTGTTTCCTAGATTCTACCTACATTGCCTCTTCAAAACTTCCTAGTTTTCCACCATCAGTGAGCAACAAGTAGTATAAATAAGGGGAATAACAAATTTGAGGTTTACTTACCCTTTCAAACCTCCTCATGGGCATTTGAGACTCATTGATAGCTTGTTGTTTGCCCAAATTTCATTCTAACAGTGACCGATCCCAGTCATCTCTGGCTGACCTCAGTCTGCACTTGACTGATGTCGATTCCACCTGACGTCCCTAACTAACGTCAGTTTCCACCTGCCCGACATCATTGACTTTGGTCTCCACCAGACTGATGTCAGTTCCTACCTAATCGACATTGGTCTCTGCCTGATCGACGTCGGTGTCTGTGTTTTCTTGTGAGTGATGATTTTTATCGATGAGCTCATTTTGGATCATAACCTTGTCCAAATCAACATTGCCTTGCTTAGAATTATTTAGCCTCTTGATTTGATCACTGTCCATCACCTTCTCCTTGAAAACCAAGGCTTTTCAGTTCTTAAATGTGTCAAAAACATTAGATTTCCTCTTTATGCAATAGACCCATACCTTACTTGTAGCATCATCAATGAAAGAAAAATAACACTGTGATCCTCCAATAAAAGCTCCCTAAGCTGGTCCCCACACATCTGCATGAACAAGCTCTAACCTGTGCTTCTTCTTTGTTGACCCAGTCTTGAGAAACCTCACTTTCTCCAATTTCCCAAAAATATAATGCTTACAAAAATCTTGATCTATGCTTTTCAAATCTGAAAGCTTACCATTTGACTTAAGAACATCCATTCCCTTCTCACTCATGTGACCAAGCCTACTAAGCCACAGCTTTGCATCTACATTTGAAGTAGATAAAATAGAAGGAGAATCAGTAACACAAGTAGATAGATAAAGTGTACCTACTTTCTTACCTCTTGCTAATACAAGTGCACCCTTGGAAACTTTCCAAGATTTCGCTATGAGAGTTACTGTGCAACCCTCATCACCCAACTTTCCTATAGAAATTAGAATCCTCTTTAGGATGGGAATATGCATGACATCATTAAACACCCATATGTTGCTAGTCTATAATTTCAGCTGCAATTTTTCTTTGCCAACAATTTGACAAGGCTCACCATCCCCTAAATAAACTTTTCCAAAGTATCCATGGACATAATCATGAAAAAATTCTCTATTTGGGGTTGCATGGAAAGAGGCACCAGAATCTAAAACTCAAGATTATACTTTATCCAAGGAACATATAAGAGCATCATGTGCAACAATACCTGCATCATTTGCTTCTTTATTTCCTTCATGCTGATCTTATACCAACCAACAATCTTTCTTTACATTCCCTTTCTTTCCATAATTCCAGTAGGTTATACCTCCATTTCTAGATTTGGATCTACTGTCTATCTTTGACCTTGATTTCCCTTGCTCAACCTTCTCTCTTTGCTTTCCCTTACTTTCAACACTTAAAGCATTACCTGATGTTTTCCCTATGCTTTTCTTGCAAATTTCTTCATTCAAGATTACACTAACAACATCATCAACTTTCAAGATATTTGAAGCAGACACAATATTACTAACTGCCATTACCAAGCTATCCCAACTTTTAGGTAAAAAGCATAAGATTAAGAGAGCCTTAATTTCATCATCAAAAACTATTTTGACTAAAACTAACTGATTTACTAATCCATGGAAATCACTAAGATGACTATATACCGATCCACCTTCTTGCATTTGCAAATTAAATAATTGCTTCATAGGAAATACCTTCTTCGAAGCTGAGGGTTTTTCATATAAATTTTCCAAAGATTCCATTAACTCTACCATTGTCTTTGCCTGTGATAAGTTGGAAATCATAGACGATGCTAGGCTCAACCTTATAGATCCTAGACCCTTTCTATCAAGAACATTCCATTCTTCATCTTGCATATATGTGGGCTTACTTAAAACCCCACCCAATGGTAAGTATAGATCTTTTTGATACAGATAATCTTCTATCTGCATCCTCCATAATTGATAATTCTTGCCATTGAATTTCTCCATTCTTAGTTTACTTTCTTCTGCCATTGCTTTACTCCCACTCAATCAAAAACCCCTGAGAGTGAACCTGTAATCAACAAACACTAACCCGCTCTACCACTTGTTAGTAAACCAAGCTCTGACACCAACTATCAGGATCCTCCTTAGAGTATAATTGATTACCTTTGTATAAGCAACTAAACATGAAATTAAACTAGAAGCGATAAGTAACTAGAAATTAGAAACAACAAAGAATAGATGATACGAGAAATAATACAATCTATATTAAACACTCTTCTAGAAGGAAATAAAATGAAGAAATCTCTCTTCTTCCCACACCTCTTGGGTGTACAGTAATTCTCCCTCAAGAGTTCTCTCTCTCTCAATCAATTACAACCAACTCAACACTGAGTTGTTCCCTCCTCCAGTAGATCTCCTTGATCTTGCACACCTACAGATCTAACTGATCTTGCTACTTGTTGTGTTGTAGATCTTCTTGATCTTGCTACCCCACAGATCTAACTAATCTTGCACACACACACACCCATAGATCTTCTTGATCTTGCTACCCCACAGATCAATTGACCTTGCTTACCTGTAGATCTTCCTGATCTTGCACTCTTGCAGACCTTCTAGATCTTACACTTGAGGATCTAATCCTTCTTAGTCCTGATTACAATACAGCCCCATGGGTCTCTTAAATAGATCCCAAACCAAACAATAATTAGAAATATATACTCAAGACTAAAATTAGTCTTTACATGTAAACTAACTGTTCGTCTAAAATTAGAACAACAGTTTTGGAAACACACAGGCGACCAATGTCGGTTCTTATCTGACTGATGCTGGCTAACCCCTAACCAATGTCAGTTACTATGTAGCTAGAGATAACTAATTTCATTTGGCCTGACCGATGTCGGTTACTGTGTAACCCAATAACCTCCACATTTGCACACCTATGAAGCTTTTAGCTCCACAACTTAACATATACCTCAAACACTGAGATTTCCCCTCACATTGAGATTTCCCCTCCTCCCTCTCCTTTTAGGGTCTCAATCATATCTAAAGGTGATCTTAACTTTGCTACTTTCCTTGATAATAATCAGGTGGCTTTACAACACTACCTCAATACCATGCCACACCGCACCCCTTTTGCTTCAATTTCTTCTACCTAACCCCCTTTTGGCATGTCATCCCACCTTATGGTGGGTACCAATTCAACCCAACCATTTTTGACCCACACCTCTTCCAACATCCCATCCACTAAAAACAAAACCAACCTTCCACCTCCCAACCAAATACCTCCTATTACACCCCAAATGGGTTCAACCCTACCCTTACTCACCTACACCCCACCTATTATGGCATTATCCTCCACTCTTACTTCCATCCTCCCTTAGGTAGCAACCAATACCTTAACCACAACCCAATCTCAAAATCTAGTACTCTCCATACCACAAACACTTCTCCCTATAAAAACTTTGGTCACTACCCACCTTCAACAAGCTAACCCACTAACCACTTCGATGCCACACATAAACCCCCCAACCTCGACCTTCTAATACGTACCGATGACATATTATTATTATATTCCTACAACACAAGTATACATACCTTCACCTTTCAACCAACCTTACATGACCTCACACACACACACACACACACACACAACATCATCCCAACCATCCACTAGTTATTCCCATGTCACCCAGCCCCAACAAAATGTGTTATATACCTATCTAACCCAACAACCCCAAACAGACTTGGTCAAGATGCTAATGGAGAAGATGACTACCCTTGAGTCATCCATCTTAGGGTCACATAACCTTATCTCTTATGACCAAATTTTCAATGAACCCATCCATTCATATGTCCCTCTCTAACCATATCCTCTACAATGGGAATTGCCAAAATTCTCTAAATTTCAAAGCAAGGAGGACCCCCAACAACATTTATGAGAATTTAGGCATGCATGTTACTTTATTTCCCATGATGACACTCTCCTCCTTTATACCTTTCTTATGTCCTTAGTTGGACCAACATTAGATTGGTATAGTTCCATCCCAAAACAATCCATCTTCTCCTTCACCCAACTAGCCCAAACTTTTTTGGATCACTTTTTGATCAATATATCCAACAAATTTTCTATTACCGACCTCTACTCCATTCAAAAATTTAAATAAAAATATATTTTTGATTTCATGGCTCATTGAAGGAGCCTAATCAACTAAATTTCCTTTTCATTGCCTCAACCTAAGCTTATAAAAATTTTTACTTGGGCATGTGCAAAACACATCTCATCCATATTATGGTCCAAAGCTTCTAAACATTCGATGAAGCATTTACCATGTCTCAAAAACTAGATAATAGAGCCATTGATGAGGGAAGATTAAAGTTGAAGAACAAAAACCCAACTTACAAAACCAATGTGCCCTCTCCTTCCAAACTAAACAACATAACTAATACCAATTTCAAGAGCAAAGCCACCACCAACGTTATTGTCCTCAAAACCACACCTCTGCCATCTACCAACCAATAGAACCCAAGGAACAAAACCTCTAAACCCTTCAACTATCCAAACCAAAACTAAAGGAACCAAAATTGGAATAACCATAAGCCATTAACTCCATTTGTGGAGCCTTATCCTTCTATTTTGGGAAATTTACTAAAAGCCAAAATCATCCAACTTTCACCAATTAAACCACCCCAATAGTTTGATACTTCTCACCTCATGCCCAGTTAGTATAATGAGAATGACCATTGTGATTTTCACCGAGTCATAAGACATGACATCAATAGATGTAATACCATTAAATACCTTGTGTAATCCCTCATTAACAAGGGGGAGCTCACATTGGACAATCCTAATGTGCCACCAAACCAAACCATTGACATATTCCACAAGCCTTTCCCTAATCATGCTCCTTCTATCCCTCATCATGAAAATAAACCTGAACCATCTCATGAAGCACACATTATTAATATGATTACTAGTGAACCCATTGATGACGATAATGTTACCTCAATCGCTTCTTTCTCCATTCCCCTATTGGAAGAAAAAAGACTACCTTTTATTCCTTTAGACACACAAATAAAGGAAGTAACCATATCCACACCTCCATTAGAGGATACCACACCTGCCTTTCCTATCTCACAAACATCCACCCCCTCTTTGGAAGCTATCTCAAAAGAGAATATGACTCCATATACCCAACCTTTAATTGCAAAACCTTCTATCAAAGATCAAGATAAAGGTAAGGGAACCAAACTGGAACTTATAGCCCTTTCTTTGATAGACCAACCTAGCCCCTCTAAAACAACTAAAAGCTCCACCCAACCAACCAAAACCCATTCCAAATTGATTCACCCTCAAACACCTAAACCCACCAAGATAACTAAAGTGACCAAATCCCCTCCAAAACCAACAACTAAAAAAACCAAAGATGTAAAATCACCAAAGGGCCCAAAACCTTGGATTTTATCTCCCTCAACCTTGCCCTCCATTCTAGGTCCCCATCCCTCTACCTTAAACACAAAATCTACCATTTTTACCAAAACCCTACCACCTTTATTGGTCATACCTTTATACTTGCTCTCTAAATCCCCTTTCCCCACTACACTAATAATCCTTAAGTTACCTACCTTACCATCATTTGCCTCTAGCTCATCGACCACCTTACCCAAACCAAAGCCATCAACCAAGTATACCACTTTACTTAAGACACCTATCACCAAACCCATGTCCCCACAACTTTCTACTTCAACATCCAACACAAAAACCACAAAAACTTTACCACCTTTAGTTGAATCTTACTTGACCACCATCTAACAGTTATTACAAACTTCTTCCTTGAGCTTACCACCCATCAAACACTTTGACCCTTCATTTAGCAAACCCTCTTAGTTTAATGATAAATTTATATGTACATATCATAGGGCACCAAGACATGACATAGAGAACTATAAATCTCTCCAAATTTTGATTCATAACTTATACAAAGATGATGATCTATTATCAGACAAATCCCCTTCATCCCCATTACCAATCTAACCACCTACTCAATGAATCCAACCTTTAATCTCACCCAAAAGTGAAGAGGAGGAACAGAAGCAACCATCCAACCCAGATAACCCCCTTATCCACGCTATTCACATGGTTACTCGATTTTGAGCCCAATAAAAGGAAAAATGGAAGACTAAGGCATCCATTCCTTAAACTTACCCCTCCTTAAACTCCCAAGCTAATAATACCTAACCTTATCCAAGGTATCTATATTAGGTGCCTCTCCATCTAACCCTCCATACCCTAACCCATATGCAATATCCATTCAAAAATCTATCCTTAAGAAACTCCACCAAACTCCAATAAAGATGAGCTTGTATGAGTTAATCTCTACCTCCCCCATCACTCTCAAGTACTCATAGAGGCTCTACAATCCATCGAGGTCCAACCTGATGATTCATAGCCTCTAGTCACTTTTATTGGTACCCTTCATACTTCCAACCTTGTCACCTTTAAAAATTCAAAAATACCTTATATTCATTCAAAGGATCATGATCCCCCTCTCTTCATTATGACATAATTCAACCAAACTTGCATCAAAAGGGTGATTATCAATGGAGGAGCTAGTATCAATATTATCTCCTCCCATGATTATGACCAGTTGTAGTTACCTAAAAACATCATGTTTAAAATCTCGATGGTTCTTCATTCTTTCAATGATACTATGGCTACCACCTTGGGCATAGTTATCCTCCACATTTGTGCAGGACCTTGTACTATTCCTAAACTCTTTTATGTTGTAGAAGGAGAGTTTCAGTATAATATTTTACTCAAACACCCTTGGATTCTCACCATGAGTTGTGTCCCTTCCACCCTACATCGATGTGTGAAGTTTGAACATGAAGGGCAAGTCATAACTATCCAAGCTGACCCTAATCCTTTTACATCTTGCAATATGACATATCGACCCAATGATGTCCTTCTTCCTCCCTTATCCACTAAAAAACCATCTACTAAAAACACAACCTCATTAGCCAAAACCCATAACATTTCCACACCTACTGTTGATAAAGCTTCCACTAGCTCATCTATCCCCTCTTTTTATATTCATATAGAAAACCTTGTGACAACCACATTCCAACATCTTTCTTTTGGGAAATATAGACTCTTAGCCTTAGATGCCTTCCTTACCCTACAAGAATATGGGAATCTTAGAAATGACCCTTCTTATGACCCTAACATTGGAACCATTATCCTCATTGGTCTCCCCAACCATCAAATGAATTTCATTTATGGGGGACTTGATTGGTCACTTCTTGCCCCTACCACTACATCATCCATCCAACCATTTACCTCTAACTTTTCCTATTTTAGTAAACTAAGTTTGCTAAGTTGTATCTTCATAGATGTGCTTGGAAAGGATTCGGCCTTAGACAAGAGCCTCATGAGTTACCCCATTTAAAAACTTTGCAACCTCATGAGTCATTTGGCCTTACAATGATATGCCTAAGATTAACCCCACCATTACTACCCATAACATAGTCACTCATTATGATGTTAAGCCTATTAAATATAAACTTTAATGCATGCATTATTACATATCCCTTCTCATCAAAAAAGAACTTTAATGTCTCTTATCTATAAACTTCATTCAACCCATTTACTACCCCCAATGGGTCTCAAACATCGTACCTATCACCAAAGTCAATAGGGGTTAATGTATTTGTGTGGACTTTCATGACCTTAAACTCACCTACCCCAAAGATGAGTTCCCTCTCCCTAGCATTGACTAGCTTATTGATCTTATGGCCAGCTATGAGATGTTATCTCTCATGGATGGGTTTTTGGGTTATAATAAGATCTTGATTGCTCTTAAAGATCAACATAAAACTACCTTTACAACCCCTTGGGGAACTTTCTACTATAGATTCATGCCTTTTGGTTAAAGAATGTTGATATAACCTACCAATGTGCCATGATTTATATTTTCCATGATATCATCCATAAGATCATAGAAGACTATGTGGATGACCTTCTCAAGAAATCCAAACTCTGAAAAGATCACTTGGCTATTCTTAAAATCATATTTGAATGCTTCATCCATTATAATGTTTGCTTAGATCCTAAGAAATGCATTTTTGGGGTCCTTTTAGGAAAGCTTCTTGGATTCATCATCTCTCCTAATGGAATTGAGGAAGAACCTGCTAAAGTCAAAGCAATTTTGGACATGCCTCCTCTAACCAACCTTAAACAACTCCATAGCCTTCAGGGAAGATTTCAATCCATTTACCATTTCATTTTGCAACTTTTAGACTAGTGTCAACCTTTTCATCACCTTCTGAATAAGGATGTCTCTTTTAAGTGGAGTAGTGATTGTCAAAAGGCCTTTGATTCACTCAAATAGTACCTTTTGTCACCACCTATCCTCACCCCTCTAAAGGATGACCACTCCTTTTACCTATATATTTCTTCCACCAACCATTCCCTAGGGGTAATGTTGGCTCACTAAGATGAATAACACAAAGAGGAATCCATATACTACATTAAACATATGCTTATAGAATATGAAACTCAGTATACACACATCAAGAAACTTTACTTAGAATCGTGGCCACCAAACTCTACCACCACCTTCTTAACCATATAACCTATGTCATTACTAATACTGACCCACTTAAATACATGCACTCTAAACCATACCAAAATTAATGTATGGCTAAGTGGCTCATGCTCCTAGTTGAATTACACCTAGAATTCCTCTAAAGAATTTAATTAAAGGTTAGGTCATTACTGATCAATTAGTTGAAGCTCATCTATAAAATAACCAACCACCCCCTCTTGCCTTTCTAAAGGAGTCTATCATGACTCTTTTTCAAGAAGATGACATAACCTACTAGATGACCATTTTCTTTGATGGATATAAATTCAAAAAAGGAGGGGGTGTCAGAGTTATTCTCTTTCTTATCAATTATGAACCCATTCCTCTCTCTTTCAAACTTGACTTTGAATGCACCAATAATATGGCTAAGTATGAAGCCCTAGTGATAGGTCTTTGAACTGCTCAAAGCTTGAGAATTAAGACAATCTATGTCTTTGGTGAGTCCCAGCTTATGGTCAACCAAGTCAATGGATCCTATCAATGTGAGAATGATGTATTGCTAAAATATAAACTTTTAGTTAACAAAATCTTAAAATCATTCGAGCATTACCTAGTCTAATCCATTCCCTGATCTACCAATAAATTTATGGATATAATAGCCTACCTTGCTTCTTAGATCCCTTCTCAGCCTTCCAATTCTAAAATATTTATCACCATTCATCCTTTTACCATACCCTCTTATGGCTAATCTGACCCCCCTATCATTTTTAATGTAGAGGAATCCCCATCTGACATTTGGTATGACTAAACTTTCAACTACCTTAACCTAGGCATTGTTCCTCCAAACCTCTCTAGGAATGCTCGAAGAGATTTTATTCAGAGTACCTCTCATTACACCATACTAGGGGGAATCATTTACAAACATGGTTTTGACTATCTCCTTCTTCATTGCATATGTAACCATGAAGCTTCCATGCCATCAAAAAAACACATGATGGGATCTATGGGGGACACTTTAGCAGCCTAGCAATCACTAAACGTATCCTTTACCTTGGTTACTATTGGCCAAACCTCAAATGAGACTATTATGATTATGTAAAAAAGTGTGTTAAATGTCAGTAGCATGCTAATTTACATCATGTGTCAGTCAATAGCCTCTAAGTATCTAAGGACTTCTGGCCTTTCTCTCAATGCAAGCTCTATTTCATTAGGAAAATTAACCCCCATTCTTCATAGCTACGTATCTCCATCATCACAACCATAAAATACTTCACCAAGTGGGTGGAAGCTATTCCTCTAATCTCTACCAAAGTAGAAAAGATTATTGACTTTATTAACCACCATATCATCAGCCACTTTGGTGTTCCTCATAAGATCATCATTAATAATGGCAAATCCTTCAAGAATAAGCACGTCCAAGGTTTATGTGATGCATTTGACATTCATTTAATCTTTTCCTCACCTTACTAAACACAATCAAATGGACAAGTGTAAGCCTCTAATAAAACCCTCACCAAAATATTAACTAAAGTTGTTAGTGCTTCGGGTCAGGATTAGAACTTGCACATCCCATTCACCTTATGGGCCTATTACACTAGCATTAAAACCTATATTAGTGATACCCCTTTCTCTATAGTCTTTGGAATAGATGCAGCCTTGCCTCTTGAAGTCCAAATCCCCTCTCTTCACATATCTTTGAAGGAGTTCATTTTTGAAGAAGATTTTCATTAGCATCATTTAGCTCAACTTGAGCTACTTGATGAGCATCATTTAACAACTCTCACCCACCTATGTATCTATCAAGAGCGTATCACACATGCTTATAACAAGCACCTCAAACAATGGGAATTCAATATAAGAGATCTCATCCTAAAAGAAAACCAACATGTGACCAACATGGAAAAGAGTAAACGAGGAAAGTTTGATTTCAATTGGCTTGGACCCTACATCATCACCCATAAGTATGGATCAAGAGCTTATCATTGTACTCTCAAAGGATAATTAAAACCTAAGATTTTGAATGCTTTGCATCTACGTCTATTTTTTTGTTAAAGAAGAATAAAGCTCACATGTTTGTCTAACTTAAGCTCATCCCTTGATTATGAGATTTCACCTTCACCCACCTTCCTCCTCCCCTTTTGAGGACAATTTATTATAATATAGAACCATGTGATTAACCATGATAGTCATGGCCTAATCCTAAATATGGGTACCATGGCTCTACCCATAGCATGGTTCTCATGGATACTTTCCATCTCTAACAAGATGGAATCCCATGGTCATTATCTCTCAAAATCACACCCTTTCACATATCATGAATCTTCTTATGTAAAGTTTTACCCTCATAAAGGTAAATCTATGAACCTAATTAGGCTGATCCATTTATAAACACATTTCATCTTGTAACAATTAATTGGGTCAATATCTTAAGCATTGCAAACTATTCCCTTAAAGGACAACTACCCAAAAACAAAAAATAAAAATTGACACATGTAAGGTAGATGTCTCCCTTAAAGGACAACTATCAAGAACATTAAAACAAAGCTAATAAGCTTAGACCAATCCCTTGAAGGATGGCTAAGTTAACTTCATCAAAAGTAGAGAAATTTCATGGAAGCTTACCACATTGATTAGCTTCCCATATATAATGATAAAGTGAAAGCCCCACTATCAAAACCAATTCTAAGGCCACAATCAACTCTCAAGCAACATAATAAGTTGGAATCTACATTTAGCTTCTTAAATTGATCATTCTACATTTATCATATGACATGGACTTGTCTAATACCATTATTAGGTCACCTATAAAAGGGGCAAACTAATTCACATGAGGTTATCACACATATCACCCATTACCCTTCACACAACCTATCACCCATTTTCCATTTTGACTATCTATAAATCAAGGGATTTAGAGCTTACTTGACACCAAGTGATCATGAATTTTTTTTTATCAAATAATGACCACTCATGCAAAACATTTGAAGGGATTATGTTCATTAAGTTGATCTCACTTTGGGCCTATTTTTAGTCCTTGTCAAAAATAAAGCATCAAGCCCTATTCTTATCTTAGTGTGTATGGTTGATATTTTCACCATGACTTGTAGCATCCAACATTGCAATAACAATGGTCATTTCTTTTATATTGAGTGAGATTACAACAACCATAACCATACGAATCATAACCATAACCATAACATTCATAAGTATCCACACAACCTCAAGCATAATAACATTTGATGAATAATATCCAACGTGTTACTCTTTTATTCCTACCAGACCATTGCCAAAATCTCTAAACCTCAGACCCTAACCATTGGCAATGTCTACTCAAACATGGAAATATTTTCTTTTGTACTAGTTGAGAGTCCACCCATAGTAGGAGAATGACTATCTGATCTAATTGTATCACTAATATCCTATACCACATAGCTCCCTGATACCAGGGCCTCTTCTAAATGGGACCCCATATTTGTGGTTCCAAGCAACTGGGGCATAAGATGTAGATATGGCCAACATTTGTATAGCATACCCATGTAGCTCTTGGGTTAGGAAAGGTCCATTCTCTATTGATCACCACACTACTAACATCCTTACTTGTAGAATCTCCTTGACTGTTAAAGAAATTCTTTGTAGGTCATCACTTCACTACTACCCTTAAAACTCAGCTCGTAATAGTGGTGAACCTTGACCATAGTGAATCTATAGATATGGATAGACCCCCACCTTAGCTCGTAACAGTAGACACTATCTCCAAACTCCTACCCACACATAATTTTAGAAGGTGTAACCTCCTCATAAAAACACCTCTTCTTTAGATTAGCTCCATTGAAGATTATTTGTGGTACTTCACATTATGTTCCCTTCTAATTTATCCTACCTTGCGCACCCCTATCTCTCATCCTAATAAATGTGGGATCATTGTGGTAAATATTTACCAACCTACCCTATTCACTTTCATTGACACCTTCACCAAAACTGAAAACTATTGTTTTACCAAATCTTCTCCCTTAGTCCAAACTAGCCCATGTGGTCCATCAAATTGGGGCAACCAATTTGAACACCACTCACCCAAACCTTGTTTAACTACATGGGCTTGATGTCCATAGACTATGTAGGTAGTACTTAGTTACTAAGGTTAGCTCAACCACTTCCTTTACTTTATTTTCCCTTCTCACTTAAAATCTCTTCTTCCACTTCTCTACCTATCTCCTAACCGTTTCCCTACCTCCAGCTTGTCAATCTCTTTTAATCATTTTTCTAGCTTGTCAATCTCTTTTAACACATAGATTGACAATATTCCCCATTGGCCCCGCTTACCTCCCATAAAGCTGCCTCATAATCTACTTCATTGGCCTCCCCATCATCTTTCCTTGTGCATGCTTCATGACCCACTTCCATACCAACCTTTTACATTTTTCCCTCTCTTTCACCTTATTACCAACCTTGGAATTTATCCTCTTCAACTTCTTTCTCCATCCTCATCATCTCCCATCCCTCTTAGCTATTTGTCATACCCCCTTTATCACTCTCTTTTCCTCACTCATTCCACTTCATACTGTGCATCTTGCAAGCTTTCTGTGTCTTCTGTTGCTGCACTTTTTATTTATGTATACCACCACTCTCTGCCTTTCTACCATTCTTCCCACCGTACCCATTTTCCATTCTTCCTATTTGATTTTCTTCCATCCTTTTTATCATCCCTTTTTTCATCCACAACTAGTTTCTCCTTGGATATTTATCCTTTGAGAAGCCTTCCATAATTTCCATTTTATTCTTATCTCTTTTTTCCTATGGCCCTTTTTACATTCCCCTTTTCCTCTTTCCATCTTAGTATTCACTTATCTTTTGCATCTGTGTGAGTATCCATGCTTTGTATCCCTACTTCAATTCTTCCTTTTTGTTCTTATCATCTCTGATCTTCTTCCCTTAGTGTCATGTCACTCCCTTTCATTGTGTCCCCCTATTTCTTCACCACCTCACCATTTTTTTAACTTGTCAATCTCTTCTAACAAGTTGATTAACACCTACCTTCTCTTTTCACCTTCTTATCCACCCATCCTTTGATTCCCCTCATTCTTCACCCCTTTCCCATTTTCCATCCCATTCTCATCTCCAAAACCACCATATTCTTTGCTTTTTTGTTTCTCTCCTTGCATATCATCACCCATGCTTACTTGGTCATGATACCACCTACTTCTTCCATCTCCCCTCATCCTCTTTATGTCCTCATTTCACTCCTTTTTTCCTCATGTTTCCTTTTCTTCCATTTATTTCCTTATTTTTAATTTTCATCACCAAACTATTTTCTCTTTTGCCTTTTTTAGACTTGTTTTCAAACCTTTCATGGCCGCCCATATCCCTATTTCTCCCCTTACCCTTCATGACTATTACACTTCTCTCTCCATCCTTTTCAATTCTCCAATCTATCATTCTTTAGTACATATCTCACCCCCAATATTTTACCTTTTATTTTCTTGTCTTTTCTCTATTTCATTTTATTTTTTTCATCTCCCTTGATGCCCTTCCTTGCTCTTCCTGACCTATATGACCATGCCTAGCTTCTTCCATCCTTTTGCACCTTTGTCTTTATCTGTGACCTCATTGTTTTCCCCTTCATCCATATCCTAGTCCACCTTTACCTCATCCCTTGTTGGATCTCTCTTATGTCCTCCAATTTCACCTCCACCTCTTTAGAGTGTGGTCACCAGTTGTATTGCTTCTATGTACATTTCCTTGTCTACTTATTTGTATCCTCCACACCCTTGCCTTAATGCACAAAATCTAGTTAGGTTTCTTAATTTAGGAGCATCCCTTTCTTCCTTTAATGCCTTTGTATGCTGCACTTGACCTCTATTTTTTGTCCCTCTCCAACTACTCCCTATCACCTTTTTCCTTTTCAACCCTCTACCCATTTTGAGCATCCTATGGCCTCCAAGGTCTTCCACTTTATTTTGGTTTACTACAAGATATATACCAATCCTAACACAATTGGTTAGGACCATGAACTCATATGACTAACTAACAAACCTGAGTTTTTTTCAACCATCGAGATGAAAATTCCTTCCCCACCTCTTTTGGTCTTGCCTATTTTAAAACCCTTTTTACTCTGACCTTTGAAGATGTTATAATAAAAACTAAAACCACCTTCAAATGGAATATTTGGGATACCCACATGGGGATGATAGTTATACCCTCTCACACACCCTAACCTTCCAACCAATAATCTCCCTTGATTCTCCATTTCAAACTAAATTCTTATGCCTTGTAATAGCCCTACCCTTTAACCATAATCCAAAACATGATCCCTCAATTAATTAATGTTATTATTATTCACCTCAATCCATATTCCAAAACCCCTTAGCATCCTTCTCTGAATTACCTCAAAAAATCAATGCTTACTTATTTTGGGGCCCCACTGACTCAAGGGTCAAGGGTTCAAAACTTCATCACTTCTTGTTTACCCACTCTGCTACTTTCCTTCCTTGAACCATTGAATAATAAACTTCTATAGCTAGTTAATGACATTATTATGGAATGTGTACAATGTCAACTTATTTGGATGGTGATAAATGAACCCATCAGATCATCATGTTAATTCAAGTAGTTTTATATTTTCTAAATCCTAGTACTATATATTTATACCTTTTCTTTTCTTTATGATGGTGGTAAAAACTTCACACTTCAACCTAATTATCCATGGCTACAAATTCCTTTTACATAGTTGAATCAATCATCTAATTGCATCTTAGCTCACCTCATTCACCATTTCTACCACACCCATCAAAAACTATTTGATAGCCATCTTTTCTACCCTTTGGTGCTTCCCTTTTTCCAACGCCCTTCACGTGGACCTACCTATATGATATCTAATTAGGACAACCAAGTTAACCAAAACCCTTTACCTCAAAATAACTACATTTGGCCTAACATTATTTTTGGATCCCTATCCATGGAACTATGTAAGCAACATCCACTTACTGTGTGCATCTAGAGTCAGCTCGGCCATCCCCTTCTAACCCATACCCAATCCACCCACACTTTCACCATGTCTACCTTGATGTCAGTTGTTTTTTACCTAGAATATTGGTGCTTTTTATAATATTTTTTTCCTATTATGACCAACCTTGCCATGTTGAAATTTCAAATATTTTCACCACCTCATGCAAAACTAGACCATTTTTGTTTTTCTCAGGATCACTTCTTACCCTAAATACCTGAGTTAACACTGACCCTATCTAGGAACCTTGATAAGACTAACTTGATCAACTATGACCAATGCTAGGGACTAGTTACCTTGTCTTTATTTTAGAACCAACCTTTGTTATCAACATTGGAACCTTTAGTCTTTGAATAATCTTGACTATTGTGCTTAGTCATATTTTATCAACCCATTGTCATTCACATACCCAACTACCTTATGGTACCACCTAGTGCCTCCCCATCAATTGCTTATCAAACCTACACCTGATTTGACCTTTCCTCATCAAATCTCAGTTTGAGGGGAAACACCTCCTCCCATACTCAAGGTACCTTGACCTTTGACCAAGTGATTAGTTTTTATTTTGCATCTTGTCAATTCAAGGTTGCATAACAAAAAGGGGCAAAATATAGACATTAGAAAACTGCACACTTATAGTTTTTTATGCCTAAATACCTCAATATCCCCTAAAACTTCTTAAACCTTCCCAAAACCCCTCTTAACCAACCAAATCACTATTTTCCTAGTCACAAATATCATTCAGAATCACTATTTAAAGGTACTATTTACCCTCACTATTCATTATGGGACCCATAATCACTATTCATGATGACATTACAAGTGACATGGTAAGTGACATGGCATGTGATATGTCAAGTGACATGGGAGGTGATTTGGGAGGTGATATGGCAAGTGATGTGGCTTGATGTGGAATATCATACCCCACTTGGGACACTTCTTAAAGTGCTTTATGACCTCATTCAAGCATCATAAGGCCCCCCCTTGAAATGTTGTGAATTTACCCTTAAAGGGTCATTATTAAACATGTATTTTTGTCTTCCCACATGAAATTAGACTTTAAAATAAATACCTACCTCTTTAAGACTTTGGGAAAGACAAAGGGCACCCATCTTTGACTTTTTAACCCAAATGGAGGCTTACCAACCCAAATGGGATACTTTTAAACCCACATGGGAATCCCCACCAACCTCACCTTATATTTTTCATCCTCACACATAGAAAATGGTGCCACATTTGGATGAAGACAAATAAGGGTGGTAAAAAGTCTTCGGTCTTATTCAAACCCATGTGCATGATTTCCATTCAAACTTGGATTCATGTACAAAGTGGAATATTTTCTAACCCATATGGGAATCCCCACCAACCTCACCTTGAATAAAACATGCACCAATTGGATAAATTCGAATTTCATCAATCGCCCTCTATTTTGGCATGTTTCTTCACACAAAAATGTTATAAATACCCCCCTCACCTTCACCCAAGGTTAGGTTGGAAGTTAGCCTTTTGTTGTTAACCATTTTGTTGTAAGTTTTTGAAGGAGGTCATAATTTTGATGGAGATAATCATAATATTGGAGAGAAAATATAAGTCATCAAAGTTCTACTGAATTTATGCCAAAATTGCTTAAACAACATCAACACCAACATCTTCATCAACATTATTCTTTAAGCTTGGAAGGTAACCTTGGTCTTATTTATTGTAATTTAATTTATTATCCCTATTGGCCTATTATTTCTTGACTTCAAAACCCAACCTTTGGCCTTATTATTATATTATCCTCCATATCCATTCCACTTAACCTCTTCATTTTCCTTTCCCCTTTATCCATTTATCTCTTCTCCCATTTCCCTTTTTACCATCTTCACTCTCTTTATCCCCTTACCCTTTTTCTACCTTAATAATTTGTTGCCTTATCCTTTCCAACCTTAAACCATTAAACCTTTTCCATATCAACCATTTTACAACCCCAACCACATCACTCTATTGACCCTTTCCATTTCACCAAACTAAGAACCAGAACTTTACTTTTAGCTAATTTTCAGCAATTTTAATTATTCAGACCATTTACTTTAGTTTAATCATCTTAGTAAATAATTTAGTTTTAATTAATTAAATTTAGGTTATTTTATATATTTAATTTTAGTTTTATATTTTAAAAACATGTTTCCTTCATTTTTATCTATCAAACTTAAGTGTTAAAAGTAGGTGGATTGCTAGCCTCCTAGAAAGATTTCGCTTTTAGGATCTAGCTTACACTAGGCAATCCACCCATCTCCTTGTCTAAAAAACAAGTGTGTGATAGTGTTTTATAATTTTCATGTATTCTTACCTAGACAAATGAATAATTATTCATAATCGTCTAGATTCAACGTGTGCATTTTAACAGTTTTTTCTACACACCCTTCATAACTAGTTTCTACTCTACACAAGAAAAAGCAAAAAAAATGAGAGGAATAAGGTTTATCCAAATTTAAGGTTTAAAATTGCATTTTGAGGTTTTTGGAAAACCTTACCCTTGAAATTTCATGCTTTTTCAAGTTTCCATCTACATATACAGCTCTAGACACTCATTCACAGTCCTGATGACATCATGTTGATGCTTAGAGGAATATTATTATGCCTTGGAGGATATGAGATCATGGTAGCATGTATAAAATAAATTTGGTAGACAATTGGTGTTAAAAAATCATTCAAGGAGAGATGACTATGTTTAGGCTTGCAATCCCCAAAAGTTGTAAACAGAGGCCTAAGAGGTTTTTTAATGTATCATAGAACATGTTTATATAAGCTTCTGAGGTGTCTACCTTGAATGATATTGTAGTCCTATCATAGGAAAATTAATGTGAAAAAAATTGAAAGGATAATGAAAAATAGAGGGTGGTATTTTGAATACCCAAAAGTGCCCTCAAAACCACTAAATTTTGATAGTGAAATCTAAAGGAGAATTGGTGGAAAGATGAACTTGCACTTCATAAGCTCAGTTCTAGACTATGCCATCAAGGTATAACATTAAAATTGGTTAAAATTATGATAATAAGATAAAATTACATAGGATAAGATGTAATTTGATGTGATGACCTCCTAAACCTATCCTTTGTCTATACACATGCCTAAAAAGGGACACCTATAGGAATGGTTTCAAATAGTGAGGTAGAAGGTAGAGTTTCTAACCTTGTCTTTGAGATTTAAAGGTAAATGAAAGGTAAAATAGTGTATTTTGACCTTATGGGATTAAAATAAGGCCTCTAAGAATATATACCAAGTTCAGATAGGTAATAATAACCTACAACTAGTTGACTATAACTGAGATAGTCAGCAAATAGTAGTGAGACCCAAGGTAAGGTTTATTTTATTTTGAGATATCCATGAGATCATATAGTAAATAAAACATAATGGGATAGCATGTAAAATTTAAAAAAGGTAAATATGACCTATTAAAACCCTTATAAATGATAGGATATCTAACATAGGTCTAGAAGTATTCACCTATAGGCAAGACCCTAGAGGAATTGGTCTTAGTCAAGAATAAAGGGCATTTTTGAGCTCAAAGAGAACATTTAGGTGAGATTCAAATAAATTAATGATTTTTTTCCTCCAAATGGTTTCATAAAGTCCTTATTACATAATTTAAAAGTGAAAATAACCCCTGCATTCACCTACAAGAAGGCCAGTAAGCAAAACATACCAACGCAAATAGTGGCATGAGAGGTACATTAGTGTAAGGGATGGGGTTCACTGTTGGAAAAATAGGGGATGATTTCCTTAATGAACACATTTTTAGTGTCATATATATTTCAAGGATGGATAATAGGTCTACATAGGAACCTTATGCTTTACACAAGCCTGTATTCCAAACATACACAGTCTGCCATTGTTGAAAAGTTTACCTAAAGAAATGGGGAAGTTGGAGGCCTTATGCTTGGAACTAGGAGCTTAAAATTTGTAGGGATAATAATTAAAACCTATATAAAATTATAATAGGTTTTTTTAATATTAATAAGTAAGTAAATATCCTTTTGTTTATCTCAGAGACAAGGCACTTTTGCCTTACACAAAGAGGCAATTTTGAGAGAAATGGGATAAAACATGAACCAGATGGTAGGGGAGGATCAAGTGAGGCTTGTATAAGATGAGATACATATATAAAAACCTAAATAAACATTATATAATGTTGGATAGAAAATAGGGTTCCATATACAACAAGACCTATAGGTAGGCTCAGTTCGGCATGATCAAGCTTAATTCCAAAATGAGGGGTCACTTCAAGTTTTAGCCATTTCCAAGCCTTTTAATGGTTTGGATCAACTTAATGGGGATAAATATGATGTTTTAAACCTATATTATGGCATGGAAAGTGAAAATAGTGGTCTTTTGGCTCAAAGGTGTAGGTAGGCTCATTGATAAGGTATAGACCTAGTCTCAAAACAAGGGTCAATTTCATTCTAATCTATTAGTAAGATATTATAGGGATTAGATTAGGATTTTAGGGAATTTATATAAGTTATAAAACCTTTTTTTGGTAGGAAAACCTCCTAATAAGCCATTTTTGGCCTAAAGAGTGCTTAGACCTTACCAGAATGCAAGAAAGGAGCTCAAAGGCCAACTTAGAGTGCTTGGAACTTTCATGATATTATGCATGGGACCATAAGGAATTTGGAGAAGTTAGATAAGGTCCTTGAGGATTCCTTAGTGTTATTTTGAGGAGATTAAATGTCAAATATTTATAAACATAGGTTAAGACCAGAATTCACTCAAAACCCTTTAAAACCCTCTTTAAGGACCTGATTGAGAAGAGGATGCAAATGAAGCATCTAGATGTAGGGGAAATGTCATGAAACCACTTGGATGATGTAGAGGGCTATCCAAATATTATCCACATGTCATTTTTCTATATGAAATAGGCATGGAGAACTTTCAAGAGGCCAATTCACTTTCAAGGGATATTTTAGGACTTTTATAAGTCCTTATGGTCATTTTATCAGGTTTATAATATCTTAATCCTATATACCATCTCCTTCATTTTAGTTAGTCTAGTGGGAAAATAGTGAACACTTAGGAGAAAGTGGTGAATTTTAATTTGGAAAGCCTTTTAAGGATAATTTGATGAAACTAATGATATGGAAACCTTGAACACATGTCATTCCCACTTTTTCATGGATTATATGGTATAATTGGAAGGTTTTTGGTGCCAAGTGGGATAGATGCATGGAGAGAGCTCATTTTAGGACTATCTTAGATGATTATTCATGACTAGAATGATAAGGATGATCAAGAACATCTCCAATTCATGTGAGGGATTATTAGTATCCCCTCTCAATTATAACCATCATCACACTTGATAATTTTTAGTGATATGGTAGTTTTGGAAGGCTAATCATGAGGGGCATTTTTTTGTGTAAGGAAAGGAGTTTCTTGACCACTTTGCAAGTCTTAGATGATTGGAGATGACATTTTTAAATCCTAACATTGAATGTATCACCATATATATATATATATATATATATATATATATATCTCATGCACAAATAATTTATGTTTATTGTGGTGACAAGTGTCTCTATTTTTTTTGGACTTCCATTCTCTCTCTTCTCATATCTTCTATAAACTGAGCCTTTTTAGCTATTGTAGGGATCTCTCTACCTAGGTATGGTGAATTCCTACCAAATTTCTACCTTGAATAAATAAATAAAATTTCTTTACCTCATTAAAATATTTCACTAAGTTTACATGATAGTTTTTAGACTTGTAGAAGTGTAGTTTCATTTACCTTCACATGTTTCTATTATTAGTACCTAGTGTTTTATGATCTTTCTTTTACAGGTCAACAAGAAATGCATAATGAAATAATAGGTGTAAGTGAGTAGTATATTCAATAAAGTGTCTTATAATTCCTATTTTTAAAGTCCTTCTAGCCTATGTTATTTCCAAGAACTCATGTTGAAACATTGATGTGAGAGGGAAGATTGACATTAGATGAAGTTTATGTACAACTTGTCCTTGGTTCAAAGTGCATGTTAAAGGGTTGGAATAGATAATTTGTTTGGTGTATCAACTCCTATATACTAGGTTTACTTTCGTTTTATCCCTATCACTTTTCATTCTCCAAGTGTTAGTAGTAGGATATGAGCTTTAGTGATGCATCAAGGGGAGTTAGCCCCTAATCTAGAGATCGACCTCCTAATAGGTATACCCACAACCCTAAGGTGGTTAAATTGTCTCACTTGAATGAGGAGAAGCATATCCCATCTCCTCATTGGGTGAAATTTCAAGTGATAATAGGTTTATTTATGGCTAACATCTTGATATAATCTATGAGGTTCTTGTTGGTTGATGTGACCAATCCGTTCCCTTGCAAGTAGTGATTGGATGATGATATGATTAAAATATGATTATCATGGGCCCATTTTATGAAATAATCTAATTGAAATACTAGGCAATTGTCAAAAACCAAATATATAAACATACCAAACATATTTTTGATATGTTCTTTAATAAAATTAATCATGTCTTGTGTTATTGAGTACTTGATAGCTATTGTCTTCGTCCATCTAGTGCAATAATCTATAGTTGTGAGCACAAATTTGTGCCAATTTGAGGAATTAAAGTTTATTAAAACAATGAAATCCAATTTCCACTGGGTTAATGACCTAGCTTCAATCATAGGATATAGTGTTATTGTTGTGTGTACCTCTTTTTTGCCAAGACCTAGCGTTAATGACATCCTCACATGGAAGTGATCATCATTAAAGACCATGATATAATAATAACCCATTATGATTAGTTTATGGGTTGTAGTATTACCAAATGGGTGGCCACTATAAATATTTTGATGTAAATTTTCTAATATTTCTTTATCTTATCTACGTGACACACATCTTAAATAGATGCATTCATAATTCATCCTATAGAGGACTCCTTTCATTATCATATAATGAGAAACCTTGATCGATAAATGTCTCTTTTGCTCTCTCTTAAGTTTTTGAGGGCACATTCCAGTGAGTAAGAACTAAATAATACATGAATATTAATCTTCTTTAGAAACCTATGTTTGGTATACCTCTTTGAGGGTGATGCATGGGTCTAGTTTAGTCATCAATTAAACATTGACTTATCCTCTAAAGATCCTAGTAGGTTTAATTTCAATATCAAACTCCTAAAACTTTTCCATCCATTTACCTCTATGCTCCCCCAATTCATTATGTCCCAGTGTAATATTGATAGAAGGATTTGGTATTATGGCAATGGTCTTATTTTAAAGGATGTAGTGCCTAAACTTATTAATTTCCTTGATGAGAACAAAGATTTACTTATCAATAGGGGAGTATTTGTGCTGTGCATCTTTCAAATTAGTTCTCATAAATGCAATAGGATGCTCACTTTCTTTCCTTTTATATATAAGCATGACATCAATAGCATGCTTTGAGGTGAATGAGTACAAGAAAAATATTTAGTGAAATATGGGCAAACCAGTATTGTGGCTTGAAAAATAGCCTTCTTTATATCTTAGAAGTACTTCTTAACTTTGGGTGTCCACTCCACTTTGGTGTTATGCTTGAGCATTACATTTAGGGGCCTTCTAATCTATGAAAATATTGATATGAATTTACTTACAAAATTTATCTTCCCAAAGAAGGATTTGAGCTCATTTTTGTTATTTGGAAACATTATTTTTGAAATCCCCTGGATCTTATTTGGGTCAATGGTGATCCCATATTTAATAGTAATGTGACCTGATAGCTTGCCTATGGTAATGCTAAATATACTCTTCTTGGGGTTAAGTGATACACAAAACTTCTTACATCTTTCAAAAATGGACAAAAAGTTGGTTGATATAATAATATCTATTTTTAGAGAAAATAGTGAGATCATCCATGTATATGATTATGCACTTTCCCATCACTCCCTAGAATGCATGATCCATTTCTAATTGAAAAGTATATCTAGTTTTGATCATCCCAAATGGCATTCTCTTGTATGCATATGTTATACATTTTATAGTAAATGCCTTTTTCATCCTATCCTTTGATTTGACTAGTACTTGATTATAGCCTAAAAATTTGTCTAAGAAAGATATCATTTCAGACCCACTCATAGTTTTTATTACCTCATCTAAAGAAGGCAAAAGATAATTGTCCTTATTATAAGATTTATTTAGATTTATAAAGTTAACACATAGTCTAATTTCACCACTCTTTTTCTTTACCATAACTAGATTGGACACCCAAGTTAAATGCATGATAGGAAAAACTATCCTAGAACTTAGTAGCTTCTCTACTTCCTTCTAGATCAATGGTTCCAAGATAGGATTAACTGGCCTTTGGCTTTTCATAAATGGTTTATGATTAGGCTTGAGTGGAATTATATGGGTGATGACTTTAGTATTGAATATCCTGAAGTCATTATAAGTCTATGTAATTATATATTTATATCTAATAATCAGTTCTTTAACCTTTTGCCTTTAATTTGGTGTACATCTTAATTCAATATTGACAAAGTGTGTGTCCCTCTCATCACCTACATTTTTTGAGTTAAATTTGGATTCATTAACCTTGATCTACCTCTGTGATTATGCTTGAGGATCTATATCAAAGGTTCTTTTCAAGATGACCATTCCTAATAGGAGACAGTTCTCCTTTAGTTGGATAACACCTTCTTCATCCAATTCTTTATGGAACCTATGGTTTCTTTCCTCGTCATCAATTATCTAAGATTTTAACTATCTTGAATTTATTAAAAATTAAATGATTTACTAGTCATCGTCAATCACTTTAAAAAATTTAAACATTATCTGGTATTGAAGGATAAGGTACCAATTCAAAGGATAAATTTTAGACTTTTGACTCCTATAAGGGTTCCAAATTTATTGCTAAAGTGGCCAATAAATTAGCAACTTGTTTTTATTCTCTTAGGATAGTTACTATGTTGAAATATTCAAATGATTAAATTAGATTCCATGCTCTATGCTTGTATTTATTTAAATATGATAATTTGCATTGATATTTATTTCTAACTTGGTTAATCATAAGTTTATATTCCCCATATACCAGTAGTTATTTGACATTGTTCTTGAGGGTAAACTATAATCCTAGAATCAAGGCCTCATACTCTAATCTATTATTGGTGCATATAAATTATAACATGCATACTACTAACACTTTATTTCATTATGGATCAATTAGATCGATACCTATGCTTGATCCTTTCTTGGATATTGCTCCATCAAAATGGAGGGTCCACAATTGGTAAGGGATCCAAATTTATTCTAGTGATTTATGTCTCATGATAAATATATAAATTCTAAGGCTAGGAGACTTATAACTTACCTCTTCATTGGTGCTATTATAACCTGTAATAGTATGCTTCATCCTTGGCCCTTGATTGATCCTAATCTAGTTGGCAATGCCTCTCCAAGGCAACCAAATATGTGAAAATTCCATGGAAAGATGTCCATTTAACATTTTTGACCAATCTTTATTCAACAATAATCCATATCCTTCAAGAATATCTAATACCAAGATGTCGATAGTCATCTATACTCTAGGTTATGAGGTAACCCAAATTCTCACATCATTAAGTTCTCCTAATACATGAACTACTATTTTATCTAGCTATGACATAGTCCTCTTGGATGGATTCAGGGACAAACCAATCTTATGATAAATAAAATTCAACATTACTATTTCTGAAGCTCCAAAATCTACCAAATAATTATGTATATTCTTTCCAAATGATCGAATGGTCAAAAAGAATGGGGGAACCTCAAGCTTGTTTTTATATATAATTTTTATGTTGGTTGTCTTGGGATTTTCTACAATAGACTTACATGTGAGGGAATTCCATATGAGCTCATTCTACTTTATGATTTGTGCTAGTTCATGAAGAGTAATATTATCCTTAATTTTATCCATGTCCTCAATAATATTGTATCCTCCTTTATTTTAATCCTCTCTATGTTGAGGTTGATCATTCCCTTTAGGGGGAGGAGGATTATTATTAGCTTTGGGGTTGGAAGAATAACTGTATTATTAGGAGGAGTAGAAGTAGCAAGAGGCTACCTATTCATTAAGTTTTAATTATTCTTTTCAAACTACTAGAATTCTTGTACTTCATCAAAATTATCCTCTATAATATTATCACCTTCATTAGGGAAGGAAGACTCATAGGTTTCAAAGACAATAGATGAACTTGAAGGGACATATTCATGAGGGAGATTTGGCGGATTCATCATTTGATCTTGTCTAATCATTTCTCTCTATAATATTTCAAAGTCTTCATAGAACTCTATATAGTCTAAATCTCTATGTTGTGATGTCTTATGAACCCTACACTAATTAGGAAAAGTTATCTCCATGATATTGATTTCTAGTAGCTTATTAGATTGTTTTTGTTTATCATTGTTGGTCGATCTATTGAAATTCCTATTGCATCTTAGGAATCTATAACTCTAGTTGTAATTTTGATTAATGGTATTAGCAATCCTCTTCTACATATTTAATAAATCATTGCTTAACTTCTGGACCATTCTTTATATAGAATGTAATTCAGCTTTGTTGGAGTCAAAACCTGAAACAACTATTGAATTGGTGTGAGCCTAATGTTGATTATGTTGATGGCCATTATTTTTTATCTAATTACTAAATAAATCATAATTTTGATTTATTGTTTACTGCATCATAGGAGGTGGAGTGTACATTTGGTTTTGATTGAATGTGGGGGCATTCTGATTAACATGTAGAATTATATTCAAATATGGGAGTCTATTGTTGAATGTTTATCCCCATAAATTATGAGGGATAAGTTTTGGATTGAGCTACTTATCAATATTAATAGAATATTGGAATGCAAAAGCTAGAGTATTAGCAATGAAAATTGTTATCACATAGATTTTGAACCCATCTTGATGTTGTAGCTTGCTATGAAAAAATATAATGATACAATGGGACAACCTCCAAGATGTAGGATCTTGGAGAATTAAGGTGAAACTTCAGAGAATGTTGAATTCCTTTCACTAAATTTAATGAAATTGTTAAACTACTAGCTCATGTAGAAATTCTACTTCTTAGTGATCTTGCTTCTAAACTAGGGTTTGACTGAAAGAAAAGAGTTTTAGAAATGAATTTCCAAAACTAAAAATTTTGATTGCACCAAATATTTGTAGTGGATTTTGATGCTTTATTTGAATGAAAAAAATATAAAAATAAATATATTGAAATATATTGGAACACAAACTCATACAAATATGAAACCAAAGGTAATATTGAGTATTTATCATACAAGGGACATGATTCTTTATTTTTAATCAAACAATCTTTCAAAAGTAAAAAATAATACTATAAATGAAATTTCGTAACTAAAATAATAATAAAATCATCCAAAAATTTGATAAATAGCCTTGCATACACAAAGATAACATGAACAAGAAAGGCAAATCTTCAATCTATTCTTATTCTCCAAGTTACAGCATGTAGATAACTAATTCAAAATGTAGAATAATCTCTCTAACATCAAAAAGATAAATGGGATACACCATAGTACCCATATTTATACAAAAAAACTCATGGAAGATATGTATTTAACAAAAATTACATGCCCAATTCAAAACATGCAAAATCTAAAAGTTCCATGCAAGGGGGTGTGATCTTTAGTTGCAATGACATCCTTGGCAAGGTAAACAAGTGGAAAAAAGAACATGCAACTATTGGGTGTTCAAAAAAAATGATGGAGGCATGGGAATTTTTTTTTAATCTTCATGCAACACCTTCATATTATCTAGTTGACTTACTGTAGCTTCTCCATGAAATGATATGCGAAAAAATGAACTCAAGCTTACAATAAAAGATAAATTTTAGATAACTTTAGATTATTTTTTCAAAACCTAACTTGCATTTTTCGGTTGGGACTTTTAAAAAATTTAAGTCATCTAATTTTGATAAAATTGTAAATGAAATTTATAATATGTGCTTTTACAATTAATCAACTCAGACTTGTCACAAAGGAAAGTGCAATTTATAAGTTTGCTTTTTACAACTTTCAACCTATCAAAAAGGAACATTGAAATTACAAGTGACTCTTTCTTAAAAAGAGATGTCAAAATGATAGTTGTAATTTTCAATGTACAACTTTATAATATTTTTTACAATAAGGAAATACCATATACATAATGTTTTTGATGGAAATAATTAATCTACAACCAAAACCTCTGAATACTCTTTGTCCTTCTTTTTTTGTGTATTTTAAATATATGCATCAAAACTCTTGAAGATATCTAGGATATGATAGTTATTAGGACCAAAAGAGTATAGGCAGATTATTTCACATTCTAAAATTATGTTGGAGAGTTCCCTTTTTGCATCCCTATATACTTGAGTCTCTTTCCCCATTTGATCTAGTGTATTATGGTACCTGATAAAATGGTAGATGGAGCTTAAGTTAAATGTTATGTCTTGTGATGACTATCCTTTGACGACTCATTTGAACTTATCTTGAACTTCTTGTGTTAAAGGGATCTTGTCTTGATGATTTATTTCTTGACATGACAATTTATTCAACAAATCCTCAATGTTGAAGAGCATATCTATGACCTTATCATGTGTAGCCTTATCTTTATTGATACTCTTTGTGAGTATTCATATTCTGAACTGAGCTACTATATACAATTCCTCATGCTCTACATCATTTTTCAATATCTTTTTTGCAATGAGGATATTAGTTTCAATTGTGTCCACAACTATCAACTTTGGATAGAAAAGGTTCAACCTTTCTATATCTTCCTAATATTTGCTTATTTGCTCTCTCAGAGATTTTTAGTATTCCATTACTAACTCAATGACTCTATTTCCCTTTGAGATGAGATATTTTCCTAGTCCTTTGTAGCCCTTCCCATGCTGAAATATTTGTTACTGCATCAAGTTTATCTTGGTTAGATATTTGAGTAATATATTGGGTTGGTTGGGTAGTGGGATTAATGAACTTATTTAATACAATCATCAATTGTTCAACCTTATTATTCAATTCATCCTTAGTGACCTTGTCACTATCCATTTCCTTAAAAATAGAGTTAATGTTGGATTGAACATCATGTTTTAATGCCTCTCTTGGAGGATGACCAAGGTGAACCTTTGATATCTGGTAATCCCCCACCACTAGATCTTTCTTTTGTTTGTCTAGTGGGGGAATTGCAATCTCTACATACTTATCCCTTTATAAATCATATGGTATTATTGATATGGTTCTAAGGGATACCTTTAATTTCTTAAATGCATTTACAAGGCTAAAATATAATGTGTTTAAAGACACCATCTAATTTTAATTCTTCCCCATAGGTTGTACTAGCCAACTTGGTGTGGCATCCTATTACCCTAACACTGCTAATTATGAATCTACAACTAAAATTGTTGCACTAGTTCTTATGGTGACAAGTGTTGAGTCTATTAATATTATAATAATTGAGTATTCAATTGATGTTTTGCCAATCTCTTCCCCATACGTGGGTTTAGTGGCTTCATTTATATCAATGATTTAATATACCTCTACCTCTATTGTGGGGGTTGGGGTTATTGTGGAAATGGAAGAAATGGGTGCAATGGAAATGGATGTGCCTAATAGGGGTGTGGGAGATGGAAATGAAACTAATGGAATGGTAGGCATAGGGAGTTGAAAAATGGGAACTTGTGGGAGTGTGGAATCTAGAGCCATGAATGAATAAATTAATGTGTGGGGATACTCAAGGTTAATGAAATGGGAAAGGCAAGGAGAGATGAAAATGAAGCAATAGTTATCTGAGTGGTTGGGATGTCCAATAGGATTTTATTTATGATGATTGAATATGTGGATATATACTATTGTGTTATTAGTGATTGATGAGGTGGAGGTGATGAGTAAGGATGAGATGGAAGTAATTATGGAATAAGGGAGTGAAATTATGGAATATGGTGGAATTATGGAAGAGGGGAGTGGAAGTGAAACCTTAGTGTCCAATTTAGTTGATTAAACTATTGATAGTGTCATATTGGCTTGAATGTGTGGCTTGAATACATGGTGGAGTGGCTTGAGGTCACTAGCAGGGTTGTAGAGCTCCAATATTCAAAATTCACAAATTAACAATAAATTACAATAACCCTAATTTTATTTATATAAAATTTTCATTAAAATCCTCTAGGTTGGTTTTTGGGGGAGGTTCATAAATCTAGAGTCCAAGATCAACTTTTCAATGTTGTAAATTTACAATTTGCACTTTGACCTCCATATTCCATAGAATAGCTTGGTTATTTAAAAATGGGAAGGTAGAACTCAAATGTTGATATTTTTATCCCAAAAATGTTAAAATTAACTCTTCATAAGAACACTATAGTAATGAGATAAATGGTGTTTTTTTATATATTGAGCATTAAATTCACATTTGGCTTATAAGTAACATTTAATCAAGTGTACATCTTCTATAATCTTATATTGAAGGCTCAGATTCACTTGATAGGTTCCCTCTTCATGATATTAAAGGAATGATATACTAGGATTGGATTACTCGCTTATCTAAATTATGTAAGGAACACATTTTGACACTCATTTCATGAGGTGATATAATTTTTTTGTAAATTGAGATACTGATCATAGGAGGAATCTTGCAGAGTAAATGGAAAAATATTGCATGCAACATCCTCATGGATGACATTCATTAAGCTTAGAATGGACTTGAAATATTTGATGTGTTCCTCTATTATCTTCCCACTCGAGGGGTATAAGATAAGTAAATTCTTTTTTGGATTCCTTGATAGATCATGTTGGTCCCCAAGGATGGTAATGGTAGATCTAAGTAACAAAGGTTGAGCCATAAGAATATTGATAATCGGGATGTTTCTTATAAGAGAAGGTGTCCTAGATTGGTGTATCTTAGGGATGATAGGTATGGGCCTAGGAATCCTTGGATTTTACAATGGTGAAACCAAAAGGATAGTTTGGGATCTAAACCTTGTTAATCTCTTGGGTATTTCCAATGTAACTTTATGTAGTGACTAGACCCTATTATTGGGAAAATACACAAGTGGGCCCTCCTAGTGCCATATTTTTTTATGTTGATGTGGGTTTAATAAAAACCTCAAAATTTTTTAATGAGGTATCCTCTAATATTTTGGTATCTATATGGAATAGGGTTCCACTCTGAGGCACGAGTTGTAGGTATGTGGTTAAATAACTAGGTGATAGAATAACAAGTTGAGCTTATAGATTGTTTAACTAGGTTTTTTGGATGGATGCATGGAATCTAATCGAATGTAATCACTAGGAGAGATGGATGGGTGGATAATTATTCCATAATTGGTAGATCTCAAAAAAACTCAAAAGGGGAAAGAAGGGTAAGGGAAAAAAGAAGGTTTTGTATTCTTGAAAGGTAATTTCTAAGGTTGTATCTTTGGTGGATAAGTCTTTCCAAGACTAGTGTTTTTTATTTAAAGATATTACACATTAATAAAAAATAATGGTTTAGAATTTTGGGATAAAAAATATAGGATGTTTAATAACATCAAATAAAGGTTGCTCTTATTAGGGCTGTTATTATACACCCTTGTATAAAAGATTATAGTTGGACTAGGAAGTTATCTAGGGTAGTTATGGGTCCTAGAATTCTATATCAAAAGAGATACCTCTACACACATTTTAATATCAATTCAACATTTTATAACTAATTAAACTTATTGATCCTTAATTACTATTACAAATTTAAGATTAATATACATTAATTGAAATAATCAAATTCATCTGAAGCATTAACAAACTTTAAAATTATTGAATTAATGAAGTAAAAGAAACTTTAAATTTCATTAACACAGAGAGGGAAGCAAAAATAACAAACACAATTGCATGATAATCAATCTCTTAATCTCTTCTTGTATATTGATGTAAAACATTGACCCTTTGAAAATAAGGTTATACATGTATATAAATAACTTGGGGAAGGGGTCACCTCATCCTCCAATATTAGAAAACTTTGATTACATCCTAAATGACTAGATCATAAGTCTCAGTTACATGTCATAACTTATAGATACTTTAAACATGCAATGTGTGCATGCTAGAAAAAATAATTTATTTAATTAAAACATGGACATAACTAAAACTCAACTATTCATTCATAATAATTACATGAAAAATTGTACAAAAATAGCTTTTAACTTTAGGCTAAATCAACTCTTGCTTAATATTTTTCAAAATTATTTTTGGAACTTTCATTGTGCTTATTGTTGTGGATGTGGTGATTAGAGTTGTACTTGGTGATGAACTTGTTGATTGGAATATATTTATACTTATAGATGAACTATGAGGTGGAATTGATGTAGTTATTAAACTAGAAGGGGTTGTAGTTAATGGTAATGTTATTATTGACACTGTAGGTGGAGTCTAAAGAGAAGAATTGGTAGGTAGCATTAATGCTGATTTTTTCTTTTCATCAATCTCTTGGTAATATTTGTATGTCTTAGCATGTTGCATGTGAATTAAGTTAATGTCAAGAAGATGAGGTCTATTCACCCTAATTTTTTATTCCATCAACCTTATATGCTTTGTCTTGGTGGCTCAAAATCCAACTCGAAAGACTTCTACCTATGTTGCCTTCCTCATTATTGTGCTCAATTTTACTTCAATATCCTCCAAGATTAATCCTTGTAAACTCTATTTGAAACCATATAAAACTTGTTGAATAACCTAATCAAAAGTGGCCCAAGCTACTAGATTCCCTCTATTATTCTAGACTCTAGTCAATTCAAGCTCATTTAAAATTTATGTAGCTTGTTTTTCTTATTCTACAAGCTTATTCATGAGATCTTTAGAAGATGGCACCCAATCTTGAGCCTCTTATATTATAATGAGAAATAAATTAAATTCATTAAATACCTCTAAAGGGGTCATTAGATCGAGGTGGATGAATGCCTTATTAAGGGTATATAATACCAATTAATTTCATTTATTTTCATCTTCTCTAATAATCTTAAACAATTTTGTCATTAAATTCACATGTAAAGCTAATTGGTATCTCAAAGAATGAATTGTATCCAAAATTTCATATAAACTAAGTGATGTAATTTGTATATCATGTTTTATACTGAGGGGAACTTGTATCCCTTGATGCTACTCTCTGAGAGTTTCCAACTTTTCTTCTAGTTCTTGTTTGGCCAACTCTATTCCCTCACATATAACCAATACTACCTCAGTATAGGTATCCATATAGGACTTGAGGTCCTCAATCTATGGGTACTAACTCTTATTCTTATTCTACCTTTTTGAAAGGGAATAAACTTCTTCTCTTTCTTCTAAAATCAACCCTCTCTTAGAACTATCCTCAATCTTTATTTTCCTAACCCTTTGGACCAAAGCTATGGCTTTATAAAAAAGTGATATTATAATGTGAAGATAAATAATCTTTATATTATGCCTCTTAGATGTGAAATCTCCTAACTCCTTAGACCCATCTAGAAGAGTGAGCTTTGAAGGATCTGGTGGATGAGCTTCTATTTGTGCATGCTCCTTAGGTTTAGGTTTAGAAGAGGGTTTAGGTATTAAGGGAAATATTATTTTGGACTAGTTTATGTTCCTAAATTGTGGCATGGGGTTCACAACATACTCTAGTTTCTATTTTAAGGCCTTCTTAGTTGTCACTTCTATTGTGGTTTGGATTGGTGTTAAAGAAGGCAGGAGTGAACCTAATTGGGTAAAAAGGCAACTATTTGAGTGATGGGTTGGCTGATGGCTAGGGAAACATAAGTGAATATTTCAAGAGTGATATTAGATGTGGAAACTAGAAGAGTGGAGGCCAATTGCATGAAAATAAGACTAGTAGAAAGTGATTGTACAGTAATGGAAGTAAAAACAACTAGAATAGGTATGGTAGAAGCAATAGTGACAAAGATACAATTAATGATATGGGGCATGAATAAGTGAGCCTAGATAATCCAAATTAAATTTTAAACCTTTAAAAAATTCTTAATCAGTTATCATAATCATTCATGAATCATACACATCATTCATAGCAATGAACAAGAGAGACAATGCAAGATCAAACACATAACACATGACATATGTGGGAAACCCTCTTAGGGATAAAAACCACAAGAAATTGTAATTAGAATAATATATTATAATTAAAAAACTAATTTAGACCATATATAATTGATCAAGAAACTACAATCCCTTATTTAGTGAGAATAATCCCACAAGGCGATACAACACTTGTCTAGTTGAGTTGCCACAACAACTAGACCTTTACCAAGTTTCACCTTGTAAGGAGGTTACAACCCCTAGATGTTGAGCTTCCATAAAAACTATGAACACAACATATCTTAAGCATTTATTACCTACCAGTGTTATGGAGATAAAAAGTATATTATCTCTCTTTAACTCTGCACACTCAATACATACAAAGCCACCTTTTGGATCACACTAGACCTATTCACTCATCCTCAACCTATAATAACATTATTATAACATCATTAACATGACCCATAGGTCATACACATAGTCATCAGTCTACTCTACTCTACAAGTCATCTACTAGGCACTCTACCTCTCCTTCATTCCACAACTCTCACACACAATCCACTTACAAGTCTAGAAACCATCACATTTGGTTTCACTATTTATAGAACATTCATGATCATCACCATATTGGTTGGATAATAGGCATGAATTAACCATTAAATCATCTAACACATAAAGACATATCTTGATACCATCCACATAATTTTTCCATATCACACATGGGTCACCCTTAAGCAATTACACCTATCATATATGCCCTTGTAGCCTTTATAGGTCTCATAGAGACCTATTCACCAATTTAGCACTTCATATATAAAAATAATAACATAGGACCATTTTAAATTGCATATTTCCACTCCATATGACCCCTTTGACATTCTTAAATGCTTATAGTCATCATTACACTCTTTTGTACAAGCTCAATCAACTCAAACAATAGCCTTGCTCATAAGAGCACCATAAATGAACACACAATCAACTTATTAAGATTTTTTCATACTTAAGATATATTTATAATACCTCTAAAATCCATATAAATTATCCTCATAGAGTCTACAACACACTTCAATATCTAAGTCATCATGAAACATTGAAACAACATCAACACAAGCTTAATTACCCTTCTTGGGTTACTTGTAGAACATGCATGAAAACATAGTCAACTTTGAACCTTAATAACTTATACTATACACAATTTTATATATTTAATTATATATTTATAAATACCCCTGGAGTCCTCTACAAGTTCACTTTTTACACCATGACCAAATTCTACATAGATCAAAAGATATGGCCCAAAAACTAGACACTAGTTTTTCCTTTATTAAATTTAAATATTTGAATTCAAATAGTCACAATTAAACCTTATAAAATTGACCTCATCTCATGAAATATTGACTCAATATGCACCATCAATCTCTATAGGATTATCCTTGCTTTAATAATGTTAGATAGCTATCACTTTGACCTATTGACTTTAATACACATTATTGATCTAAATAAGTATGAACACCCACTCACCATTAATCCTTGGAAGAAGATATATCTTTATCTCTACTTCACATTAAACATAAAACACTAGGCACCATCTCGTAGCATCCTGACATCTTGGAATGAACATGCTCTATTGATCCTTTTGTAAGGAGCTCGATCTTTAACTTTGTTAACCAATAAACACTTTGACCCATTTGACTTACTATGCACTATAGATATATATGTATGAACTCCCATGAACCATTGTACATTCATTTGGTCCTAATATTTAACATCATGCAAATATGATTAAGTATGGTGACCATTGCTTATTTGCCTAGAAGGCCAACTTTGGACCTCAATAACTTTTACTGTGCATAGGTGTATGATCTAAAATTTGGACCATATGATATGCTTACATAGGAGAATCCAACCATTATAAAACTAATCTTGAAACCTTATCACATGTGAGATATAACCCCATTAATTTTCTCACTTATATTTCTTTTGCCATAGAGCTAACTATGTCAAGAACTACTTATAAGACCAACTTTGTACATGCATATATTTTGATACGCTTCATTGCATGACCTAAAACTTAGCACAAATAAATTAGGCATAAAAATTAGTAAACATATATGATAATTTTATCCTTAAACCTACACATGTGATAAATATAATTACATCAAAATGCCTAAATTTTTCTTGCCACATTGTAAATTTGGCTATGGGAAAACACTATTAAACTACCTAGGAGCCCAACTTTACACTTGCATATCTTGTGTTACACTTCATTGCATGACCTAAAATTTAGTGCATAAAAACTAGGAACAAAGGTGATCACATCCATATGACCAACTCCCTTAACTCATCCACACATGGCAATTATGACATCATCAAACTACCTAGTCAAATTTTCTGGCACTGGACCCAAAGTGTCTAGATACAAATTAAGGACTACTAGAAGAAATCCATTTATGAAAAAAATAACTCCAATAATATTTGACCTATAATAGGACCTATTAGACATTTTAAAATGACCATACTGTTAGGGTGTGGAGCTAAAGCTTCACCAAGGAGCATACAAAATAGTTTCAGGTTTACACAGTCACCAGCATCGGTCAAGAGCGACCAACGTCGATCAGTGGTAGTTAGAGGAACACCAACGTTGGTAGTGGGTCGGCTGACGACGGTCACATGCAGACTGGCAGGAACTGGTGTCGGTTACCTGTGTGTCCAGAAAGCTATTTTTGAGGACAGAAGCGAGTGTTTGCATGATGAGTTTAAGTCTTAGTCTTAAGTTCGCGTTTCTATTATTGGCAAGATTGTTTTTAGAGCCCTTGTTCAAGAGGCTTAACTGTTTGTTGTAAGAGCATGCTCAAGTTTCCTAATTATATATGTAGGAAAGATCTTCTTAGCTTAGTGTGTGAGTATGAGTAGAACATTGTGAATGTTTAAGGACAGTACAGAGTTATATCAATCCAGGTTGTTGGAATTGATTGTACTTGAGAGAGAGAGCTCTTAAGGAATAGAGATCTAGTGTGAGATCTTGTGCATCTGAGAGAGGTGTGGAAGAAAGAAGTTTCTTCAATTGTATTCCTTTTGTAAAGAGTTTTAATACAAGTTTTCAGAGTGGTTTCTTATATCTCTTGTTCTGTGCTATTTATCATTCTAGTTGCTTATCTATCTGATTTACTTCCACATTTATTGCTTTCACAAGTGTAATCCATTGTTGGTTGATCCTCAACAAGTGGTATCAGAGCTTAGGTTCACTAACAGGTGGTTCAGATCTGTGTAGTGTGTTTGGATTACAGGTTGCTCACAGGGGTTTCTACAGGGATTTCTGTTTGAGTGGGAGAAGCAATGGCAGAAGAAAGTAAGTTGAGAATGGAAAAGTTTAATGGCAAGAACTATCAACATTGGAGAATGCAGATAGAGGACTATATATATCAGAAAGATCTTTACTTACCGTTAGGTGGGATTACAAAGAAGCCCAAGGACATGGAGGATGAAGAATGGGAAGTTCTTGACAGAAAGGGTCTGGGGTCTATAAGACTGAGTCTAGCATCCACTGTGATATCTAATTTATCACAGGCTAAAACTACGGTAGAGTTAATGACTATGCTAGCAAATTTGTATGAAAAACCCTCAGCTTCTAATAAGGTATATCTTATGAAGCAGTTATTTAATTTGCATATGCAAGAAGGTGGATCTGTTTCTAATCACCTGAATGATTTCCATGGAATTGTTAATCAGTTAAGTTCAGTCAATATTGTATTTGATGATGAAATAAAAGCTCTTTTAATATTATGTTCTTTGCCTGAAAGCTGGCACGGCTTGGTAATGGCAGTTTCTAATACTGCATCTACTTCAAATATTTTAAAAGTAGAGGATGTTGTTAGTGTTATCTTGAATGAGGAAATTCACAGAAAAGCACAGAAGAGACATCTGGGAATGCTTTAAATCTCGAGAGCAGGGGAAGGCAAAAAGAAAGGAGCAAGAGGAGATCAAGATCTAAGTCTAAGGGAAGAGGCAGATCCAAATCTAGAAATGGCAGAAGGCCACAATGCTGGAACTATGGAAAGTTGGGGCACATAAGCAGAGATTGCTGGTTAAAGCCTAAGGAGGACAATCAACACGAAGGAAAGGAAGAGACAAAGGTTGCAGGTATTGCACAAGATGCTCTAATTTTCTCTTTGCATAATAACATAGAATCTTGTGTATTAGATTCTGGTGCATCTTTCCATGCCACCCCTAATAGAGAATATTTCAGTGACTATATCCATGGAGATTTTGGAATAGTGTACTTAGGGGATGATTAGCCTTGTAAGATTACTGGCAAAGGTAAAGTGCAGCTGAAGATGCAGAATGGCAACACATGGGTGTTAAGAGATGTGATGCATGTTCCTAGTTTGAAGAGAAATTTGATTTCTACAGGAAAGCTAGGGGATGAGGGTTGTATAGTAACTCTCACAGCAGATTCTTGGAAGGTGACCAAGGGTGCACTTGTTATGGCCAGAGGTAAGAGAGAAGGTACTCTCTATTTGTGTAATTGTGTTACTAACAAATCTCCTTCTGTATTATCTACTTCAGATGTGGATGCTAAATTATGGCACTCAAGGCTTGGCGACATGAGTGAGAAGGGGATGTCAAGTCTTAAGTCTAAAGGTATGCTTTCAGATTTGAAAAGTATGGATCTAGAATTTTGTGAGCATTGTGTATTTGGAAAACAAAAAAGGGTTAGTTTTCTCAAGACTGGGTCTACTAAGAAAAGGCATAAGTTGTAGCTTGTTCACATAGACGTGTGGGGACCGGCTCAGGTAGCCTCTATTGGAGGATCACGGTACTATGTTACGTTCATAGATGATGCTATAAGGAAGGTATGGATCTACTGTATTAAAAAGAAATCTGATGTTTTTGAGACTTTTAAGATTTGGAAAGCTATGGTTGAGAATGAAACAGGCAGAAGATTGAAGTGCTTGAGATCTAACAATGGCAGTGAGTTCTACAGTCTTAAGTTTAACTGGTATTGTTATACACACAGAATTTGTAGGCAAAGGATGGTTCCAAGGACACCTCAGCAGAATGGTATTGCTGAAAGGATGAACAGAACAATCATGGAGCATGCAAGATGTATGAGATTGCATGCTGGGTTGCCCTTAGAGTTTTGGGTAGAAGCTGTTGACACCGCAGTGTACCTGATTAACAAAGGACCCTCTACAGCTCTAGATGGTGGAATTCCAGAAGAGGCATGGACAGGTAAAAAGGTAGATCTCTCATATCTCAAAGTTTTTGGTTGTGAAGCCTTTGTACACGTAGATAAGGAAAATAGAAAGAAGCTTGATGCTAAGTCTATGAGGTGCACATTTATTGGCTATGGCTCAGATGATTTTGGTTTCAGATTTTGGAATCTAGGAACTAACAAGGTAATTAGGAACCATGATGTTGTTTTCAATGAAAGAGTGATGTATAGTGATCAAATGAGGAAGATGAATCAATCTGGGCAGAGCAATGAAGAATTGGACAAAGTTATGGTCCAAAATGAGCTCACAGGAAAAATAAATAATCACTTACAAGAAAACACAAAGACCAACGTTGGCAGGTTAGGAACCAGCGTTGGCAGTATAGAAACTGATGTCGGCCATACAAAGACCGACATTGGTAGAACAGGCACCAACGTCGGCCAGGAAGAACTGGCGTCGGCTAGTAATAGGTCTACAGGTGGCCGAGGTCGGTCACTGTCAGAAAATTTGGGTGGACAGCATGTTGAGAACGAGTCTAAAACGCCCATCAGGAGGTCAGAAAGGGTAAGTAAGCCTCCAATTAGATATTCTCCTTTCTTATACTATTTATTGCTAACTGATGGTGGAGAACCAGAGAGTTTTGAAGAAGCATTACAGGTGGAGTCTAGGAATAAGTGGGAGCGTGGCATGGTTGAGGAGATGGAGTCCTTAAGAGAGAACCAAACATGGGATTTGGTTGAATTGCCAGCTGGTAAGAGAACACTGAAGAACAGATGGACCTACAGGTTGAAGGAAGGTGAGGATGGACAGATGAGATATAAGGCCAGATTGGTAGTGAAAGGATTTGCACAAAAGCTAGGTATTGACTTTGGTGAGATTTTTTCTCCTATTGTTAAGATGACTTCTATAAGGGTTGTATTATCTTTGGTTGCTTTTGAGGATTTGCATCTTGAGCAGCTAGATGTTAAGACAACGTTTCTTCATGGAGATTTGGATGAGGAAATATATATGGAACAGCCAGAAGGATTTGAGGTCAAGGGTAATGAGAAGTTAGTGTGCAGGTTGAAGAAAAGCTTGTATGGCCTCAAGCAAGCTCCTAGGCAATGGTATTTGAAATTTGACAGGTTTATGACTGAGCATGGCTACAGTAGGTGTCAATCTGACCATTGTGTATATTTTAAGAGATTTGATAATGGTAGATATATTATTCTATTGTTGTATGTAGATGATATGCTGGTTGCAGGATCTCACATGCAGGATATCTCTGAGCTTAAGGTGAAATTAGCTCAAACGTTTGCTATGAAGGATTTGGGAGCAGCAAAGAAAATCCTTGGCATGAGCATTAAGAGAGATAGGAAAAATCACAGGTTGATATTGTCTCAAGAGGATTATGTGGACAAGGTGTTGAAATGGTTCAATATGCAGGATGCTAAACTTTTAAGCACACCTTTGGCTAGACATTTTAAGTTAAGTAAAGAACAATGTCCTAATTCACATGATGAGGTAGAGTACATGAGTAAGGTTCCATATTCTTCCGCGGTAGGGAGTTTGATGTATGTAATGGTGTGTACTAGACCAGATATTGCCCAAGCAGTGGGAGTTGTAAGTAAGTATATGGCCAATCCAGGGAAGGAACATTGGAAAGCAGTTCAGTGGATCCTTAGATATCTAAAAGGAACCAGCAGTAGACACTTGTGCTATGGAGGTTCAGATACTTCTCTACATGGTTATGTAGATTCAGATATGGCAGGTGATTTGGATGGCAGGAGGAGCACCACAGGTTATGTTTTTACTGTAGGTGGAACGGTGGTTAGCTGGATATCTAAGTTGCAGAAGGTTGTAGCCTTGTCAACTACAGAAGTAGAGTATATTGCAGCCACAGAAGCTAGCAAGGAGATGATATGGATGACACGGTTCATGGAAGAGCTTGGAAGGGAGCATGGGAGTTATAGATTGTATAGTGACAGTCAGAGTGCAATCCATTTGGCTAAGAACTCAGCCTTTCACTCAAGAACCAAGCACATACAGCTAAGGTACCACTTCATACGACAGGTATTGGAAGATGGTGAGTTGAAGCTGGAGAAAATCCATACATATAAGAATCCTGCTGATATGCTAACCAAGCCAGTTACAAAGGAGAAGTTGAATCTTCATTCAACTTCTGTTGGTCTTCATGATTGAGTTGAAGATGGAGGAGCTAGAAGATGTTGCTGTACAGGTACTGGTGCAGCTGTTTATCTCCAAGTGGGAGATTGTTAGGGTGTGGAGCTAAAGCTTCACCAAGGAGCATACAAAATAGTTTTGGGTTTACACAGTCACCGGCATCGGTCAGGAGCGACCGACATCGGTCAGTGGCAGTTAGAGGAATGCCAACGTCGGCAGTGGGTCGGCCGACGACGGTCACATGCAGACTGGCAGGAACTGGCGTCGGTTACCTGTGTGTCCAGAAAGCTATTTTCGAGGACAGAAGCGAGTGTTTGCATGATGAGTTTAAGTCTTAGTCTTAAGTTCGCATTTCTATTATTGGCAAGATTGTTTTTAGAGCCCTTGTTCAAGAGGCTTAATTGTTTGTTGTAAGAGCATGCTCAAGTTTCCTAATTCTATATGTAGGAAAGATCTTCTTAGCTTAGTGTGTGAGTATGAGTAGAACATTGTGAATGTTTGAAGGACAGTACAGAGTTGTATCAATCCAAGTTGTTGGAATTGATTGTACTTGAGAGAGAGAGCTCTTAAGGAATAGAGATCTAGTGTGAGATCTTGTGCATCTGAGAGAGGTGTGGAAGAAAGAAGTTTCTTCAATTGTATTCCTTTTGTAAAGAGTTTTAATACAAGTTTTCAGAGTGGTTTCTTGTATCTCTTGTTCTGTGCTATTTATCATTCTAGTTGCTTATCTATCTGATTTACTTCCGTGTTTATTGCTTTCACAAGTGTAATCCATTGTTGGTTGATCCCCAACACATACTCATCCTTTAACATATTTAACCATGTCAAAGTCAGATCAAGCCTCCTTCAAGTATACTAGGATAATCATATTTTCACACATTATCATTATCACTTAGACTATCAAGGTAATTCATCTTCTCACTTGAACACTTCCATGACATCACCATGAAATCATTGAAAATTCTCTAATAATATCCCCATTTATCATTGATGCCAAGACCCATCATGAAACAAAATATAGCTCACCTTCCTTCTCTCTCTTTAAGCACTCTCACAATAGGAATCTTATTCCCCTTTGACATAATGACAAAGTGGGAACTAAATCATCCTAAAGACCTTAACGAACCATAAATATGAGAGGATAAATATGATACAAAGTCCCACTTACCTTGAGCCAACCTTTTCTTGCCTTGACAACTTTCTCTTGCTCCATGCCAACACGCTCTTCAACCAATGAAGAAAGAACACATAAAATACTAAAATCTGATGAAACTCACCAAGAAACATTTAAGAGGGACTCCCCCTATTATATCTAAGCCATTTCACCTCTTGATAATCTTTGTGTCTCCATACCCCATGAAGAACCACCATACATGATTTATAGCATCTTCTTTGAAGCCACCTCTATAATCACTAATAGAACTTCATGACATTCCATCAATCTTATTAAGCCACTTGGTAACACCCATCTTGACCCTATACTAAATCTACTTCACAAACCTATGGATCAAGATTATGAACTTATTACTCTCCCTTAACCAAAGACCTTCTATTGATTCACATAGAAAAAAATGACACCCAAACTTTGTCTTAGATACTCAAATGTAGCTTTTGACAATGTTTGGTCACAATATCTACAAGTTACTCTTTTGTAGGGGCAAGATCTGACTTAACACATTGATTAATCAATTTTTATCTCAAAAAATGATATATAATAGGGATGTGTTTAGTTTTTAAGTGCATAACAGGATTCTTTGAGATAGTGATTACACTAGTATTGTCACAATAAATAGGACAAGGTCCATTCTATCTTACCTTATGATCCTTCAAAGTTTGTTTCATCCACATTAATTGAGTGTAAAAAGAGGCATATACAATATACTCAACTTCTATAGTTGATAGAGAAACTAAGGCTTGCTTCTTTCTTAGCTAAGACACCAAGAATTCCCCCATGAAAAATACCCCACCACTGGTACTCCTCCTATCATCCACACATCTTGCCTAATCTACATTAGTATAGGATTTCAAAGAGAATTCTATTCTCCTAGGATACCATAAACCATACTCTATGGTGCCTTTGAGATATCTCAAGATCCTTTTGACTGATTTCAACTGAGATTCTCTAAGGTTAGATTAAAACATTCATACAAGACCTACTTCTTGTATGATGTCAGGCCTAGAAGTACTAAAGTACAAAATACTTCCAATCATGGATCTAAACAAAGTTTGATCAATTTTTTGTCAGTCATCCAGTTTACTTAACTTGCATCTTATGATCATTGGAGTACCTATTGGCTTACAATCCATCATGTCAAACTTTCTTAGCATATCCTTGATGTATTTAGCTTGTGAAATGAATATCCCTACATCAAGTTGATTAATTTTTAATCCTAATAAAAAAGATAGTTCTCCCAACATTAACATTTTAAACTCAATCTTCATAGTATCTACAAATTCTCTACTTATTTTATCATTGTTGGATCTAAAAATTATGTCATCAAAATATAAAATAATAATCAATTAATAATTTCCTTCTATCTTAATGTACAAATTACCCTTTTAAAATCTTGACTTAAAAGATACTTATCTATCATGTCATACCAAGCTCTAGGAGCTTGTTTATGACCATACAGAGCCTTCTTCAATTTACACACAAAGTCTTGATTAATTGAAATGAAGTATCCTTCAGGTAACTCAATGTAGACTTCTTCTTATAAATTTCCATTTAATAATGCATATTTTACATCCATTTGATAAACCTTAAAACCTTTGAAACATGCATATGCCAATAAGAGTCTAATTGCTTACATTCTTGCCACAGGAGCAAAAGTCTCATCAAAATTTATTCCTTCAACCTGAGTATATCCTTTACACACCAATATATCCTTGTTCCTTGTTACTTCTCCTTTCTCATTCATATTTTTTTTGAAAACCCACTTGGTACCTATCACATTTTTATCTTTTGGACAAGAACTAAGTCCCATGTTTCATTTTTTTTATTTGATCAATTTATTCATCCATCGCATCATTCCAAATTTCATATTGTATAGATTCCATAAATGTTATGGGATCAAACATGGATAATAGATCTAAGTATTTTTGTTTTGATTGATCAACATTCTCCTTCTAGTCTGAAATCTTACATCAAAATTTCTAATAACTTGAGATATTGGATGATCTTTCTAAATTCTTCTAGATGGAGCTCTAGAGTCTTGTATTTATTCCTCATCTTCATCTTCATCATTGTTTGCAATAGAATTATGAATTGAGTCACTTACCTATAATTTTGGCTTCTTGACTCTAGTTATTTCATATATCCTTACATTTGAACTTTCAACAATCTTGTGAAGTCTCTTGTTGAAGCACCTATAGGTACTACTAATAGAAGAATAACCTAAGAAGATGCCCTCATTAGATCTTGAATACAATTTTCCAATATTCTCTTCATCTCTTTTGATGAAGCACCTACTCCCAAACACTCTAAAATGTTTAACATTAGTTTCTCTATTCTTCTATAACTCATAAGGAGTCTTATTATTTACTATAATTTAAAACCTATTTAGGATATAAACTAAAGTGTTGGCTACCTCTTCCCAATAATCATTTGATAATTTTGCATCTTGAATCATGGTTCTACTCATCTCTACAATAGTCCTATTATTCCTTTCAACCACACCATTCTATCATGGTGTTCTAAAAGTAGAATATTGTCTTCTTATCCCTTGTTCTTCATAAAAATCATCAAACTTATGAGACCAAAACTCACCTCCTCTATCTTATCTCACACACTTGATCTTTGAATATTTATCATTTTCTACAAGAGCTTTGAATGCCACAAATTTTTCAAAAGCTTCTAATGTTTATTTAAGAAAGAATATCCAAGTCATCCTAATGAGAGAATAAAGTAGATATTATCTTGAATACTTTGAGTTCTCATAGGTCCACATAGATCAATGTGGATCAACTCAGATGGATCTATAGTGGAGAATTCCTTGGTTTTTTATCTTCTCTTGGTTTGCTTCCCATGAAGACATGCCTTGCAAAGAGAACGGGGAATCTTATAAATCTTAGGCATATGCCTTAACAACCCCTTTAAACTAATTTTTACCATATTATCAAAATTTATATGTCTAATCCTTCTAATCCAAAACCATCTTTCTTCCAATTGACTCACGAGGCACTCTTCCTTCTTGGATTCATGGAATATATACATGTTTTTATCTATTTTATGAACATTTGCAACTAATTTTCTAGATTTTGCCTTTCTTATTTCACATACATTATCATGAAAAGTTATAATATTTCTCTGTTTACATATTTGGATCACACTTAAAATATTATGTTTCAAACCTTATACATATAAGACATTATTAGTCCTAGTATGACCATTGTCTAAACTCATAGTACCTTTGCTGACTATGTTAGTAGATTTGTTATCACCAAATCTAACTTCACCTGGGTTGGTCTTTGTGAGAGAGATAAACTTGATCTTATATCCTAGCATATGATTTGGGCATCCACTATCTATAAAAAATATCTTGTTCTCATCTTCTTGAGTATGCAAGGATGCTTGAACAAATAATGACTCTTCCTTTTGTGATCTACTTCGATTTTGCCTCTTTTCTTATTTAGACTTAGTCTCCTTCAACCATTTGATGGTGTCAATAACTTATATATTCTTTTTACAAAAATATCTTTTGTAGTTTTCATATATATGACCTTATTTGTTACAATTATAGAATATGAGATCCTTTTTGATCTCTGAAGAGAGAGCACAGTCCCTATATCTATGACCAAAATTATTGTAGGAGAATCAATACCCATTAAAGACATTATTCATATTTGACCTCATTTTTTCTTGATCAATACTGATCCATGAATTTCATTCTTGACCCTTTTGGTGGAGATGGAATCCCTTGTGTCCTTAGATAAGAGCACATCTAAGTAAGTCATGAATTTACTTTCTAATTGTTCCATTCTTTGATTGAGATCTTTATTTATTATGACTTGTAGATTCTTGACTATTGCCTCTAGATCTTGTAATTATGTCTTCACACCATCCATGCTTGCATTAATTTTTGATAAAGAACACACTATATTATCTTTAAGACAAGTCATAACCTCTTTATCATCCATTTTACCTTTGATCACCTTCAAGTGGTTAGAATTTGTAAGAAGGATTCAATCTGATACCAATTGTTAAAGGTACAATCACTAAAAATGGAGGGTGAATCAGTGAGCTTAAATAATCCAACTTCAATTTCAAACCTTTCAAAAACTTAGTCAATTATCACAAGCATTTAGGAAGCATACACATCATTCATAGCAATGAACAAGAGAGACAATGAAAAATCAAGCACAAAACACATGAAATATGTGGGAAACCCTTTTGGGGAAGAAAACACACTAGAACTTGCAAATGGACTACTATCATATGATAAAAATAACCAATTTATACTAACTACAACTAATTAAGGAACTACAATATCTTATTTAGTGAGACTACAATCCCACAAGGTGCTACAACACCTATCTAGTTGAGTTGCCACAACAAATAGACCTTTAGCAAGTTTCACCTTACAAGGAGGCTATAACCCCCTAGATTTTGAGCTACCACAATGAAACCTATGGAAAAAACATATCCTTATAATTTATTTCCTACCAATCTGATGGAGATACAAAGTATATTAGTTTTATTTAACTTTGCACACTCAATACATCCAAAACCACATTTTGGATCACACTAGACCTTTTTGATCATCCTCAACCTATAAAAGCACTATTATGACATAAGTAAAATGAATCTTCAGGCATGAAAAAATTCCTCAATCTACTCTACTCCTTAACTCATCTAATAGTCACTCTACTTTTCTTTCACTCCACAACTCTCACACACACTCCACTTATAAGTCTAGAAACCATCACATTTGGTTTCACTATTTATAGAACATTCATGATCATCACCATTTTGGTCAGCCAATAGACATGTCTTAACCCTTAAAGCATATGACACACTGATATATATCTCAATACCATCCACATAGTTTTGTCATATCACCCATGGGTTACCCTTAAGTAGTTACACCTATAAAATGGGCCCTTGTAGTCTTTATAGGTCTCATGGAGACCTATTCACCCATTTAGCACTTTATCGAGTAAACTAAGAACATAGGACCAATTTCAATTATAGAGTTCCACTCCACATGACCCCTTTGACATTATCAAATTCTTACATTCATCATTTCACTCTTCAGTGCAAGCTCAATAAACTCAAATAATAGCCTTATTTATAAGGACACCATGAATGAACACATAGTTAACTTCTTAATATTTGTTCATAATAAATATCAATTGATAATACCTTAAAAATTCATATATATTATCCTAATGGAGTATAAAATTCTCTCTAATATATAATTCATCATGAAACATAAAAAAAACATCAACACAAGCTCAATTACCCTTCTTGGGTTACTTATATAACATGCATGAAAACATAGTAAAATTTAAACCTTGATTTTACACTATTTTATATCTTCAAATATATATATATATATATATATATATATATATATATATATATATATATATATATATATATATATATATATATATATATATAGATTCACCTTGTATTCCTCCACAAGTTATATTTTTACACCATGAGTAAATTTTGCATAGATCAAAAGATATGGCCCAAAAACTAGACATTGGTCTTTCCTTTGTTAAATTCAAATATTAAAATTCAAACAGTTACAATTAATCCTTAGATAGTTGACCTCATATTGTGAAATTTTTAAATATTTAATCAATGCACATAATCAATCTCTGTAGTATTTTCCTTACTTTAACAATGCTAGACAACTATCACTTTAACCTCTTGACTTTAATATGCACTGTTGATCTAAATTAATATGAATACTCACTCACCATTGATCCTTAGAAGAAGCTTGATCTTTATATCTACTCAATTTTAAACATCAAACACTTATCACCATCTCATATCATCCTAACATCTTGGAATGAACACACTCTATTGATCCTTTTATAAGGAGGTCGATCTTTAACTTTGTTAACCAATAAACTCTTTAACCCATTTGACTTATTGTGCACCATAGATCTATATTTATGAACTCCTAGGAAATATTAGATCTCCATCTAGTCCTAATATTTAAAATCACTCAAAAAATAATATGGGGACCATTTCTTATCTATTTTTAAGGCCAACTTTGGACCTCAATAATTTTTACTGCACTTAGACGTATGATCTTAAATTTGGACCATATGATCTATTTATATAGGATAATCCAACCATGTGTTAAAATTATCCTAAAAAATTCTCTTATGCAATATATAAATAAATTAATATACTCACTCATATTTCTTCTACCATAGAGCTAACTATGTCAAGAACTACTTTGAAGGCCAACTTTGCACATGCATATCTTTTGATGTGCTTTATTATATGACCTAAAAATTAATGAAAATAAACTAGGAACAAAACTAAACAAACCCATATGATAATTTTATCCTAATAAATAAACATGTTTAAAATATAACTACATCAAGATTCCTACTTAGCTTTTCTTGCCACATTGTAAATTTGGCTAAGTATGGGAAAACACTGTCAAACTACTTGGGATCCCAATTTTGCACTTGCATATATTATGTTGCACTTAATCACATGAAATGAAATTTAGTTTAATAATAAATACAAAAAAATGTGATAATAACCATATTACCAACTCCCCTTGACTCATCCACATGTGTAAATTATGATGTCATCAAACTACCTACTTATATTTTCTGCTATTGGACCCAAAGTGTCTAGATGAAAACTATAGACTACTAGAATAAATCCACTTATGAACACAAGCACTCAAATCATCCTTGACCTCTTATAAGACCCATTTCACATGTTAAAATCAGCATATTCATCCCTAAACATATCTAACCATTCCAAAACTAGATATCAACCAAGCCTCCTTTAAGCATACTAGAATAATCATATTTGCACATTTTGTCATTATCACTTAGACTATCAAGGTACTTCATCCACTCACTTGGAAAATTAAATGACATAATTTACAAATCTCCAATAAATAGATGATGAAATTAAATGTAAATGGCCTCAAGGGGTAGAAAAAAGATCACCTTTACCATAAAAATCACCATTGAGAGGTGCCTTTGCTTTTAGTGCTTGCAAGCTCAAGACTTTGGCTTGCTATAGTTCCTCCTCATCCACATATTTAATTGGATCACATTATATTAAATTTTGTGCTTCCTTGAGTGGTTACATATATGGGATATGAGGTCTATCCCCCTTTGGTTTCCTTTGATAATATTATGTCTTTTTCCTCACTTATGGAATAGTCACTTGTTGGGGAAGGGGAGGGGTAGTCGTGCTGGATGTTATGGATATTAAAGCCACCATAATTGGTGTCATTTATTATTCATAATAATATTCTAATAAAAGTATCCCCATTTATTCCATAGTGGTGTCCTTTTCTTGTGTCATATCCTCTTCTAACACCTTCTTAACTCTCCTTAGTTTAATAACTAATGCTTAAATTGGAGTAATCTATTCCTCTTCTTGCCAAGCAAGAGAAATTATCTCTTCTAGATATTAATATTGTTCATGTTATTAAATAATTGATGCTTCAACTACCAATTGTTTTTTCTCTTATTTTTTGTTTTGAGACATGAATGTATGTTGCGGATCTTGTCCCTAGTCTACTAGTTGTTGGTATGGCCTGCAACTCTAGAAGTCAGAGGATATCCATCCTCCTGGTGATGGGATCCTAAATTTTTCTTGGATGAGTGTGAGGGAGGGTTCAAATTGTATTACCCTCAATAATTATTCACTCAAGCCCACTATCACTACTCTTTCTTTTGCTTCCTCATCATCCTTGGCTTTAAGAAATAGAAAGTCATGATCAAATGGCTCATGTTTATATGAGTTTCTAAGGTTGTGGATATTTTGATGGGATTTTCCTAAGGGGTTCCAATCCCTATGGGGTAGATTAGCTAATGCATATGTTCTCTTCACATTCCTATCTTCCCTAAATTTCCTCTTGATGGTGTATTATATCCTCCCAATAGTGATATGGGAGTCATGGAAGGTACCTTTCTTGTTATTTATTAGCTCTTCATCTATACCATTCCATGTCTGGAAGGAAAATTATTATTTGGACACCTTGTAAGGAATGAACTTGGGAAGCTGAAGAGGATCCAACTTATAACCAAAAAATATGATAATGATGTAATAAGGGTAAAGCTAGTAGTCTCCCACATTAGTAAGTGTTTTGGTAATGTTGGGTGAAATCCTAGCTAAAGGTTAATCATGAATGGCCATCTAAACCTGAGGGTAGAGGTCCTCTACAATTATGGAAATGTTACTAACACATGATTATATATGAATGAAAGAGTAAAAGTCACATATTTTGTTCTTGATAACATCAATTTTGGGATTCTATAAAAACCCCATTATGTCTGTACACTATTCCCCTGACTACATCTAGTAGGTATGACATCATATCAAAATTTCCCCCTTGGGGCCTCTTATCTTTGTACATAATTTATTCTTGTAGGCAGGCACTAATGACTTTGCCCAATGCATATGTATGCTCTGAAGTAATGAGTAGGTCTAGTAGGGGTAACCACTCTAGATACAAGAAGTGGATGCTCAAGTGGCTGAAGAGTTAGTTCAAAAATGTCATGCTTATGAAAATCCCCATCCTAAATATGGTGATAAGGATGAGATTATTAATGTATTATTTTATAGTAAAAATCTCACCTGGGAGAAGCCACTTTCCTAGTTCTCACTCTGCATTGTTTCCTTTCTTCTAAGTGACTATGGTATGCAAGTTAAATGTAAAGTATAGGATATGGAGACTAAAATACCTCATGAATTCTTCTCCAGATATGTACATGATAATTGTGTTTTTGTTAATATAGTGCAAATAACCATAATTTATAATTTGATCCTCAAAGAATAGACCTTGTAAAAATTCTATACATGGCATGACATCTGACTTGATGACTACGTAGCGAAAGACTTATCATTTGAATGGGAACAAGTCCATTATAGTTTGTTTCTCCTAGTTGAGATATATTATTTCAATGCAAATGATTTCATGTTTTATATGACCTACCATAATTTAAGTAATTGGGATAGAGGCCATTAAACATAGTTGCATCAAAAATCGTGTCTAAGTATTCATTAGAGTCCTTGATGGAAAACCTAGAGGGTGTTAAAGGTCCCTTATATGACATAGATAAAGGTGCCATGTCTATCTGATGGATGCTTATATTATTTAACATTTTGAAAATGGTAGGCACTAAAATAAATTATGCGAGTTACAAGTCATTTTGGTCACATTTAGGGCTTTTAAGAATGTAGAAGGCTATGTTTGCCCGAGTTCTTGAAAATTTAATGAGATGAACTTGGTTGGGGGTTTGATGTTATATCTTTATGCATTCATTCTAGTTTATGTGAAATTAATAACCAACATCTATGATTTCATCACCTTCATTTAATTTGAACTTAATCACCTAGTCTTAGTGTACATGCCATGTAGGATGCTTGTTCATTCAAGGTACCACGATGTTGCCTTTCTCTTTTGACATTTTTCATTATATGGTTTAGTCAGGGAAGTAAAAAATGTGAGTTTGGGCCTAAAATACCCCAACAAACAAAATTATCTTCATATAAATTCATTTCCAAATAATTTATCTAAAATTCAATGAAGAAATAGTTCTCAAAGACTAAGTACTATTCAAAAATATTATAGTTCAGGTGGAAATTTTCACATAGAAAGTTTCCAAAGATAAAGTTTTTGAATGAAAGCTTCCAAATGAATATGTTTGTCTGAAACCAAAGTTCCAAAAAGAAAGGTTCACATTACTTCTAATGATGAAAGTTTCTATTTTTTTTTTCAAAGAGAAACCTTTTGAAGAGAAAGTTGTCGAATGAAAATTTGTTGAACAAAAACCTTCCAAAGAGAAATTCTCCCACTTGAACAAAGTTTTTGAAGAGAAACTTCCCAAAGTAAAGAATTAAACTAGAAAAAATGATCCAAAGTAAATCTCTTGAAGATAAAGTTTTTGAAGAGAAAATTTTTGAAGACAAAGTTTCCAAATGAAATATCTAGAAGAGAAAGTTGTCAAATGAAAATTTGCCTAAAAAAAACCTTTTGAAGAGAAAGTTGTCAACCAGAACAAAGTTTTCAAAGAGAAAGTTTTTATAATACCTACCATTCATAGCAATTCTTCCCAAATTTCCATTAATAGATTAATTTGAATAGTTATTTTCAAATGGAAAATAAGTGTACCCCAATGTGATTCAATTTTCAAAACACCAAGCTTCTACAGATAATAAGAACCAACACCAACATAGACATACCCAAATAAAATATACATCATCTAAAAAATAAATGGGGTCCCCACTTTTCAAATAAAAATACAAGGTGGGGTGTGTTGAATACAAAATCACCTTTTTCATATCAACCTCCATTATCAGAAAGAGATATGTTAGATTGCATTCAAGTGGATTTTTTAATACCTCATGAAGAGGTTTGATTATGTAACACCTTATGAAGAGGTTATACTAATTTTTTAAATAAAAAATTAGATCTAAAAGTTAAATCATAATGTAAGATAAATCTAAAACCCTAATAGAATTCAAAACCCTAATGTATAATAGACATGTTTTTAATATGCTCAAATCAAGGATCAAGCTATGAAAAATGTTTAAATTATTTTGTGATTAATGTGATATAAATGAAGTAAAATTATGAATATTTAAATTATGTAAAATTAGATAATAAGCACACAAATATGAATGTAAAGGGGTAGATTGATATTACACTTAAATAACTTAAAATTGAATGAGTACTATGGAAAAGGGGTACTTAGCTTATTATAATATTGTTTTTCTCATTATGTTCATCATCCCTAAAAATAATGTGTATACTTTATAGCTTCTTGTATTAATAAATGAGATATAAAAACTTGTACAGATGCTAATGATGAAAATTAAACCTCTACTATGATTTATACTATCAAAACCCTACCAATGGTATCCCTATTGACTATGTATTTTTGTGATGCCTCAAATTATAACACATAAACCTATAAATTCCTCTTACATGTGCATTTTCATAAATTCATGTGTAATGATATTTGTTTATTTCACCTTCTTTTAAAACCCTAATTTCACTTTCAACCACAAGATGACCCTTGAAAATAAGGTTAGTATGCTAGGTTAGACATCCTTAACCACTCCCTCTTGAGTGACTGATCATTTAATACATTCCAATAATATGAATATGGATCAAACCACACATATCTATACCACCTAGGTGTGTGTGTGCACCACCATGATATATTCATAACATAATGGGATGTTTAAATTTTGACATTTTTCACCACATAAATTTTATCTATATTTGTATTAAGAAATTTCTTTAGGAATAAAATTTTAATGGATATATTATGTATTTTTGATAATGTCTCAAGAGAGTGATAATGGATTTCTAAATCTTTCAATTGATTCTTAATGTAATAGCTAAGTGTGTATAACCATATGATTGATTTGTATGATAACTAACTCTTTGATATTTCCCACTATGACTGAGCCATGATATGTGTCTAGGCTAACCTAATGAAGACTTCCAAATTTTAAAAACAAACATTAAGTGTTCTTAAACACTTCAGTAGAGGTAAACACCTAAAAAAAAATACAACTAAACTATTGTGTGTATTGCCTTGGGAGTGAAAAACAGTAATTAAAGATATGGAGATAGATTTTTTTTAGAATGTTATTTCATAGAATAAGGTGATACTAAATATGTGTATCTAGTAAATTATGTTGGCAAAGATAGAAATCTATTCAAATTACTTAAATGTCATATTAGGTCATTAGGGAAAATATGGCTTAACCTTATTTTCTAATTTTGAGTTTCTTTTTTATTCTCTAAATAATGTACCTTTCCTAAAGCTATTTGGATAATGAATGATCATAATACAATTTTTTATTTGTTAAATAAAATATTCTTCTTTCTCATGTTTGATTTTGCTTCTACAATAAGTAATTTCTTCATGTATTTAATCTTATCCAATCCTAATCCTTGATTATGGTGTACTCTGACATGGTATTAAAACATTTATGGTAGTCAAATGCCATATATTCTATTATGAAATCTTGATCCTTTAGCTTGTATACCACATATCTATTATTATTTGACCTTGAATATTATAAATTCACCATTTTCTATGATTTTTCTCTTCTTCTGGGGCTCTTTGTTGATCTAGATTCAAAAAAAAAGGAAAATGGTGTTTTTTATAGGTTATATCTATATTGCTAGTTTTTCAAGAAAATAGCTTGTGCCGTTGATCTTAGAAGGTACCAAAACCTTAGATTTGACTATATATATGACCTAGTTTCATGATAGGTGATTTCAACCATTTTTGAGGGTTTAGAGGTGTTTTCTTAGGATATGCTTAAAAATATATGTTTATAAACTTGTAGGAAAAATTATTTCTAGGTTTTTATAATTTTCTCAATAAATTTAGTGGGTCTTCATTATTTTTTGTGTTGTTTTAGATCTAAAGTTTTTGACTAGTTTTCAAGCTTTGCCAGGTATTTGACCCTACATAAACATTAGCAGATCTATACCCTTGCATGGATAATTAGAAATTTTGATGGAATTCTAGACTTGTTTAGAAATTTAATGGATTTTAAGACTTGATCAAATAGTGGGTAGATTTTGAGGCTTGCATAGGCACTTATCAGGTTTTGAGCCCTATTGGGATACTAGTTAGGTTCTGAGTCCTTATCAAACATTTGGTGGGTTCTAATTTCTAATTAAATAGTTGGTAGGTTATGAGCCATACCTAGACACACCTCAGATTTCAACCCCTACTTGGACACAAAGTGGGGTTTGACCCCTACAAATGCTCATTCTTGTTTTCATTGACATTCATTTCTATATATTATGGTTTTTATTGAATTGCATTTCTACCCTTTGGTTCTCATGATCTCTGATAGTTTTATCAACCTATTTTAGGCCTCCTCTATCTCTTTGACATCTTGTTTCCATGATCTAATAGTTTTACACTCTTTGGTAGCTTATATATGTGCATGTAAGTGTTAAATTTAATTCCCACAATGAGTAACACTATTTATTTAGAAGTGGGGTCCATCACAATGACATCAAAGAACTCCCCCATAGTGACATCATCAAAAGGGGGGAGGCACTCATCTTAGGGATTATCCCCTAGTCATATAGGAATTTATCCCTTGGTCAAAAATATCCTAAGGGGGATTAATGTTTCCATGAAAATTTGATTCAAACTTTTACTCACCCAAAATTTATGCAAAGTGGAGAATTCTTTTGCAAGTAGTAACTTTAAACTCACATAACTTTTAGTCTATTTCTCCTTCTCAAGTGCCATTTTTTTGAATGTGTGAGTTTTTGAGTTCTACACGTGTTATTATTGATCCTTGTAAAATTGAATCTATATAAATTTAGGTGGGTTTCATATCCTTATTTTCTAAGCACCATTAGTTTAACACATACTTACTACAATAGATTAGAGTAAAGTTCCACTTCTCACACCATTGAATTATCATGAGTGGAAAGTCAAAATACAAATCCTCTTGATAATTAAAGGCTTACATTGGATCACTATGGGTATAGAAATAAAACCATAACCTGATGTAGATAAGGTAAAATGGTATAACAAAAGTGACAAAGCCTATAATCTATTATGTCTATCTATGTCTCTTGACTTGATATTTAATATTGAATCTGCATCTTCTCCCAATGATGTCTACACCACATTGGAATAACTCTTAGATAAGAATGACATAATAAGAGGTCATCAGTTATAAAATGAGTTCATCATTTTGAGCCTAATAAATTTTGGTACTATACAATACTTCTTCACAAAATTTAAATTACACAAATTGTAGTTTAAATTGTATGATATTGACAAAAAAAATGATCAATTGATTGTTTCCATCCTTTCCAAATTGGTATCTTACTATTCTATCTTAATTTATACCTTTCATACGCCTTTGATCTATGTGGACCATGCAATCCTTTGATGATTTTGTTTTGACTTAACTCATGAGTAAGATAATCTTATTCAAATGGATACATTGAAGTCATCTAAATTATATGCCTTAATTATGAGTCATGAGAAATAGATGACTTATATAAGTAAGGGGAAAATATAAAACAAGAAGGACCTAACACAAATAAATGGTCATGAACTTGATGCTAATTTCAAAGCATCAATTGAGTCTTCATCTTTATACAGGAAACCCAAGAAAGAGAGACTCACATGAGCCTACTATAATAAAAATGGCCATGATGAAACTAAACATATGAAGAAGTAAATCAACCAATTGACTAAGATACTTGAGAATCACAATATCAGTGTCCCTTATTCTACCAATTAGATCATCAAAATAGGAGTACTCTAAGGCTAAAGACATTATAAAGGGAAAAGATAAGGGTAAATCACATGTTACAGTTGCATCTTAGTATTCCACATGGATTATTGATTTTGATGATTTACACCACATGGCTTCATCACATGACCTCTTTTAATCCTTGGAGCCTTATTATATGACTTCCATATTGTTGGGTGATGATACTTCCATATAATTTAATGGCAGAGGATCTGTTGAATTAAATGATGAGACATTTCAAGATATTCCATATGTTCCCCCATTATACACCAATGTTCTATCTATTTATTAGATCACTCTTTTGGAAATACTGTCATTAATGTCAAAGGTCTAGCATTATTGATGATAAAGGCCCCATTGCATTTAATGATGTTTGTAATAGTTATATCTTGGCTCATGTGTGTTAATATTTATTTAATATTAATGAATATATTTTTGGTTGCATATAAGACAAAAGAAGGGCCCATGGAGAAGTCAAAGAGTCATGGGGTAAAGACAAAAGAAGAATGCGATGCATTTTCCCATGAAGAGTCATCTTGGGGAATTCCAAGAGTCACCAAGTGAAGACAAAAGAGGAAGGGTGAAATTTCTCATGAAGGGACACTTTGAGGAATATGAAAAGTTACCAAGATAAGGACAAAAGAGAAAAGGATGGTTTTGCTTATGAAGGGTCACCACATGAATTTTCAAATGTAAGGATATGAAGGGTCATGAAAGTTTGGTGCCATTTTCCATGAGGATTAAAGGGTCACAAAGGGGAAAGGCCAAAGGTCATTTGGAAAGCTATAAATAAAGGCTTGAGAAGCCATTTGTTATAAGAGAGAAGAGTATGATTTATATTTGTTATATCTAGCTTAAAAGAGCAAAGGAGAGAGAGGAAAGAGATATTTTAATGAACTATCATTTGTTGAAATAATAATATTGAGAGAGTGTTGTGTGGTATACACAAAAGGGGTTGGTGCTCAACAAAGGGGTTGGTGCTCTTATGGGTTGGTGTTCATGAATTGTTGCTATGTTGTTGCTTAGCAAAGGGGCTAGTGCTCCTGTGGGTTGGTGCTCATGAATTATTTTTATGTTGGTGCTCAGCAAAGGGGTTAGTGCTCCTGTGGGTTGGTGCTCATGAATAGTTGCTATGTTGGTGCTCAGTAAAAGGGTTGGTGCTCCTACAAGTTGGTGCTTGCAAATATTTTGTTTTGAGTTTGTGCTCATTCATATACTTAAGATTGTTCTCCATGGTTTTTCTGACATTAGGTTTCCATGTTAAATCTGGTGTCTCTCTCTATCTTGTGTGGTATTTATTATTTCAATTTTATTACATATCTTAAATGTATGGTTAAGTGGAATTTGATTAAGATAAAGTCTATAATATTTATGATATAATGATTCACCCCCCTCTTATTATATACCATGCTTAACAATTGGTTTCAGAGCAGGTTCCTTTTGAAAAATTTTTACAGCTTGAAGGTAGATCAGGAAAGCATGATGGCTAGATCACATGAAGGATTTTATACAAATAAGGAACCTTTGTTTGATGGGATGAATTATGATTTTTAGAGCATAAAAATGAATACTTAGTTGATGTCCCTTGGATTCAACATATGGCAAGCAGTGGTGTAGGAATATGAAGAGCCACAGACACTTGTAATTACTCTAGCAGAAAAGAAGGCAAGTGAATATAATGCTAAAGCTTTAAATGTTATTTTATGTAGTTTATGTGAATCTAAATTTGTTAAAGTTATGAAATGTAAATTTGCTCATGAAACTTGGGTAAAACTTGAGAATATTTACAAAGGTGATGGAAAGGTTCAACAAGCTAAGCTTCAGACTTTTAAAAGATAGTTTGAAAGTTTGAAGATGGAAGAAGAAGAAGATATAACAAGTTATCTTTTGTGAGTTGATCAAATAGTAAATAAAATTCAAGGTCTTAGAGAAATGAAGGAAGAGTCAATGGTGGTAAAAAAGGTTTTGAGATCTCTACCAATGAGATATGAAGAATTTAGCCAAGCTAAAGATGGATGAGCTTCATGGTATACTCATGGCATATGAGATGCAGACTGAACAAGATAAAACCTCAAAGAGAGAAGTGGATTTCAAGGCATCAAAGAAAGATAAAGCTAAGATTCAAGAATCAAGTGATAGTTCCAATGATGATGAAGATGACAATGGAGCTCTTTTCATTCACAAGATGAAAAGGGGAATAGGTAGATATCAAGGAAAATTACCTTTTAAATGTTTTAATTGTGGAAAGATTAGACATTTTTTAGATAAATGCCCAAATAAGGCTAATGATGATGATGAAGAAGGAAATTCTACATACAAGAAGAATTGAAAATGTAAATTCAAGAATGGATTTGAGAAGAAGAGCCTGCATTCTAAAGATCCTAGCTCAGTCAAAGATAGTGGAGTCAGTGATTCAAAAGAAGAAGAGATTCTATTCAATGACACACATGAAGATGCCTGTACAAGCAAAATTATAGATGATCAATAAGAAGAAGAAGAGGATAAGGCTGAAGTGAATCTGGAAGGAGAACTCATTTTTGCCTTAGAAGAGTTAGAAGCTATTGAGAAGAAGAATCAAATATTGAAGTGCCAGATTGAGAAAAATAAAAAGGAGTCAAAAAAAAAAATTGATGATCAAACAACACACATTGAAGAAGCTAAAAGGAATGAAAAAGATCTAACAACATAGTTGCAAAAAGTAAGAAAATAATGTGAAAGGTATGTTATTGAAATTGCCTCTTTAAAAGAAGATATTGAGAAAGTAGTCAATGATAAAGTAGTTAGTGATTCAAAATTTGAGGATAGCACTAACATGCTGAATAAGATATTAGAAAGCCAAAATTTAAATTTAGATAAGATAGGTATCATACTTGAAAAGAAAAATAGCTATGTTGAAGCTCTTACAAAAGAGGAAACAAAAAGGGAAGAAGTGAAGAATATAGAGGACATTTCAAACAAAGAAGGATGGAGGGAACAAAGCTAAAAAAGGAAATCAGGTCAAAGATATACAGACAAGTCTTATTTTTATGGTTACTATTTTTATTGTAATGGATATGGTCATAAGAAATTATAATGTTGAAAAAGAGCTAACAATTTTAGAAATAAGGAGAAGGAAAGTCATGTAGAGTCAAGCAGAAGCTACAACTCTTTTGTTCCTCTATCAAGCTTTGGTGAAGAGGCCATAATATGTTATAAATGTAATAACTTTAGACACATATCTTGGTATTGTAGAAGTCTGTTCAAGTAAATCAAGGACTAGAGTTTCAAGGATCCATTCATCAACAAGAAGGTTTAGACATGTTCATGGTACAAGAAACAACCTGAAGATTCTATGTTGATACATATAGCTTTGCATGCAAGAAATGAAGATTAGCCATGGTTCATTGATAACAAATGTTCAAGGTATATGAAAAGAGACAAAATTAAGTTCATAAATCTAAAGAAGATCAATGGTGGCACAGTGAAATTCAAAGATAAAACCACTACTAGGATAGCTAGAAAAGGTACTTTGAGTTTGGATAATGGTAGAACCAAGACTAAAAATGTATTGTATGTAAAAGGTCTTAAGCATAATCTTTTGAGTGTAAGTCAAATATGTGATTAGCGATACACATTAAAGTTTTATGTAAAAAGTTTTGAGATTAGAAGAAAAGATTCAAATGAGTTGATTGCAGATGCTCAAAGGACATGCAACAATTTATATGTATTATCAGATATCTTCTCAAAGGCATGATCAAAGGACACATTCAAAGATCTGCAAGAGGAGTTGGGAGTAATTTCTATTACTTCCTGCCATTGAGGTTCAACATTAGTTGAGGGGGATCTAAGTGTTATCTCCAAGTAGGCCCTTTTCCATTGAAGTCAAAGGGGGAGAATAATAGGTATAGGTATAGGTGCAGAAATAGGTATAGGGAATAGGTACAAGTTGCTAAAATAAGGGAGAGTTACTATATGTTTTCAAATGATAGTATGTGTAGGTTTTAGGATGTGGTAGTTTTAGGATTGAGGTTTCCATCAATGACAAAGGGGGGGATTGTTGGAAATATTGTCATTGATGTCAAAGGTCTAGCATTATTGGTGATAAAGGCCCCCTTGCATTTAATGATGTTTGTAATAGTTATATCTTGGCTAATGTGTGTTAATATTTATTTAATATTAATGAATATATTTTTGGTTGCATATAAGACAAAATAAGGGCCCATGGAGAAGTCAAAGAGTCACGGGGTAAAGACAAAAGAAGAATGGGATGCATTTTCCCATAAAGAGTCATCTTGGGGAATTATAAGAGTCACCAAGTGAAGACAAAAGAGGAAGGGTGCAATTTCTCATGAAGGGACACTTTGAGGAATACAAAAAGTCACAAAGATAAGGACAAAAGAGGAAATGATGCTTTTTATTATGAAGGGTCACCACATGCCTTTTCAAATTTAAGGATATGAAGGGTCATGCAAGTTTGGTGCCATTTTCCATGAGGATTGAAGGGTCACAAAGGGGGAAGGCCAAAGTTCATTTGGAAAGATATAAATAAAGTATTGAGAAGCCATTTTTTATAAGAGAGAAGAGTATGATTTGTATTTGTTATATCTAGCTTAGAAGAGCAAAGGAGAGAGAGGAAAGAGATATTGTAATGAACTATAATTTATTGAGATATCAAAAATGAGAGATAGTTGTGTTGTATACACAAAAGGGGTTGGTGCTCCTATGGGTTGGTGCTCATAAATTATTGTTGTGTTGGTGCTCAGCAAATGGATTAGTGTTGTCGTGGGTTGGTGCTCATGAATTGTTGTTGTGTTGGTGCTCAGCAAAGGGGTTGGTGCTCTTGTGGGTTGGTGCTCATGAATTATTGTTATGTTGGTGCTCAATAAAGGGGTTGGTGCTCTTATGGGTTGGTGCTCATGAATATTTGTTATGTTGGTGCTCAAAAAAGGGGTTGGTTCTCTTGTAAGTTGGTGCTTGTGAATATTGTGTTTTGAGTTGGTGCTCATTCATATACTTGAGATTTTTTTCCATGGTTTTTCTCACATTGGGTTTCCACATTAAATCTGATGTCTCTCTCTATCTTATGTGGTGTTTATTATTTTAGTTTTATTACATATCTTGAATTTATGGTTAAGTTTAATTTGATTAAAGGAAAGTTTATAAGATTTATGATATATTGATTCACCTCCCCCCTCTTAGTATATCCTGTTCTTAACTCACGCAAATGGGTTTAGGATAGAGAGTTGAGTTCACACCTAATTTGTGGTTATCAGGAAAGTAGATAGTGTATCCATAGTTATATTTAAAAATGTAGATCACAAATCATGATTAGATACTTTCTCACATTTTTCTCCTAATCAACCCTCTACTTACTTGCTTACTCATTCAAATGGAGTGAGTAAATTATGGCATGAACAATTTGACCATCTAAACTATCAGTAAATGGATAAAACCTATAATCATTACATGGTTTTAGGTTTTCCACATGTTCATTTTTTAAAACATTCTCCAAGGTTACATACTTGGTAAGCATCATAAGAGAATTATGAAAAATACAAATTATAGAGAGCTACACAGATATTAGAGCTAGTTCATAGTGACATTACTAGTCCATTTCTAGCTCCTTCATTCAATAACACTAAATACATGCTTATTTTCATTAATTAATTTTTGAGGTATACTTGATCATACTTTCTTAAGCAAAATTATTAGGTTTATTGATCAATTTTAGGATTTTAAAGCACTTGTAGAAAAATATTCAGGTAAAACCATCAAAAGTTTACTCATTGATAATGGTGGTATGTGATTAATCATTTTGAGGTATTATATACTTTAGAGGGGGTTGAAATACAATGTACATTTATATATAATCTTTAGTAGAATGGTGTCATAGAGCACAAAAATAGGTCCTTGAAGTAAATGGTCAATTGTATGCTACAGTCTAAGTCTCTTATACCTTAGTATTGGGATGAGGCCATCAACTATGCTTGTTGTATATAGAATCAGGTTCCCCAAAAAGTATTAAAGGGAGTCACTCATTGAGAATATTTGAGTGGTAAAAAAACCATAGTTAAAAAATTTAGAGTGTTTATGTCTCCTATTATGTACCACCTTTCTAAGAAGAGACATAAGCCAATGGAGCCTCAAAGTTAGCCTTGCATCTTTGTTGGATATCTTGAGGCTGGTAAGGGATACATTTTTATCCATCCCACCACTCATGAGTTGTTCATTGAGAGAAGTGTTCACTTAGAAGAGGGTACTTCAAAATCCACACTTGATACTTCTCCTTATTTATTGGATGAACTAGGATTTGATGATAAGTTTTATGATTCAGATATGCTTGAGCAACTTCCTAATGATAAAGATTCTTCCTCTAGTTCTTATGATGAGCACAATGATGGTGACTTACCTCCTCCTCCCATAATATATTTAAAGTATGAGTAATATCATCATAAATCTTTGAATTATGGTCCTCTTTGGGATATATAGAGACTTGAAAGTTCTAGTAATTAGGTAAGAGATCTATCAAACAACGCATGAACCCATTCATAATTATAGAATGACCCACATGCATTATTCCATCTATTTTTGATCCAAAGTCATTTCATGAAGTATTAATAACTCTTTAATGGGATATTTATGAAGATAAGTGTGGTTACTTACTAAAGAAAAAAACTTGGGATTTAGTCCCCTTTTCTAAGGACATAAAACTTGTTCAATATAGATGGATCTATCAAACAAAATTTTTAGCATATGGGTCCATAGATAAATTTAAAGCATGTTTGGTTCCAAAGGTTTTTTATTAGGTACCTGACATTAAATATACTGAGAATATTTCCCTAGTTACTATAATGAACTTAATCAGACTTACTCTTACCATTGCCATAACACATTGCTTGGATGTTCATCATATAGATGTGAAGAGTGTTTTTCTTCATGGTGACCTCAAAAAGGAAATATACATGGATCAATTATAAGTATTTATGGAATATTCTTTCTTAGTTTTAAAACTATAAAAATCTATTTATGGCCTCAAAAAATCTCCTCAATTTTGCTATGCCAAGATGGACTCCTTTCTTCTTTCAGTTGGGTTCACTATATGTCATTCTAATCCAAATGTCTACATTTTATGTAAACATGATTCACTATTGATTTTGGTTTTCTATGCGTATGACCTATTTATTAATAAGAGTTATTCATCCACCATTATATTAGTGAAAACTTCTTTATCTGATAGGTTTTCAATGACTAACTTAGGCTTGTTGCATTATTTACTTAAGATTGAAATTTCTCAGTTTAACCCCTACATCACTAATCCACAATCTAATTATGATATTGATTTAATTTCATGATTTAACATGGCTAAATTTAATCCATATCCAACTCCATTTATATTTGATGTGAAGCTTGAGAAAATAAGGACATGAATCATCTTTATGTGAAATTAAATATTATGAACAAAATTTCCACAGCTTATCATCCTCAGTGTAATGGACAAGCTAAATCCACCAAAAATATCTTGAAAATATTATTAAGTATTCTTGTTTAATCTGGGATCTTCAACTTTACCCCATACTTTTGGCCTATCATACTAGTGTTTATACTACCACTAAGGAAACTCCAATCCTCTAGTTTATGGATCTGAGGCCATCTTGCCACTATAAGTGGCATGCCTCCACACTCTATAGTTACTTGAAGAATGATGCATGAATTATCATCAGCACAAAAGTCTCATTACTAATAAATATAATAATAAATTTAAATTTTTTATTTTTGATGTTGAAGACTTAGTATTAAAACTAGATTAGACCCAAAAAATAAGAAAATTATGCCCAAAAGTGGTGAGTTCTTTACCTTTTTAGGGACATCCTCAGACTTAACACCTATATATTGCATATGAATGTAGGACATATCTTCAAGGAACCGACCAATGCTCAGTTCTTGAATAAGTATTTCACTTGACCTATGTTCTTCTTAGTTTCCTTTTATGATTTTCCATTTCATATACATATTAATTACAAAGTTATATTTAGTTTATATTATTTTGAGATAATATTTATTGTAAGCTATACTTTGAATATTTTGTAATATAGTAGCTTTGATTTCTCTACATACCTCTAGGTTTTTTTTGCATTAGCCTTAGTGCCTATGTTTTGTCCTTAGGTCTTTTGTCATTTTTACACCTCTTGGTGTTTTAGTTTGTGAGTTACATGGTAAGACATTGGGAATCAACTAGGACTTCCTCATATATTCCCATCATTTTTATTTGCATTTCTATATTTTTTTATTTTTTTCATCAACCATTATTTCCTTTGTGAGTCTTTGGTATACTTTATCATTATGTACACCCTTTGAGTTTTTTAATATTTTATACACTTCATAGCTTTACCATTTCTATTATCCATATCTTTATCTTACTTTTGCCTCTTGGATTTTTAGTTTTTGAGTTTTATGATAAGAATTGGGGAATCAACTAGGCCCTCTTTACAAACATCCATCATTGTTAATTTTTTATACATTGATTACTTTTTCTACCAAACTTAGCTAGGCATTTTCTTACAAAGATAAGGAAATGGTCGAGAGTAGTATTTTTCTTCACTTAGAATTATTCATATTCTCTTGAGGTAAAACTATAATAGTCTATCTATATTTCCTCATTTACATCCCATCCTATGTTTTGATGATGTATCAACTTATCTATCATTGTACCATCTTCCTTTTTATAGTTTTTTTAATTAGGGAAAATAAATCATTCTATGCTCACTTTAATGACCTACCTATTTTTCATTTCCTTTTGGGCTAACTAAGGTTTATTTTAAGATTGAATTCCTATCTAAGGTGTAATTTTATGAATCTTTAGGAACCATGGTATTTAGGTTCTCTTTATTAGATAGGTGTAGGATTCCTTGTGATAGTCATTTTTATCACCCATTATTGGTTTTTATGAATCCATATGAAGGAGAGAAATATAAAAATACAAAAGAGTTAAGATCCATATCATAAGAAAATGAATTGTTAAAATTTAAATTATATTTTAAAAGTTAAATCACACTAAAAGATGTGATACTTTTAGAACATCTCCTACTCTAGTCGAAGCTCAAACTCCACACTTGGCCTCATGATAGAGTCAAGGTCCATTAGGGTTCCATAGGCTAGTGAAATGGGGTAAGAGGTATCATTATATCATTACTTACTTACATTACATTCTAGTGCCACCTACTTTCTCACCCATATACCCAATATTCATAGTAGACTAACAACTCTATAAGTGGTCCTAAGGAGTGGGGAATATGTTGTTAGAAGGTATGATCCATTTTATTTCATGTATGATAAAATTCGTGAGATGATATTTATACTTCACTAGTTAGGCTAAGATTAGGTAAGGTTCTCTAAGGCCATTGATGTTGAAATATCTTAGTCTTGACAACTTGATTTAAATGTCTTATTTTCAATAAAAACCATGTTTCACATTGGTGATGCCCTCTTTTCCCTCCCCTACTTCTTCCCCTTAACACTAAGGTTTGTTTTTAATCTCTCCCATCTTATTTACTTCCTATTATTCATTCACTTTCATACATGTTTGCATTATGATAGCTTATATTTTCCATCTTTAGAATAGAATTTGCATATTTTAGTTGTCACGAGATGATCTCTTGGTCATTTCCTTAGCTTTCTAGGATTTATGTTAGTTATTTTTTAGGCCTTGATTTTTATATTCTCCTTTTACAGTCCATTCAATCTCCTTTTCCCCTTTCATTCTTTTATTTTCACCCTTTTTATAAACCATTTAGTTTCATTTTTATTTTTTCACATCTTTTTTTGAGTTTGATTTATCTTGCACTAATATTTTTACTATCATTCCACAATTATTTTTGTCCTTAATTTGATTTGAGTTTTCACCTATCTTACTCTGGATGCATGTCTTGGATTTTGATCCTATAGTATGCATAGATTGATGGTTCACTGATTTTCCCTTGTTTATTATATACGTCCTTGGATCTTTTGGTTTAACCTAGACTTATCAATCTTGGCTTGTCAAAAATTTCCAATTTTTTCAACCATTTATATTTTTTAGTTTTTACATCCATTTATTAACCATCCTATGTATGCACATATAAATTTTATCCATGTTTAACCTTGTATCCTTAGGATTTATCAAAATGTAATAATTTCACTCTCCATAATGAAGATAATGGTATTTAAATTCATCATTTATGTGGAAAGATAAGTCAAGGTAAGTATATGGTACTTTATTTTATTTATTTATAAACATTTATTTTCAATTGTGATCTTTTGTGTTACTATGTATCTATTCCAAAACACTATCTTATGTTACACTATTGTGACATGTGATGAGATTTGGGTAGGGAATATACATACACTTAATAATTTTCAATTTTATCACTTTATTAATAGTTTTTTTACAAGGGGGTTTTGACACATCAATCTACCTAAGTGCATGCCTTAAAGGGTGCACTAAGAATGGGGTGGGATTGACTTGTGGTAATTTGTGAGATGTGTTTTCATACCTTCATTAAAATAATTAGAACTTCATTTGAGTCTCTTTTTCATCTTACCTCTCTATCTACCTTCCATTTATTCTTTCCAACCACCCTATATTCCTACTATATCAACCATAGAAATATAGTCTATTTCATACTTGTCTCTCTTTTTAATATATTAGCCTAGGTGATACAATTCTAATTCTATCTTATTTCATATATATTGTATCATCCTAGCTGATACAATAAAATGTTAGATAACATCTTTTCAACTGTATCAACATGGATGATACTATCAAATTAGAGTTTAGGGCTAGTTTAGGGTATTGAATCCATATATAAGGATCACAATTCATTCCTAAACCATATAACACACTCAACTCCTCTACTTGAACTCATATTTATTCTCATAAGTAGTAAAATAAAGTGGTAGATATTGTTATATTATTTTTAGAGGTCTACTCTAGCTTATATTCTTTGAATCTCAATAGGAGGAGTCATGTCGATGGGGTGTCCTAGTATTTGGATTCCCAAAATAAGGATATCTAGGCCTTATTATTTACATTTGAGGTCTTGAATATACAACATCTCTTTCAAAGTTTCACTTTAACCAAAGGGGCATATTGAGGCACCAATGAGTCTACCCAAATGTAAATATCTATATCCCTACTATATTTATTTTATTTATGTAGTAAATTGGATACTGCTTTGCTCATTATTATTATTTTTTATTTTTTATCCTTTCTTATTAACCTATTTATACTGAATAAGATGGTATAGTTATAGGGTTACTTATAATTTTAATTTATCACCTTAGGTTGCATAGGCCACCCATGGGTCGACCATTTAACCACTTAACTTATTATTATTTTATTACTTTTAACTATCTTATATCTAGGTTACCCTTGTTCATTAATTCCTTTCATGCAGTATCCTTATTATATCCTTGATGCATCCATTTTTAATCATTTATCTATATGATCCCTAGTGAGATCTATACCCCATATATTATCTATTGAGAGAAAGAGGATTGTTACTTGTCATCCTAACCCATGCATACACATCCAACATAAAAATATAATAAAAATAACATGAATAGATCCATATACAAAATTAATATATACCTTATGTAAATAATCAATAAGAAATATGATATATTTAAAATTGGGCCCATAAACATCAAATGTGAGTGTTTAAAATGAGGTTAATATGTAAATATTGAATGAATGAGAATGATAGCCTATATAATAGGCACAAATGTAAAAATAAACATATATAGCCATATCATTCTCTCTCAAAGTATTCCATGAGAATAAAGTGTGAAAAAATGGATGTGAAAACCCCTCTAGTGTAGGTAAATAGGCATGATGTATATCATATGATCAAATTATAGGAAAAATGTTTTTATTTATGATATTAATGTTTTTGTATTTTATAATTTTTGACAAACTAAATGCTAGGAGGTAGGCACATGTAAGGAAAAACACAAGTAAAAATAAATCTATGTACAAGAATATAATATAATAATGATTTGTCGATTAGGCCCATTAAATGACTCGTGAGGCACTAATTTTTATTGGGGTGGTTAGTGTGCCCCCAATATGTATCATTGTATAATAAGTGATCATATTTGTCAAAGTTTTATTCAAATTAGAATTCATCATAAATTTTTCTAATTTTGAAATTTCTTTGAGAGGTTGATTTTATTTGTTAGTAGTGGATTTATGTATAAAATTTTGACAAATCATGATTTTTTATTGATCAATTCACTCTTGTAAATTGTCTCTTAAATAAATGCATCTATCCATTAAATGCCCTCTTTTTGCATGATATGAACAAAATTATTTATACTTGTGAGATGTTGGCCTATAGTTTGAAAAAATGTTTTGCATGTGAGGTAATTTGATCATATTATTTTTCATTAAGTATTTCAATATGTTGTATTAATATTTAAATAGTTATGTATATTTATTTGGAATATGTTCATGTCTAAAATTCTTCCTTCTGTGATCCTATCAATAGATGAAGTCTTTGTTGGGTCATGAGCATTATCTTGGTTTGATTCCTTAATAGATGTTGTTACTTTATTATTAATCCAAGTAGTAGGATATTTTTTAAAGTGGTATATCAGTATGAATGTTGGTTGTTCTCTTAAAATATGATGTTTTGATTATAGGTTGGAGTTATTATTTGTGTAGATATGTATCCCTATGTGTAATATGATAAATTATGTGTATGTTATTCCAACTATCTTGTTCATGATAGGATCTATGAGAAAATGGATAAAGACATGTTACTTTGTAGATCACATGGATGTAAAATAAATGAATGTATATGATTAATGTTTCCAATCCCTTCATTTATATCAAATAAACTTGATTGATGTCATGTCAAACCAACGTCGATGTCCAATGGTAGTTTTTAGTAAGGTGTCAAAAATAGTAACTAACAATTATGTACTTGGGGGGAGTTGTGGATTATTTATCTTTAAATATATATTATAATTATCTTGAATTGAAATCTATCTAATTACTTGGAAAGGAAACACTCTATGAAAAACTAAAATGCTAACAACAAAAATTAAGCACACTCACTAATAAAGGAAAACACACATTAATCTATCTATTGAATTAAAATGGTGCCTAAAAGTAAATACATTTGTTGATAAAGGAAAACACACATTAATATATTTGATAAATTGAAATGGTGTTTGGAAGTAAATAATTATAAAGGAAATGATGAAAATTAGAATGCAAAAGTGTCTTAAAATGGAAACACACACATTCATGCATAAAGATCTACACATTATATCAAATCACACTTTTAACATAAAAATGTATAAGATTAAATAATAGTAATATAAAACATAAAATACCACAAAAAAATTCTAGTTCTTTGGTTGAGTGGGACCTTTCTCTCCCTTGGAATAGGATGTAGTTCACACTTAGTATTTTAGGAACATCAATTCATCATCAAATCAAGTAAGTGCTTACAATCTAGAAAATACTTCAACAACTCTGCTTAACTTTAATGTTTATCTCTTTCTTATTAACTAACTTGTCATCAACTAGGAGATGTTGGTTATATTTATCAACATGTTTATAATATCTAAGTAGAACATTTAATCCCTAATAAAATTGCTACCCACATCTAATTTATTTTAAAACCAAAAAGAAGTTACAACCTCCCAAATTTGAAGATAAAACAGTGGAAGAGATGCATAGGTTTTCATGTAGAGCTATTTAAATATTAATAGTTACAATTTTTTTTAGTTACATTTATGTATGATCTGATAACCAAATTTCAAAATATTCATAGTGATTCTTGTTTTCACCAAATCTTGTATCCTAGAAAAGGGTGTTCAAGCCTCTTCTAGATTTGGGAAATATGGGAGCACTTCTAGGTATGTGGGTGTACCTATGGTGGAAGTGAGACTCTATATTTAAATGCTAGCTTCTTGAATATATCTTGAAGTACTTTTACCTATGATAACTATTTTATTTTGGGGAAAAGATTTAGAAAATTTCATGAAATGAACCTACTCTAAAATGGTGATGCACCAAGATGTCTTCCACATGATCATTGTACTTATTTCACAATGCCTACATCACTAGCCTAAGAGTCTTAAAATGTGCTAGAATTAGTGTTTCAATATGAATTTGAGATGCATGAATACTATCCAAGGTAATTAAAACCATATATTAGTTGTAGATACTAAGGCTCATTATACACTTAAGATAGATTCATACACTTAGCTACACTTCATATGACCTGCTAGGATGAAATCACTTGCTTCAAAAATGGAAGGACTAAGAGAAAGCAAGGATAGATTGATATCACTTAGCTATTCACATTACATCTATTCACACAATTTAATAAGATAAGATATGAACTCAAAAATATATTGCATTTATTGTTCTAAGGTAAATTATAATGTCAAAACCAATAGGGCTTCACCATACATGGTGTGGTCTTTTTTCAAAGAGCCAAAATAGTTGCTACTTATAGAATTGGAGAAGGAAGTGATAAAAAATAAGTCCAAAGGTCACTATGCCACATGTCTAGGCATGAAAACCAATTACACTATAGGATAATAGAGTGAGAAATAGACCATGCACAGTTTGATATGACAAATGGTCCTCCAAAGCTTGAAACTTCATGAAATGTGGCATAGGGATCTCCTTGCTTGTTCAAGAAACTATTTTCATCATGGATCATCTCTCTATAATTTGAAACTCAATTAGGAGAGTTAAAACATATATACTATCTGATGTGGGTTAAAACATGTTATGATAATCATAATATGTTCTCCTGACTACTAGTTATTTTCTAAACACCTGTATTTACCATATGCCATCATTCATTTGTCTCGTAGACTTCATTATTCACATTTGGTAGTCACTATTCATATTATATTTTGACTAAGCTTTAATGGCAGCATATGAGTTTGAGGTGATTGATTTTCTATAAAATCCTTTGATCCTACATGGATGCTTATGTGGTATTCCCTTACCACATTGCTCATTCCATTTTAAAATTTGTCTACCATCATTTGGATATATAGCCTCATCTTGTCCATCTATAATCTAGTTGAATTTTCTCTATTGATATCCTCTAGAGTCTCTTCCAATCAAATTTTGATGTCAGTCATTGATCTATGACCTAGGCATCTAAGCTTATGACATTTGGTAGAATTGCATATTTCTTGTGGGTCTTATTATCAACCCATCAGGGTAATTATCTCATGCCACTTGGCAGTCTTGCATTAAATATAGGCTCCTTGACCTTTGACTCAAAATCCACCATTGATCTTAGTTTATCAATTAAACACATGTAATTTATCCTATCCTGTAAGATTAAATGCACAACATTGATTTACTTGTTTAGTTAAGTTGTGAAACTTGGCATAATGCTGTTTGATTTCAAGATATTATGAATCTTTGAATCTCACTTGCACCATTAGATCTCTACTATGCAATCAAATGCACACAATTGATCTTGGGTCCTAGTATTTTAACATGGATCATTGATCTTATCTCCATGACTCAATGCGTGTTGTTGATATTTGATTTGGTCACCTTTTAACTTTTTGACCTTGTTAAGCACCCACATGATGTTGATATTTTATCTTAATTGAACATCATTTTTCCACTTGGTAGCTTTGTATTTGAGCTCAAGATCCTTTGGAGATTTTTAACTTCAATAATTAATTTCCTATGCTTGAACTTGACATCCTTGTGCATGTCTATCTGTGCAAGTTCAACTTTAAATGCTTATATATTAAGATAGAAAGCTCATCAAGACATGAAATTTTTAAAGGATAATCTTGGAACCAAAATAATCATGTCTATGTAATTTTTTTTTATTGAAAAGTTTTCTAAACACACTTGTAAAATGTATAACCATACTACCACGTCCATTCCTATGTGATATACCATGACTGTTTGACCCCCTAGATGACTCTAAATGACATAAGACTAAACTAGATCATGACCAAGGTTAGAATGGAATTAAATGAAATAAAATAGAACATAAAACACCCTATGACACTATGTTATACTACCATATTAAGTCTTGACTAGAGGGGGTTGGCCCATTTTGACTTGTGGTCAAAATGGTCAACATTTTTGGCAATTTCCCAAGGGTGGTATGCTTTCTATTCTATGACCAATTGTTTAATCCTATCCATTGGGATATGGAGTCACTTGTATATAGGGTTGACACATAAATTTACTTTGAAAACACACCAAATAATGGAAAACTAACAAGAAGCAAAACACAAGACAATAAACTAAGCCACACACACTAGTGCTTCATGAGCACTTATGGAACACATAAATAAAACAACTAATCTAAATAACTCAAACACTAACTAATATGAGATGAAAACTTCCTCTTGGATCAAAGGGGAATCTTGAAACCTCTCTTTCTTCATGACATAGAGGAATGAATAAGGCATGTATCCTTTTGATCCTTGACATTGATGCCTCCATCTTCTTTATGGCATTTGCCAACTTCATTAACATGGCATTAAATGAGAACCAAGAAGATCCAAATAGATTATATATAGAAATTAATTATTCTTACATCCAAATAGCCTTGAATTTCCCATATGGATCCTCAAATAAGACCTCTAGTGGTGGTTCAACAAGACATACCTTTTTGGTTTTCGTGGTGCTCTCAATAAGACTAGGCTTCTTCTCAGCTGCAAGTTCTTCAAACTCATCAAGGATATCTACATATTATACCCAATCTCGGTCATTATCCTTCATGTAAGACTCTTTTTTCACCTTGTCATGTATTTAACATTCAACTTGGCAAAGCTCTTCAAGCTCTTGAAAGAGCTTCATTTATATCTACCAATCATCTTTGTCCTTCTTGTCATCTAGAACCACCATCTCTTCAACCTTTTCTTCTTGATGTATGAGGTCATTAACCTAATGTTCTTCATGATACAAAGCATTTGACGGTAGTTCAAATTTAGATATAGGTATTTATTCATCTTTGAGATCTATCTTTTACCTTGGTCTCAATAGACTCTTTTATAACTAAAACCTCTTGAAGAGTGACTTGACTTGTACCTTCATCCTTGATAACACACTCCACTTCATGCTTGATATGGTCATCCACCATTTCATAATCATATATGGAGTTTTATTCAATTACATATTTCTTCAAGTCTTGGCCACATTCCTCATGGATAGCTATAGAAGATTATTCAATACGTTTCTCCTCATTCAAAAAGTTTAGGTTGCCCTTATGTTCACTAGGGGGAGTCCCTATGGTGATCTCTTCCTCATAGTCACTTATGACATCTTATTGGTCAAACATGGCTTGGATTTTCTCCTCTTCACTTGATTCCCTCAAGATGGGTTATTTTTGAAGAAGGGGTGATGTAGAAGGTTGATGGATAGCCTCATGTAAAGGAGATGGGATATGAAGTGTAGTGGAAGGTTGATGAGTTGGAGATGGAGCATGGGGTGAAGGAGAGGGATTGTGAGTGGATTTAGGAAAGAGGAATGCACTAGTAAGCTCATAAGGAAGATAATTGTTGATTAGAAGGAAAAACATCTACATAAGCAAGAGTTACATCTTTCCAATAGCTTTATTGAGACTCTTTGATCTGTAAACTATACTGATAAACTCAAAGTGATAGTTTAAAATATATGGATTATGAATTTATCAAACTTTAAAAATTCTATAAATAATCAAAAGAACTTGCAAAATGTTTGGCAAAAGTGTTCTCAGTTGTTGAGTTGGATTGGAATTCTCAAAAGACTTGTTACTTCCATTTACTAATTAAACCGGTTTTTTTAATAACATTGTGTTATAATTTTCAAAATTTAAATCACTTGCATGAGTTCATTTACTAATTAAAATCAAATCAGCAAATTGAAACAATAACATGCATCAAATGACATTTACCAAAAACATAAAATGTGATAATGGAGTTTGGCATCTCTTGCCTATGTCTCCGGGTCCACCCAATAGTGAGGACCATTTTAATTAAATTTGTGCAACAAATGGCTTAAAAATTATTTGGAAACACTGCACAACTTCCCTCAGGCTTGATCTCTATTTAAGAACTCCACCTCACTGATATACTCAAGCTCAGCCACATGGAAATTCTTCCTCAGTCTTCAATCCCTTCCAAATGTGCTTTGGTCCTTCATTCAATCTATTGGTCTAATAATAATTAAAAAAAACATTCTCTTTCAATTACAAAACTTAACTAAAAGGCTTACCTTCTGTGTGTATAGGTCAAAAATTGGATTAAAATCTGCTTGACAAAGCTATTTCCAAGCTTAAACTAGCTCTCGACCTCTTAAAATAAAAAATACACAGTCCTACAAAGGTTACATTCAAATAAAATTTCATGGCTTTTATATTGTTTATGAACACGTAGCTCAAGCGGTCAAGGCTTATCCTTTTTACTTGATAGGTCCAAGGTTTAAGTCTCTTCCCTCCCTTTTAGGGTGCTTAGCTTATTTATTAGTCCCACATTAGTAAATGGGAATGGGTTTCAAGACTTTAAAAGGGTTGGCAACCTCCTTCAATACAGCTGACGCCCCCTTTTGGTGGGCTCAAGGTGCCAAGTTTAGCATACACGTTTGTTTAAGTACCAACTTGGCTTATCCACTAACTTGAATAGGAATGTGGCTCGATCTTTGAACTTAACATTAGCACAAGGCATATTTCTCAGTCTTGTCTCCAATCTGAATTGACTCGGCATTTCTCACAGATTCTATACATCTCAAGCTATAACTCAACAACATGACTTGGCATGTATTTCTCACATTCTACATGGTAATTTGTGTGTTCTCCCATGTGGTTTATGGGGAATATTACAAAGATTTAAAAGCACTTAATTTAAATACAATGCATTGTCTAATCTGTACATGCTGTCAAAGACAAAAATCACCCAAATTTTTGGACTTCCATTGACTACCACATGTCATCACCTGATTGGACCACTTGGTGTGTCCACATTTTTCCACGTCATCTTGTGACACCACATTTTTACTTGTCGCATTAGAAATTAAGTGACCTATAACTTTTGCATATGGTGTCCATTTTGTAAACCATGAAAAGCATCATAAATCTCTCGATGAGCTCTACGCTGTGAAATTGGTTTCATCCCAACTTGGAATTTTTTTAAAACTAAACTCTAGATCACTCTTAAATAATAACATATTCATGTTTAGGTTCTTTATCTTCTCACATCTTTAGTCTATCTATTGAGCATTAAGGGTACTTATTTACCAAGTCTGTTTATTCCTTGATCTCCCATTGAGTTCTTTATAACTCTTCAAACATCTCTAACATCCACATACAACTTTGGGCAAAACTTCTTAACAAATCCATGAGATGATCAAGGAGTACATTGTACTCATCATCTCATGTTATCATACCATCTTCATTAACTAGGAGATTTGGTATGGATGCCAAAAATATTTGATATAAGATGTAAAAAATGAAGGAGGAGAGTAATGATGGGGATCAAGACAAACTTAAAATTTTTATATTTAAAATTTTAACAATTCAATTCTTTCTTCTTGATATCTTGAGTTAGTTTCCATGGAGCAATCTGATTCATGACAAGATTCATAAGAACCCTCTTGGGGTTGATAGGAATCATAGTATGAATGATAGGGCTCATATTAGGGCTAATAAGGAGGTATTTATTGATAGGTTTCTTAGTATCCTTCCTCATAGGCCTGTCCAAATAACCTAATATCCATATGAAGAGGTAAATGGAGGACTATAGGGCTGCCATGGGTCATAGGATTGGTAGCCATTATGATAAGATATTAAGGAGTAAAATGTGATTCATAGCGAGGCTGACAGGGATGTTCATGATAGGGGTATTTACCATATGTATTCATATCAAAATCATATGTAAAATGAGATGTAAAAACTAATCAAAACTCTAATTAAAGATACCTAGATTGCTTACAACCATCGGTTATCATTTGGAGTCACCATGGGTGATAGATTTCTTCCTTTTAAAAGTTGATTAGAGGGAAAACATACCAATAATATTCCCACTCTCTTGCACCTTAGTCCTATCGGGCATGATAAAACTATTATCACCAAATCTTGTACCCTATAATAGAGTGTTTAAGCCTCTTTCATATTTGGGTAACATGGAAACACTTTCAGGTATGTGGGTGTACCTATGGTGGAAGTGAGCCTCTAGATTTAAGGGCTAGCTCCCTGAATATATCTTGAAGTAATTTCACCTATGTTAACTATTTGCTTATGGTGAAAAGAATTAGAAACTTACATGAAATGAACCTATTCTAAAAGGTTAATGCACCAAGATGTCTTCCACATGACCATTGTACTTATTTCACAAAGAAGTAATGCCTATAACATCAGCCTAAGATTCCTAGAATGCGCTAGCATTAGTGTTTCAATATGAAGGTGAAATGCATGAAGACTCTCTAGAGTAAGTAAAACCATAGATCAATTGCAGATACTAAGGCTCATTATACACTTAAGATAGATTCATACACTTAACTAAACTTCATATGACCTTTTAGGATAAAATCACTTGCCTCAAACATGGAAGGATAGAGAAAAAGTACGGATATATTGATATCACTTAGCTATTCACTATACATCTCTTCACACAATTTAAAAATATGAGATATGAACTCAAAATAGATTGCATTTATTGTTATAAGGCAAAGTACAATGTCAAAACTAGTGGGGCTTTGCCATACATGGTGTGGTCTTTTTTTAAAGAGCCAAAATAATATCTACTTATAGAATTGGAGAAGGAAGTGAGAAAAACAAAGTCCAAAGGTTACTATGCCACATGTCAAGGTATGAAAAATAGTAACATTGTAGGATAATGGCATAATAAATAAACCATGCATAGTTTTATAGGACAAATGGTCCTCCAAATCATGAAAATTCATGAAATGTGGCATAAGGCTCTCATTGTTTGTTCAAGAAACTATTTTCATCATGGATCATCTCTTAAGAATATGAAACTAAATTAGGAGAGTTGACACCTATGTACCATTCGAGGGGGGTTGAAACATGCTATGATAGTCACAATATTTTCTTTTAACTTCTAGCTATCTTTTAGACACTTGTATTTACCATCTACAATCATTAATTTGTCTCCTAGACTTCATTATCCACATTTGGTAGTCATTATTCATCTCAAATTTCAACTAAGATTTAATGTTAGCGTATGAGTCTGAGGTGATTGATTTGATACAAAATTCTTTGATCCTACATGGCTGCTTATGTGGTATTCCCTTGCCACATTACTCATTCCATTTTAAAATATGCATGCCATCATTTGGACATGTAGCCTCATTTTGTCTATCTAGAATCCAGTCAAATTTTCTCTATCAATCTCCTCTAGAGTCTATTTTATTTGAATTTCAACATCGATCATTGATCTGTGACCCAAGCATTTGAGATTATGACATTTGGTAGTAATGCATACTTTCTATGGTTCTTATTGTTAGCCCATATAGTTAATTATCTCATTCCACTTGGTAATCTTACATTCAATTTGGGCTCCTTGACCTTTGACTCAATGTGCACTATTGATCTTAGTTACTCAATTAAATGCATGCCTTTGATCCTAGCCTATAAGATCAAATACACATCATTGATTTGATTATTCAATTAAATTTTGATACTTGGCATAATGGCATTCAATCTTAATATTCTCTTCCTCTTTGACTCTTGCTCACACCATTGTATCTATATTACGTGATCAAATGTATACCATTGATATTGGGTCCCAGTATTTGAATGTGGATCATTGATCCTATCTGCATGACTCAATGCATGTTGTTAATATTTGACCTAGTCACTTTTTGACTTTTCAACCCTATTAAGCACTCACATGTCATTGATCTTTTATCTTGATTGAACACCATTTTTCCACTTGGTAGCTTTGCATTCAAGCTTAGGATCCTTTGGAGATTTTGAACTTAAACATTTAGTTTCCTAAGCTTGAACTTGATGTTCTTGCGTACGTCTATCTTTGCTAGTTCAACTTTAAATGCTTATATCTTAAGATAACAAGCTCATCAAGACACAAAATTTACAAAGGATGATTTTGGCACCAAAATTATCATGTCTATGTAGTCTTTTTGGCCTGAAAGGTTTTCTAAGCAAATTTTAAAATTGTATAACCAAAGTACCCTATTCATTCCTATGTGACATGCAATGATGGTCTGAACCCCTAGATGACTCTAAATTACATACTACTAAACTAGATCATAACCAAGGTTAGAATGGGATTAAATGACATCAAATAGACCACAACACACCCTATAACACTATGTTATAGTCCCATATTAAGTCTTGACTATAGGAGGTTGACCCATTTTGACTTGTGATCAAAATGGTCAATAATGCCTTTACAAAATTTTACTATAAATACAATGTATATAAGTAGGAATACTATACTTGGTAAGTTTCCTCATGAATACGAAATTGACTCAAAATGGTTTAAAAGGTTCTTGGTTAAGCATGCATGATGAATTTATTATTGAACCAATGTCAAAACATCCTTCAATGAGCTTTGTGTTTAGACTGAGTGACTTTGGAGCTAGACTGACCCACTCTAGAGCCAGACTAGTAGATTCTAGAGTCAATCTGATGGACTTTAGAGCTAGACTAGTATACTCTAGAGATAGACTAGTAGACTCTATAGCTAGACTGTTAGACTTCAAATCTAGACTAGTAGACTCCACATCCATATTGATATACTTTGAAGCTGGTCTAAGCTATTTCATAGTGTTGTTCAATGGTATTCAATGGTCTACTTGTTCACTAAAATCATAGTATTTGATCATAGTGTATTTATGCAACCTTTACATATAAAATTAATGGATTTTCCATAAAAATGTTAGAACATAGTGGTAAAACAAGAAACATTGAATCACACATACTAACCAAGGTAAATATATTAATTTTATACTTTAGATTAAAATCAAGGTATAAAATACACATTTAAATTGATTAAGGAGATTAATAGGGGATAAATAAGGTTATTAATTGGATACAATGAGACATACTATGGATTCATCATTGGAACATACTTTAATTCTTATAAGTCCTCTTGAAATCTATTACCTTCCCTATTTGTGATAGATCACTTTCCTTTCTAAATTATAGCTAAAATCATAGATATCATAGTATGTGTCCCAATTATTCTCAAGTGGGTCAGCATACCCTTTATGGATTTGAACTAGTGATCTCCATTTTTTAAAATGTTTAATGTACTAATGTGATACATTATACCATGGAGAAATAGGGATAATGATGAGTGGTTGTATGAATCTCATACTTATCCACTCCTAACCATACATCTGACTAAATTGTTGAATTATCTTAACAACAACCCTAGCTCTTTTGAAAATCCATCTAAGGTTGGTAGATGAAATCACTTCTTTTCATTTCAATGGGATATTCAATGTATCACATCTTTTATCATAGGAATTCAATGATTCATTTAAATGGTAATACATAAATTATTCAAAATATATGGTACTTTATTGAAGAATTCATGGATAATGTTCCCTAAATATTGGTTGGTATATAAGGTTTCTAGATATTACAATTTGTTCCTTTGCATTAGGAAATTAAACTCTCATACAAAGGCCCATAATTTTTTATTGCTCAATATATTCATCAGTTCTTATACTCCATGCAACTTGGTTTTGATAGTATAAGTGTAATCTCTAAGCAAATATTTTCCTAAAAATATATTGATCGAGAAAGAAGACATATCACCCAAGATAAAGCCACAAAATAGAATTCACACAATAAATTATGTTTATTTATGGTAATAGTTTTATGAGCTTACATGAATTGGTTTTCACCCTCAAAGTCATGAAGTATTCTACAAGAGATACTTATCAATTTCTATCTAAGAAATTGTTCACAAAGAAAAAGACTATAAGCTAGGGTAGGTCTCCCACAAGCTAAAAGTTTTTCCCCTAACTCACGAGCTACTTGGAGGGTAGACTCTACTTTTTATTTCTATTTATTATTTAAGATATATACTTATTTTTTTGTTTTCTATCTTAATCCTTTTGAAGTATAGACAAGTTTCATTTGAGGTGGTCATGATGTCATGATAAGACAATTATGTTTGAACCACTTGGTATTCTTGTGTTTTTGACCCATCCATTTTTTTTTGAAGGACACAATCTCATTATCTTTATTTAAATACCAAATATTAGTTTATTATAATTACTTTTTTAAAGATGATATAGTGTCTTCCTTATTATGTAGCTTTATTTTTAGAAAGGAAATCTCTTCCTCTTGTTGCCTTATAGTAGCTTCAGCTTTGGATAAGATCAAAGCTTGTTGTACTTGTTCTTATTTATCATGAATATAGGAATGAGTTTTATATATCTCTATGATTGGGTATGTTCCTTTGTCCTTTGGTTGATATGATGAATATGGAGAGAGTTATTCTATATTTTCCTTAAATTATTCTACCATGGTTGCCAATTATTTAATATTTAATGAGGGTTCTTCTCTTATTTCTTAATTTGTAGATATTTATTCAATCCATGGAGTCTCAACATGTTGTCCTTGATTTAGAATACCAAGTATCTTTGCATCATCCCTCTCTTGATCATCCTCATCCTAAAATATGTCTTCTTCTTCTTATTCTCTTTGGTAGACATATTGACCTAGTCTCCTCTCTTGGAGTCTTTCTTCTTAAACTTCTCCTAAAGATCTTGGATGGTGATATCCCTAGGGATGGTCTTTATTCATCATAGATATCCAAGATAGGATCTTGGATAATGGTTGGTTTTTTTTTTTTCCTTATAGCTAGGTTTAGGTACCCCTATTTTCAATTTTTCTTCCCTACCTTTAGATTTGGATGTTCACTATAAGTTCTTTCTTTTAACCAGATCTTAGTGTAAGTGAGGAATAGAGAGAGCTTATTTTTGTTTTAGATTTATTTTTAATATTATTTAATATGAATTCCTCTCATATATATTTAAATTTTATGTCTTCATGAAATGATTTAAAAAAATGAGCTAAAAAACTTATAATGGCAAATGGAAGCAATCACTTGCACATATTTTTCTGTCATAACCTAAATGAATACATGTAGAAATTAAAGAAAATTAACCTTTTGTTATAGCTTATGAAGTATATATTTTAGGTGAGTAAGGGTTATCATTGAATCATATCCAAGAGAACTATAATTCCCATTGCAAGTAAAATTTTATCACCCAAAATGTGGTTATACTCCAGGGCTCTAGTAGACTCTATCTCTAAATTCCCTTAAAAATTCCTTTAGGGTTGATAATTATCTTAGGGATATGTTACCCTTATACATGAAAAATTTGGATCAAGTCCTTGAAGGTGTACCTACCTAAAATCTTAATTTATTTAATTAAAATCCATGAAATCTTGCTAATAGCCTGGCTACTCACTAGAATTTTGACCCTTCTCACCTTGTTATGATCACTCTTTGAGATTAAATATGTTATTCAATAATTTATTCATCATGTCTTTGTATTTTCTTAAAAACATCCATCCATCATTCTTTTTAAAAAATGGTATCCACTACCTCATCCTCAAGTAACAAATGTGAAAATCTTAGCTCAAATTTATTCTTTTATCCCATATTCTTGGGCTCCTTGTTTTCATAGGTTTGTGCTGCTTGAATAAAGACTGTGAATTTATCTTTGCAAAGATGGAATTGGTTTTTAGGTAGAATAGGATGTATCTTATTATGAATAGATATTTAAAATAATTATGGAATGCTTAAGGTAGATTTACAATTAATTCACTTGGCTTCAGGCATATCCCAAAACTCCAAGAAATCATTAGATATGACCATTTTGGGGAGAAAAAGTAAATCATTACTTCATGTGGGGATTTTGAAAATCACATAAAATCCTAATGTGTATTTTTCCTCATGTGAACTTTTGCCATCATCTTTTCCTAATGTATTTTGGTAGATGCCTTGAGTTGGCATCCTTATTAGTTCTCTTTCAAAAAATTCACTTAATTTTAATACTATACATAGAAAATAACTTAAATTAGTAGTGATGTTATCTCTATTCGCTCAAGATACCACTTATCATGTTAAAAATACCACATTAGTGAGTTGAAAGAGAATATAAAACATCCATAAACATGAATTTTATTTCTTTATTCCTTAAAAATTTTCCATTTTTGGTTTTCAACTTTTCATCCTTATTTTATTTTACACACACACACACACACACACACACACACACACACACACACATTTATATATTTTTAGAGGAGGATTGTCATTAATTGGTTTTCAATCCTTTTCCTTTATTAATCTTTTAAATCCCATAATTTGACTATAATGGAAGAACAAGGTTCCCACATATAGAAAAATTCATTTTGAGACTAAATTTTCTTGAATAATTTCTCTTTGTTTGGAGGTTTATGATAAAGTCTTAGCCTATGTCCAATAAATAAGAGTGTTTTTTATTCCCATAGATTGGTATAACATAAACTAATCTATTTTCAAATATATTCTCCACTTGATATGGTCCCAAGCATCTAGTACAATGCTTTCCATTAAAATGTTGGTACTTTGAATCAAATAACAAAGCCCAATCTCCTTCCTTGAATTTTATTTATTTGATGTGAGTGTCATGCCATTATTTCCTTTGATATTATAGAAGGTTAGTTTGTTTTAAAGCCTCTAACTTCATCTCATAAATTTTATTGAGCTGAAGAATCCTATCTCTTTATACTTCATCCAAATTTATGCCCACTTTTTCTGTTATTCTCAAGGTTTGAAATTCAAACTCAATTAGAAGTAAGGGCTTCTTACCAAACAATAAATAATATGATGAGAAATATGTGGTATTTTCCCATTTGGTATTATAATCCTATAGTGATTTAGGTAACTTTCTTTGCCAATCCTTTCTATTGATGCTAACTATCTTGGTCAACATGTTCTCTAGCTCCATATTAGTGACCTCAACTTGAACATTAGCTTGTGGTTGGTATGGTGATGATTTCATGTGGGTGATCTGATAGTGTTTTTTGAAGGTTTTAATCATATTTTATATGAATTAAGTCCCTTTATCATATGTTATAGATCTTGGTGCTTTAAATCATTGCATGATCTTATAGTAAAAAAAGTCAACAACTAGTTCTTCCTTTGCAAATGGTAAAACTTAACTTATGCCCATTTAATGACATATTCTATGAATAAAAGGTAGTAATAATTTACCTAGGATGGTGGATCAATGAGACAAAAAAATATAATCCCCATTTCTTGAAAGTTTCTAGAACCACTTGAGGAAGGAGATATATTTCATTAAATAGGGTAGGTTTTCCCATATTTTGGCAAGGATCACAATACCATACATATTTTTTTACATTTATATGAAGTGAAGGCTAGTAGTATCCATCCCCAAGAATCTTGTGAATAGTTATTTTATCTAAACATTAGCCTCTTATTGGTTCATCATGGCAAGCTCTTATAATGTCATAGATCTTATCCTCTCTTACACACTTGTGAAGTATTGAATTAGTTCCACATGTAAATAAAACACCATTAAGACATTTAAAGTGAGCACTATTTCTAACAAAACATTTTATTTATTTATTAGTAAAATCACAAGGATTTTTTTTATGGTAAGGTAGTTTTACACATCAACAAACCTTGATGAGTGTGCTAAAAATATGTATAATTGGTCATCTCAAAAGATGTCTTTAACTAGTTCATCTTCACCTAAAACATTTAACCTTGATAGAAAATCAATAATCACATTAAATTTACTTGGCTTATCAATATTTATAATGTCAAATTCCTACAAGAGAATTTTTCATATGATGACCCTACCTCCCACCACTAGTTTATTCATTAATTATCTTATGGATGAATGGTCTATGTAAATAATTCTTTATTATAGTGATGTAACTTGTTCATAGAATATATGAAATTTAATAATTATTTTTTAGTAGTGATATAATTTATTTTAGGGGGAGTTATATTTTTGATAATTTAGTAAATGGCCCATATCTTTCCTTCCTCATCTTTTCATCCAAGTACTGCCCCCATAGCATTATTAGAAGCATCTATATATAAAAAAGGGTTTCTTCTAATTAAGACTCTTGAAAATTGGAGCAAAGATCACTTTCTCTTTTATTGACACAAAATCCTATTGACACTTGTTAGTCCATAAAAAATCACTATTATTAGTAAAAAAAATAAAACATAGGTACACCAATTTTACTAAAGTCTTCCATAAAATGTTTATAGGAACCTACATGTCCTAGAAGTTTTTTGATATCAATTTCATTTTTAAGTGAAGGTAGGTTAGAGATAACTTAAATCTTTTGGGGATCAACTTGTATTCCTTGGCCTAAGATATGATGACCTAAGACAATCACTTAATCAACCATCATCAGGTATTTCTAATGGCTTAAGGATAATTGATGTTCACACCTAGTTTAAACCATGTCTAAATTATTTAAATATTTTTAAAAATAATTACCATTCACTATAAAATAATCTATATAACACATTCATTGGTTAAATCAATAAAAATAGCTAAAACTACCCTTTGAAAGGTAGCTATTGCATTAAAAAGACCAAAGGGTAATACTCTATAAGTAAATATTCCTCAAGGACATGTCAAATTTATTTTATCTTGATTTGTTTGAGATGCTCTTATTTGATTATAACCACTAAACCCATATAAGAATGAAAATTACTTCTTTCTATCCAAGTTATCAAGAACTTGGTATTTGAAGGGAAAAGAAAAATAACTTGTCATGGTGGCCATATTAATCTCTCTGTAATCAATATATATTATCAAATTTTCATTTTTATTCGATAATATCACAAGTGTCTACACCCATTGACTATCTGACATTGGGTAAGTGAATCCCATCTGTAAAATTTTTTCTATTTTTTTTAACAATGTCTCTTAATGTTGGGTTTATTATCCTTAGTGGTTGTTTAACTGATTTGGTGATTTCTATGTAGATGTGATGGGTGCATATGCTTAAATGAATTCCATTCATGTCAATTTAATCTCATGAAAAAAAAATTATATGGTTCTTTAAGATATCAAATCCCTTTATTTCTTGTTCATTATTTAAACTACTATTTATACTTAACATTTTTCCTAGTTGGATAGCTATTTTCTTGGTTTCAAGATAAATGGAATTGGCTTACCTATATTCACTCATTAGATATTTTAATTACATGGATGTGTTATGATAATATGGAAGGTGGTAATATATTTGAAAAAATATTCACCTTTTAAAATTACCACTACTAATGGGCACTAAAAGACTGTTAAAAACATATCCTGACTATCTTGTGCCCACTTAACAATGCCTTATTGGAAGGGTTTGTGATGTTACCTTAAAACAAGAGTGTCTTATGAGTTTATTGGGTGAAGTTAAAAAATATGGTGTAGTATAATCTGAATCTAGACTATCAAAATTTGGAGTTAGACTAGTGAACTTTGGATCCAGACTAGGGGACTCTAAAGTTAGATTGGGCTCTTCAATACATCTTGTTAGGTCCTTCTCTATCTAATTTATGTGCTTTTTGACCACTACCAAGGACATTGAGGATAGGATATTACTATTTTATTTTGGTTCATATAACCATATTTGCTTTAAAGATTATAAACATGGCTTGGTAGGTGGGTACAATTAAATTCATTTTGATTTTACCCCATTTGAAATGGTCATGTTTCCTGACCTACAATTTATAAGGTCTACTACTATAGACATCCATGGTCTTCCTAAGATCAATTTATATACTATTTTTTTAGTCTTAGGTTGGAGTATCATAAAATATACAAGGTATTCCCATGATTCTACTATTACAAAGACATCATCTATGGTTCCTTCTGGTTTGGCAATGGACTGGTCTACCATCTACAAGACTATAGAAGTAGGTTATACCCATGTAAGGGATAATGTTTTTAAAGTGTAAATTATCATTAAATTTATGGTATATCCAAGTTCAATAAATACATTGGGTATTTATTTATTTATTATAGTCACAGTGATGATTGGATTTACAAGGTCTCCAAACTTAAGCTAAAGTAATTTTCCTTCTAATAAATTGGCAAGTTCACCATCCACCTATATAGTTTTAGGTTATTTCCTTATTTACCTTAGAATTTTTATTAAAAATATTTTTATAAATTTCTTTAGTTATATAATGTCTCTTATGGATTGAAAAACTAGTATTTAAATATTTAATTTTCTCAATTCTTGGATTAAATCAAATTCATTCTGGAAAAGGAATGGGTGGAAGAACTATACTAGTTTCTTGAGGCCTTTACTTTTTTCATTAGGTTTTTTTGATTAGATCAATAGGGAGGTTTGGTTTTTCATTTGGTACTTCATTTATCATAGTTGGGGGATATTTAGTATCTTGCTTGATCTTTAATGGACAATTTTACAATCAATGGCCCCAACCCCTAAGGTTCATTCTTATCCAGTCTCATAAACATGGTCTGTCAATCTATTTTAGGGATTTTATATTGGTTGTGCAAGTATCTAAGGATGAGTTAATTGTTCAATTTGTGTAGATTTATCGGTATGGGAAGCATCAACACTTTCTATTGTGTAAACATCCTCTACTAATTAAAGGTTTATTGGTGTACCCATTGTTGGTTTTCCCATGGTTATTGATTGGATTGAGGCATCCATGTTTATTTATGAGGATAGGGAACCCATGGTTGTGGTTCCCAATCTAGTGACCCCCATGTTGGTGGTCCCCATAACTATAGAGGTGATTTTCCAAACCATGGCATCATCCATGGGTTATAAATAGCTCTTAGGATAAAATGATTTTGGTTTTGATTGTGGGAAAACTAATTTCCCTATCTTTGTATATAGTTGAACTTTATATTAATTAGGTGTCATATTTTGGTTGGTTTTTGAGAAAAAGTAGGAGAACATAATTTTTAGCATCATGATAATTTGTATCACAAATATCACACATGTTTTTCTAGTCAAGAGGGAAATCTTTAATTGCATATTTTAATCTACATTTTGGACAATACTTAACTAGTGGTTCATTAGTGCCATTAGGTTTTGCCTAAAAGTAATTTAGTGTGGATTTTAATTTAATCAAAATGTCTATTTTTAGATTTGAAAATTCTTCCATTATTTTTCCCACATCATTACTTCCCTTTCTTGTTTTCAATTTTCTGACACTAGCCCTTCTTCTCTAATAATTTTTGCATAATTTAGCTATATTATTAATACCAAGTTTGTTTATGTATTATTTTCCCATTAGGTTTAAATATTTACTAGAATCATCATCTAATCCTTTTAATAAAAATATTTTTCTCAAATATTCCTCTAAAATCAAACCCACATCTTTTATGTGTAAAGAGACAGCAATCAAAATAGTCTTCCATATTCTCATCTTCTTTTCGCTTCATTAAACAAAAATATTCTTTTCTAAAATAGTCATAATATTTATCCAAGAATATATTTTATATTTCATACCATGTGTGAATGGAAGTTTTTCTTAAACCCATAAACCATCTCATGGCTAAATTCTTCAGTGTATAAGGGTACAATTTCAATTTATGATTATCAATTTTTTAGTCATAAGTTTGAAACAAGACCTTAAATTCAAACATAAATTGATCAAGGTTATCTATAGATAATCTCTTGTAAGTACATAATATGGATGAAGATATATTATTCATTGTTACATTTTCATCTTGATATAAGATAATAATATAGGTGAATGTTCTACGTAGTGGTTGAGCTCTACCTCCTACAACCTTGTTTAGTGGATTGTTTCCTAGATTATATCCCATGGTTTCCCAAAATATGTTGTATAAATTTCTCCTAGGAGGTGTTAAATCATTATAAGTGGATATAAAGATAGTTTATTGATATTTATAATTCTATTTTATACTATGTTTTATCCTTAATTGCTACACTTGAAAGGACACACCTACCTCTAGGGAATGATCCCAAAGTTTAGGTGAGGTTACAAATTGTTACTTCTCACCAGTCTATAGTTATTCTTTATAAGGTATTATAGGACACTTTATTCTTGTGAATTACTAGTTATTTTGAATTTTTGAGAGATCTTTGGAATGTATCTTCCCTTTGAATCTCTTTTTCTATCCATATATATATATATATATATATATATATTTAATGTGTGGAAAGTTTTTATTAATCAATTAATTTTTTTAAGATTTACACCCTACTAACACTAGAAAATATATGACAATAGTGACAAAAATTATGCATGTCATAAATATATTCATTTATATCAACTCAACTTGGTTGATTTCATGTCAAACCAAGACTGATGTCCAATGATAGTTAGTAGTAAGGTGTCAAAGATAGTAACTAAAAATTATGTACTTGGGTGGAGTTATGGATCATTTATCTCTAAAGATATATTATAATTAACTTGATTTAAAAAATATATAATTACTTGGAAATTAAATACTCCATGAAAAACTCAAATGTTAACAAGAAAAATAAAAACACTTACTGATAAAGGAAGACACACATTAATCTATGTGCTGAATTGAAATGGTGTCTAGAAGTAAAAAACATTTGTTGATAAAGGAAAACACCCATTACTCTATTTGTTGAATTAAAATTATGTTTGAATTTAATACTTATAAATTAAATATTATAATTTAGAATATTAAAAGTGTCTTAAATAAAAATGCACACATTCATACACAAAGATCTACAAGTTATATCAAATCACACTTTTAGCTAAAAATGTAGAATATTAAATAACAATAATAAAAAACATAAATTACCAAAAAATAATTTTAGTTCCTTGGTTGAGTGGGACATTTCTCTCCCTTGGAACATGATGTAGATCACACTTAGTCTTTTAGGAATATCAAATCTTTATTAACTCAAGTAAATGCTTATAATTTAGAAAATAATTCAATAGCTCTGCTTAACCTTAATGTTTCTCTCTTGCTTACTGAATAAATAAATCCTCATCAACTAAGATACCTTGGTTATATTTCCCATCAAAATTGTAATAATTTACTAGAATATTTAATTCCTAATAAGATTTATGTCATTAACCTATAGTGCTTCTATGGATATGTGTGGCTGAATTATGGGTTACATACCTTCAAATTATTTTATTTCATTTATCAATGGTCTTAGTATGGTTAGTGTATGGAATAAATATGGCTAATTATAGTATATATAAGAGTTAGTGGTTATAATTTTATCATAATATTGAAAATTTTGTTTTTACTACATTATTTTGGAGGTTTCCCCTTGAAGTGGCTCAGTCATAATATTCAAGTATTTTTCTCTTTCACCAATTGTTATTATGTATATGCTTATTTTTTTCATAATTATATGATTATAATTATACTATTATGAATAGCATAAGTAATATCATTACAAGTGGTATTATACATTTGATTTGGTTGAGTTTTTGTGGCATAGTTTTTTAGAACTGACATCCTGGGCACTAGAAGGTATAAAACACATAACTTGTGATTTAGGAAAAAATGGATTTTTCATCACCACAATTTTATTCATGAGGTTTAAAAAAAAAAAAAAACCTATTAAAAAAGAGTTTGGATTTTTTTACCTTATGAAAATTAGCAGTCATTGGATTCGTTTATGCGAGATGATCGTAATGGTATATTATACTTGTAAACTTTTTCAAGCTAAAACTTTTCACCCTTGTGCACATTAGCAATCATTAGATTCATCTTGGTAAGGTGATCACAATAGTATCTTATATCGATACATTTGTTTTAGGGTCACAAACCTCTTAGGATTTGTGTATGGTAGGGCCTAACACTCATGTTCATGAGAAAGTGGGGGGAAATGCCTGAAAATCCTCATAAAGATAACATAGAGTTATAAAATTCTGATATAATTATTTTAGAGGTAATTCAAAAACTTAATTTAGAGTTATAGGGTATAGTGCAGAAAGATGATCTTGATATATTTAAATGGGATCTCACAGAGTTGAGAGGGGACCTAAATGGATTTTGGGATCAATTTCAACAAATGACTAGGTAATTGACTAACTATTCATCTCAATAATTCTAAAATAAATCTCCACCACTCAATTTAGGTTCTCTTCTAAAAAATCACAATCCCAACCATGGTACAAAGTTGTTGTTATCAAAAGTGGACCTACACAAGTTTTATGGTAATGAACCACTCACATGGATTACTCAAATTGAAAATTTATTTGATCTACATTAGACTCCATATTCATAAAAGGTGTTCAGGGCCTCTTTGTATCTAGAACATTAGTAGTTCATTTGGTATCATTGGTTGTGTTCTCAAAATAAAAATAAAGGGTTTCCTAGTTTCATGGATAGTATTTTCTACGAATTTGTAACTCTACTATCACAATAATGTCTCTGAAAACTACTTCAACCAACTACCCAAGTTGTGCCAAATTATGAACGTAAAGGATTACATTCATCAATTTCATAATCTCTCTTTATGTGTGGTAGACATCACTAAGGAAAATTTGACTGGCCTAGTTTTGGGTGGCCTAAAAAATAACATCTAATTAGAGGTTTGCATGTTTCATCCCATTAATGTATCAAAATCCATACCAAGGGCATGTCTGGTTAAGGAAAAATATTTTATCAAAAGAATACCTTTCACTAGTGTTCATGAATACACCTTCACAACACCATCATTTCCATAGCCTGCTAGATTGACACATCAAAAAATTAAAGAAAATTATGTAAAAGGTTTATGTTTTGGATGTGATATAAAATGAAGCAAAGGACATTGATTTTCTAAAAAGTTCTTTTATATTGAAGGTGATAATAAGGAGGAAGAGGATAATGAGGATTCAGGGGTAAGTTTATAAGAACTTGAGGATGAATCTAAAAATTATTAACCTACTATTTATTATCATACACTTTTAGGCATTATTACTTCTCAAACTCTTAAGGTGGTGGGTTTCGTAAATAAACAAAAGGTGACTATGTTAATTGACTCTAGGTGTACACATAAATTCATCAACAGTAGGTTGGCTACTCATTTAAACTATTTTATTTACCTAGCTCTAAAATTTTAGGTCAAGATTTTAGGTGGTGGCACTGTCAACTATTCTAGAAAATGTTATAGCATTAATATTGCTATGAGAGACTACTTATTGGATTACCCTATGTTTAATATTACCATGTGAGATCTAATATTATTTTGGGAGCGTAGTGGTTAAAAATTTTGGGCACAAATTTAGGAACTATTTATAAGGTTCTTTTTAGAAGGCAAGACCTTTGAACTATATGGATTATAGGCCAAATCTCCACAATTGGTTAGTTCCCATTAAATGATGAAGATTCTCAGAAAAGGTGCTAAGGGATTTGTGGAACAATTATTTCCCATAGGGGTTCAACCAAAACAAAAGTCTACACATCTTTATTTGTAAAGGGTGTTAAATGACCATTATGTTATTTTTGGTGACATCCCAAAAAGACTTTATCCAAGTTGCATGCATGATATTTTCATTAGGCTCATTTAATTAAGTACCCACCCAAAATCAGACCTTACAAGGTATCCTTATGACCAGAAGAGTGAAATAGAAAAGATGGTATAGAATATGTTGGAGGTAACATTCATCTAGCACAGTCAAAGTGAATATTCCTCCTTATGGTCATGGTGAAGAATAATGATAACACTTAGAAGAGTTTCCTAGACTATAGATAACTCAATAAGTACACCATCAAAGATAAGTTTCCTATGCTAGATGAATTGCATGTTTTTATTTATTTTACCAAGTTAGACCTTCATTCTGGGTATCATCATATTTGAATCTACATTGAAGACATGGATAAACATATTTTATAAATCATGAAGGTTGTTATGAATTTATGGTCATGTTTTTTGGCCTCACAAATACACAAATTACATTTTAGAGTTTTATGAATATTGTTTTAGTCCATTTTTTAGAAATTTTGTATTGGTATTTTTTGATAATATCCTCATCTACAACAAAAATTGGGATTACCATTTGAAGCATGTGAAATAGGTACTTTCAATTTTGAAACAACATCAATTTTATGTCAAACCTTAAAAATATGATTTTTGTGTCCATGAGGTGGAGTACTTGGGTCATATTGCTTCACATGAAGGAGTGAAAGTTGATCTTAAAAAATCTAAGAGATGATGGAGTGGTAATTTCCCGTGACCCTCAATAACCTCCAAGGGTTTTTAGGGCTAACTAGTTACTATCATAGGCTTATAAAAAATTATGGTAGAATTGAAACCCAACTCACCTCTTTGTTGAATAAATACTCATTCTAGTGGACTAATTTAGATACTAAGGTATTTGAATAGTTAAAAATGGTTATGTACACAACTCTAGTTTTGCTACTCTATTTTTTTTTTAACTTTTATTGTGGAGTGTGGTGCATCAAGATATGGAATGGGAGATTTACTCATGTAATAATTCATACCATTATCATTTGAAAGTCTCTAACTTAAGGGGAAAAATAGTCTCAAACCAATCTATGAGAAAGATATGATGTCCATTCTACATACAATCATGCAATTGAGACTTTATCTAATGGGTCATCACTTTCAAATAAAGACTGATCATGATAGCCTCAAATATTTTTTTAAATAATTATTTTTATATAAATAAAAAAATGGGTTACTAAAATGTTAGGCTATGCTTTTTAAATAGAGGAACCAAGATCAAAATGAAAGAACAACAATATTACCCATGATTTGATTGATAATCCTTAGTAGGGTTTTGGGGGAGTTGAAAAATTTACATGTAAAGGAAATGCATTATGGTATAAAGATAAATTATACATTTTTGAGCATTCTCTCCTCAAAAATAAAATCCTTTAAGAACTTCATGCATCTCCACTAGGAGGTTACTCAAGATTTTTGAAAACATATCATAGAATCAAGCAAGATTTTTTTTGGGAAGGAATCAAGGGGGGTGTCTAGAAATATGTGGCTGAATGCATGGTATGTCAATATAACAAAGGTGAAATCATATAACCCCAAGTATTTTTCATCCTTTATCCATCCCTAAATATCACTGGGAGGAGGTTTCCATGGATTTCATTTCTAAGCTACCATAATCTAAGTGTAAAAATGTTATCATGGTAGTTGTGGAGTGACTCACCAAGTGTACTTATTTTTTATCCTTATCAAAACCATTTGTTGTCAGTACAATAGCTTTTGATTTTATCAATATAGTTTATAAATTACATGGTACTCCAAATATCATTTTAAGTGACTAAGATCCCAAATTTATTAGTAATATTTAGATTGAATTATTTACATGTTTGGGCATCTAATTAGCTCATAGTTCATCCTATCATCCTCAATCTATTTTATTTCAAAATAGAAAAGAAGCTACAACCTATTTACAAATTTCAAGATGAAATATGGAAGAGATGTATAGGTTTTCATATAGAGCTATTTGACTATTTATAGTTAAAATGTCTTTAATTGCAGTCATGTATGATCTAATAACCAATTTTCACAATATTCATAGTGATGCCTTTACATAACATTACTATAAATTTAATGTCTATAAGAAAGAATAATATATTTGGTAAGTTTCCTTATGAATTTATAATTGACTCAAAATGGATTAAAAGGTTCTTGATTAAGCATGTATTATGTATTCATTAGTGGACCAATGTTAAAATGTCTTTTAATGAGCTTTATGTTTATCTTGAGTGACTTTGGAGCTAGACTACTACACTCTAGACCTAGATTGGTAGACTCCAAAGCTATACTAATGGAATCCATATCTAGACTAGTATAATATCAAACCAGACTAGAAGAATCTAGAGCTAGATTGATGGACTCTGGAGCTAGGCTAATAGACTCTAGTTCTAGACTAACAGACTCTAGAGTTAGATTACTAGACTTTGGAGTTGGTTTGAGCTAATCCATAGTGTGCCTCAATGGTATTCAATGATCTAATTTTCAAAAATAATAGTATTCAATCATAATGTGTTTATGCAACTTGTACATACAAAATTAATGGTTTTTTCATACAAAGGGTTAGAACATAGTGGTAAAACAAGCAACACGGATGCACACATACTAACCAAAATGACTATTTTAGATAATCTAGACTTATGTCCCCAAATTAGATGGGTGAAAATATTATAAAATGAATATTTTTTAGGTTCTGTACAAGTTGCATGTGGAGAGTATGGTAATAATTTGGATTTATTCCCCATTTATTAGATTGTAAAGAATATCAAATTATAAAATTTTTAATAATTTAGGTGTATTATTGATATTGGTTTTTCATTTGGACTATAAATAAGTACAAATTATCTAAAATATTCCCTCCAAGGTAAACATATAATTATCTACTTTAGATAAAAACAAGTTATAAAATGTGCATTCAAATCCATTAAGAGGGAGATTAATAGGGGATAAATAAGGTTATCACTTGGATATAATGATCCATTCTTATAACTTGGATATAATTATCCATTCTATGGACTCATAAACATATGATAATGAAATTTAAATAGGAAATTATGAATAGTTACATTGTGGCCTTGTTTTAGATGTTGAAGGATTATGAATGTAGTATGTGGTTTATTATTAATAATATATTTATCTGAAATGGTTTTTTAAACTTATCATTAAATATATGGAAACGTTAGTCAAGTAATAGAATCAATATAAAGCATCACAAAATAGAATTATATAAAATAATTTAAGCATCATCAAATGATAGTCCTCACAATCACATATAAAATTTAATGTGCTGTAAATGTTCTCTTGAGGATCTCTATGACATTAAATGTTTTAATTTTTATAATGATAAAGTCATATAAAATAGGCATGTATAATTGATATTTTTGGATAGGATGTCTACATTATATGCTAGTTTTAATGTGATCCTTAAAAATTTCTTGTTCCAATGTTAAAATACACATTTTACTTTGTATGCCTCCTATATCATTCCTCATAGTGTCTAACTCTAGTTTTTAAGTAGTAATGTTGTCAATAAGTTAATTTACATGTAGATTCATATCATCGATGGTATATGTAGGCAAAATACTTGACATAGGTGAATTATGTTGGATAGAAGTCAAATAATCATTACAAGGCATACAATATGTAAGAAAGCATTCATAAACCATAGGGGGAGGAATAAACTTGTTTATCTCATGATTCACTTCTATTAGTACATCTGAGAGAGGGGTTTAATTTAACACATTCATTAAATTTTTTTCAAAGACTGATATTAAGGCTTCCATTAATTACTAGGTCTTCATTTTGTTATTTATGTTACAAAGATATGGTACCTTTTTAGTTGAAGTTTCTAGTTTGTGCCATATAGGATTCATTAGAACCAAAGTCTTTTCTAAAATTTCAATAATGTAAACCATAATGATAGTATATAAATTCACACACAAAAGTAAATGAATGAAATAATGAACAATTCATAGGATCAAAATCATAAAAATAACCAAGCCTTAAGGAAAGGAAGGTTTGTAGAAACCCTAGGTTGAATATATGAAAGAGTTTAGGTTCATGATTTATGTTTACCCTAATTCTATTTTTATACAAAATAAGAAATAAACTAGTTGTAGTAAAATAGAACTGATCATACAGAATGAAATAAAAGAATTCAAATATACATAAATGTCTATGATGAGAAACAATTCCAAGAAATACAAATGAAACTAGAGTAAGCAATGGAAATGAGAAAGGGGTAATGAATGATCACACCTATTTATTGTTCTATAAATATAAGATTATAGAGTGATAATTTTAATTATTTTTAAATTTATATTTAAATATAAAAACCTTATGATTCTCCAAGATAGACCCACTCACTATTACAAATCCATTCATGTGCTGAAATTAGTGGGATAAACTTGTTCAACTATGACTATCTTCATGGTTGATTTTTCCTATTATATTTCCATAGTCCAATGTTTTTGTCATGAATACTACCATATTACTATTATGCCTATATATTCACTTAAATATTTTTTGGGTAGGTTGGATATTATATAATAATCTCTTCCTTGACCTAGATTAACACTAGAAAACCAAAAGATAACCATGGAGTTGAGAAATTATTGTAATAGTCTTACAAACTACATATCCTACATGCTCATAATCAAAAATTTATGTAGTTTTTATGGATACATGGATGTAATATATTGAGTGAGGTATTATGAACCTCATCTTTCCCATAAGTTATGTTGTAACTAAATGTAGTATAATACCCACCTTTCTCATATAGTAGATTTTGATATACCAAGATAAAATGATAATTTCACAAGTGTATATGACTAAATGAAGCTTGACTTGAGTGAATATTAGATCTAGGATTGATATTTTATGTGTCCTATCTTTCGATAGTTGAATATTCCATGTGATCACCTCTAGATTATTATATGTCTTGGTTATACCTTGGATATATAGCTTGACCTAGGATTACTTGTACACAATATCTAACTTTATAAATTTATAAAAGTAATATTAATGTGCATGAATGATGGAAATAGGTAGAAAGGCCCATACAATTTAAGGGATACAAACCATGGAGTGTACATGCTTATCCAAGATGGATGAATATGGTGAATTAGTCTATCTCAAGGATGATTATGTCGCAATTATTTAGGAAGGTCTATAAAATAGGTGAAAACTAGTCCATCTATATTAAAAGATACCTATGTGATAAGTGTTAAAGTTTTTAAAGGATGAATGGAATAGGTGTAGATATATTGTGGGTCTAGAATAATCCTAGATAAAACTAAAATGTATAAATCTTATAGATAAGGTAAATTTAGAATAAAATACCATAAATAATTATCTTATGCCAAACATAGGTGCCTACAACATGATAAGTATCATGCCAACAAACATAGTGTATCGTAATCAATCACGTCCATGTTAAATATTATACACAGGTTAGTATGTTAACATCTAATTAAAATAATCAAGGATATGATGATAATAATATGATTTATTGAAAAGGATGCAACAATATGAAAAAAAACACATAAACATACACATTCACACACAAACAAATAATAAAACACACTACAAAATAGAATCAGTAATATGCGGGCATGTGATTTAAAAATACATGTAAAACACAAGCTATAGGTAATAAAAATATATGGTATAACCAATGTAATTAGATTCAAGGAAATATCACCTTGAAAATCCATTCTATAGACATTCTGCCAATGTAACAATGTCTCTTGGGGTACAAAGAAAAAATTATCCATGTAGCATATATAATCCGATCATCATATATACCATGTGTATATGCATAACATGTAATAAAATAAATACCAAGATAATAATGTGAGTAAAAATATTAATGTGAAATCATATATCATAGGTATATATGTATCCCTTGAAAAATAATATTTCTAATTTTGTATTTTATAAATGTTTTTATTGTTTTGTACATTTTTTAGAAGAATATAAAAGATGAATAAAATAAGGACTAAGGGTGAAAATTAGAATAAAATATCAAGGATTACATACTAAAAAATAAAATCCAAGGGCATCAACTAATATAAAAATTAAATAGGTAGGCCTATGAGAAAAAACATGATGAATTAGATGAGGAAGATTGTAAGAAACTGACAAGTTCCATTATAAAAATGTATGCCAGGGTAAAATGTATCAATATATGTTTTAAATCATCATAAAGCCAACATAAGTTATTATAATGGGATAAAAAATTAAATGATAACTTGTCAATTCAACATAAAAAGAAACATAAACTGAGGGGCTAGAAGAATGTCAATGCAATTGAAGGAATGTGCCAAGGTGTCAAATCAATAAGATATAAGAACTCAATCAAAATTTAGAGAGGAAACACATAAAAAATATAATATAGTTGAGAAATAATATATTTAAAAAAATAAATCTATCTACAATAAAAATGTATCAATCAAGCACAAGATGTGGGTTAGCATGGATAAACAATGATCTAGACTACAATGTCATGTCTTGACTTATAGGAGTTAGATGTATTGCTTGAAGTATTGGAAAAATAGGCACGAGATGTAAAATTGATATCATTATCCCACACATAAATATGTATATTATGGGCTCAAATATATGATGCATCATGTCTATGAATTCTTCATGTTAAAAAATGGGTCATAACGAGAGCTTACATATCAAACTTAGGATGTGGATATCTAGTTCATAGATCTTTAAGGTGAAATTGCAGGAATTATAGATCTAGAATATATTACACTATATGATGGTTTAATATAATAAAATACAATAGGGAATGTTATAAACCAAAATTTCACCCTTTAAAAGATATTTCAAGCCTTCCAAATTTGGAATAACATGGAAACAATCCTAGGCTGTGGGTGGGATAAACTTGGATTGAATCTCTAGGTTAAAGGGCTAGCTCCCCTTGATGAATCACTTGGGCTCACAAAATAATCTATCAAATTGATAATAAAATATATAAAAACATAATCTAATGGAGGAAATGCACCAAATATACCTGAACACTACCAACTAACTATATTTACACATCAATCGTGAGACTAACTTGCAATAAACACTACTCCAAATCTTCCTCTCTACATCAGCATTTCACATGAAGGTTGTGAAGAATGTTTAGGCTAGAAGGAATATTCAAGAGGTCATGAAATGAAAATAATGAAAATTCAACTCACTCAATATTTACATCTCACTTAGACACTTCACAAGACCTACATAAAGGATTTCAAACTAAACATGAATGCTAGACAAGGATAAAATACTAAGGAAGTAAAGTTAATCACGTGATAAGATTAACTAATAAATTACACACATTGAACTAATAAAAGGAGGAGGTAATATTATAAGTTTATAATTAATTAAATAATTTCAAATGGGTAGGGATTTACCATACCCAAGTGGAGGATACAAACCTAGCCTATCAAGGTTAAATTTATAGAAAATTAATGAAGAAGAAGGAAGAAGTGTGTATGAGAGAGGAGCTACCAAGTGTCTCTCATGAGAGTTAAATTAAAGAAATGAGGTATGAAACTATTTTTATCACTTGGATTTTAGCCTTTTTATGAGATGTCACAGCCCTCCTCATCTAAGTGGCATAATTGAAACAACTCTAGGCTATGGGTAGCCTAAGAATGAGGTAAATCTCTAGATAGGGCTAGATCCCTTGATGTACCACTTTTATATCACCAATACACCTATGATTGAAAAAAAAAGGGAGATAAAATTGAAATTAAATTATCCTAAATGTGTTTATACACCAAATCAATGGATAACTACCAACCAACTACATGTCACACATAAGACCAAGAGACTAACTAGACATACACTTATCTAATTTGAATCTTCTCATATCAATATTTCATTATGAGGTTGTGATGAATTCTTAGGATATTAATTAACAATAGGCCTAGAATGGCTCTATTTAATATTCTAATTCACTCAACTTTGACACTTCATATAACACTTCACATGACCTACAAGAAGAAGCCTTCAAGCTAAAAATAGGTGAGATAACAAGACAACAATGCTAAGGAAATAACATTCATCACTAATCAAGATCAATCATTCAAGTGAACATTATATGACTAGTAATATAAAAGGTAAGATTAGTTGTATTTATTGATCCATGGTATGTAAATGAGTAGGGCTTCACCAGACTCAGGTGGAACATATTTTACAAAGGCCAAAATGGCTAGTTCTTATAGAACCTAAGAGATAAGTGGGAAAAGAGAAGTCCAAAGGTCAAAAATACAAGTTTAAATATGATAAAATGAGTTACATATGCATGATAAGATAATGTGAAATTGATCATTCAAATTTAGGAAGCACAAGTGTCAATCTAAGGCATGAAACTCTTGAAATGTGTCATGAAATTCCTTTTGTTAGCTTAGAAAAGTATCTTCATCATTCATCCTATTTAAATGTACAAAAAATAATTATGGATAGTTATAATGATTTTAATGAGAAGTAAGGGTTTCATACATGATTCTCCATGCATTGGTTACATTCCTAATCATCCGGAATCTTCTAGAAGTGAGCATCATTGCCTATAATCAAATAAACTCCTCTTTCACACACTTTGCACACTTGGTTTCCAAATTGGATTTATTTTCTCATGAAAATACATGAAATCAGGTTAATGACATGTGTCAATTCCATTCATAGACTTAGAGGCATCAAGCACACCTTAAAAGCAATTTACTTAGAGTTTTTCACCCTTCTCACTATCATGTTCACTATGCTAGCTTTGATTGGCTAAGATGAGATATCTTGTAGGCATATTTATGAGTTATAATGAAGCATTAAATTACCATGGGTAGTTATATTAAATCTTCAAATCAATCCCAAAGTTCATTTCATCTCTTGAAACCTCCTATAACCTACACAATACACAAAATAGTCAAGAAAACCCTATGTTTTACTCCATCCATACAATTTTTTATAATACAAAAGGGTGGGGAGTATCCTGAGATAGTATGATACAACATAAAATCATCATTCTAGGAAAACTATGCCATTTGGTTACACTAACTTCTTCATCTTCTTAAACTAGTCACTAGCAAGGGTTTTGATGAGTTTAGGCTTGTTTTACCCTCTTAAGCTTTATTCATAAGGATTTAACATTAAAATCTCAAATAAATGCCACAAAATGATATTTTTGGACCCTATCTAACTTTCCATATGTATTTTAGTCTCCATTAAACGTTTTCAAGAAGATATGAGCTTCCAACTTTGCCCACTCGAACTCTTTTCTCCATTCCTTACAAACTTGAATTGGTCCTAAGCCAAAAATGGATTTCCTTGTGACTTATCTACATTCCACAAGCTTGGACACACTTTAAATTACCTCATAAACATTTAAAAATGGATTATACTGCTCACCTCATGGTATAAGTGAAAATGACTCTCCATTTAGCTTCTAGGCCTAATGATGCCTAATAAGCCTGCCTACAACCTTGAGGGTTTAGAGCACCCTATTGAGTTTCATAATTATGTGAAAGGTATATTATGTTTGAGTTATCACTTTTATTTTCACCCTTTGAGGATATGACAATTCTCTCCATATCCAAGTGGCACAATGGAATCACCTCTAGGCTTGTGGGTAGCCCAAGGAATGAGGTGAGTCTCTAGATAGGGATAACTCCCTTTATGTACCACTATGGATCAAACTAAAACTAAAATTTGGAGGTGAAAAGTGAGAGACTAAAATAAAATTTAAAATAATATAGGTGATACACCAAATTTACTAATGACATCCAACCATATGCATATTACACTTGAGACCAAGCAACAAACCAAACATACACTCTTCTAATCTACAACTTCTCACATCAATGTTACATTGTGAGGTAAAGATGAAAATATAGGATAAGGAAGACTATAAAATAGGCCTTGAATGTCACATTATGAAGATACAAACTCAATTAATCCTTGACATATCCTAAAACACTTCACATGCCCTGCAAGAAGAAGTTTTCCAACTACAAATAGGTTGTAAGAATGAGCTAACATGCTAAGGAAACAAGAGTGTCACTTCAGCAAAATCAATCATTCAAATGAAAAAAAATATGAAATTCATATAATACGTAACAATTAGTCATTTTATTAATCAAAATGTATAAAAATGAGTAGGGATTCACCATACTTAGGTGGAGCATCCAATACAATGCCAAAATGGCCAACTCTTATAGAGTGAGTGAGTGTGTGTGTGTGTGTGTGTGTGTGTGTGTGTGTGTGTGTGTGTGTGAGAGAGAGAGAGAGAGAGAGAGAGAGAGAGAGAGAGAGAGAGAGAGAGAGAGAGAGAGAGAGAGAGAGAGAGAGAGAGAGAGAGAGAGAGAGAGAGAGAATGTCCAAGGGTTTCAAGGACACTTTTAAAACTCATCCAGGGATTTAATTATGTATTTGAGAAGTATGTGAGATGAAAAAAAAATTAGGAGCTAAAAGTGTCATCTCAAAATACCAAAATCTTTTAAAGTGGACTAAAAATCCTTTTTTGCATAGAAAAATGACTTCATGATTAGGTCTATTTGAGTGAATTATAACTGATATATGGTAGTTAAAATTATTTAAATTAAATAAGATGATATTATACATGCCTATCCATGCATTGGTTTCATGCTTGGTCTTCTAGAATCACCTGGAAGAGAGCCATCATCACTTACACTCTAAGAAACATCATTTTCATGCACCTTGCACATTTTTCTTCAAATTTGGCTTTATTTATTCATTCAAGTCCATAAAATGTAGTTTTTGACATGTTTCAAGACCCTCAATTTTCTTTTAAGAATCAATGGCACCTTAAAATCACTTTACTTAAAGATTTCCTCCCTTCTCTCTAGCTTGTCCAATATGTTAAATTTTATTGGATAAGTTGAAACACCTATTTGGGGAACTTATAAGATATTTCATGAAATTAAATTAATATTATTATTTATTATAAGTTTCAACATTTCTCCCAAACTTGGTTTCATCTCTTAGCTCCTCCTATAGCCTACATTACACAAATAAATAGTGAGAAAAATATTGTTTTTACCCCCATATATACAATTACATACAACTCATCATGGTGTGAAGTATCTTATAGGAGTCCTATAAAACCTCAAATAATCATTATGTACAAAATATTTAATTTTGGTATCTATCTAACTCCATTTTCTAAGACTAGTCCTTAGCAAGGGTTTAGTAGGATTTTTAGGCCTATCTTTGGTCTTAAGGTTGGTTCATAAAGATAAAACATCCAAGTTTATAAATAATTCCACAAATTTGGCATTAAATACACATAATAACCTATCCTAACTCCTTTCTCTCCCATTTAGATCCTCGTGAAAGATATGAGCTTAAAAATATGGCCTATCGAGCTTGCTTCCCTTCATTTCAATAGGCTTGATGGGGTTTTGAGCCAAAAATAGATTCTTCAAGGTTTCATTTATTCTAAAAATCTTTAAAAATTATGTAATTACCTCAAGAAAATGTTTAAAGAATTTTAAAGTATGTCTAAGGTTAAAATTGTGAATGACTTCTTCTTTGCTCACTAGGCCTTAACTTTGATCACTAGGTCTGACTACAATTTTTTATGCTTTTGACATTATTGTTAGTTTTATTTTATTCAAAAAGATATAAAAAAATTTATATTAACCTATTTGAATCCTTAAATCCATTTTAATGTTCATTTAGAGCTATAAATGACATTGGTATCTCATTTGGCTTCTAGGCTTTAAACCTTGCTTTTAGGCCTGACTGTATCCTTGAAAGTATAAAGCACCTTTTTTAGTTTCAATAATTTGTGATTGATTTAAAATATTTTAATATGTGTGTCTCATATTCATACATATTATTTAATTTTTAATATATCTCTTGATTCATCCCTTTTGCCTTATTCAACAAAACTATCACTTTATGCTCAAAGGGAAGTACCGCCTATCTAAGACAAAATAGGGGGTACTTCCCTTGTTCTTACAGAAAAATGGGTATTTTATGGAATTATAAGAGTTTTGAGTACCTATAAAACAAAATTTAATCTCAATTTAATATGTATATCTCCTTCAAAAATGAGAAAATTTGAGACAGACTTGTTGGAAACTAAGACTCTACAAGGTTATTTCAAAATGGCCATGTGAGGCATTACTAGAGCCTTTATTTGTTTTGTATATATATAATGGAGGGTATATAAGATTATAAATATTTTTATTAATGTTATTTTAATCTTAAATCCACTCAACCTCCAATATTCTCTCCTCACTCATTGAATGAGACAAGGCAGGGTTTTTTTTGCATGACTGTATTTCCCTTTTAAAAAGACCCCTACCTATAGGTTTCATCTACTCCATAAAACATTTTTTATGGTTTATATGGAATATTAAAGTCCTTTTTAGTCTCACTTGGTGCTTAATCATACTTATTTTCACTAAGAATAGGTCAAAAATCCATGACCATTATGCCTCAGCTACTATCTACTCATAGTCATTTGCCTTGGCTGTAGGTGGATTTTTTGCCTCAAATGAGTTGGCTATAATGCTTAAAATCATACCTTGAAGATCATAATGGTAAATTATAGTTTTTATATACCTTTATTTACCTTAAAAATTCTTAAATACTCATCAAAATCTCATGCCAACTCAACAATTAGTGTACCTTGTTGTAGGTGCACATTTAGGCATTGTACAAACTGTTAGGGATACATGAAGGTCAATGAAACAAATTTTATCTTATGTGGATGATATTTATGTCATAAAATTTCATGTTAAATAATTTTAACCTCCAACCATGGAAAAAAATTTCACATTTCAACCTTGATGAAAAGCCTCTTCCTCCTCTCAAGCTTGTGGGAGTGTATTTAGACTTAAAGGAATATGAATGAGCTTATTTTCCATGACCAAGATTTGATGGAGAAAACCATGGATATAATGAATATTTTATAGGAATTATAAATCATACCAAACCTACCTTAAACTTATTCCAATCCCATTTGATAGTAAGACTAAATTTCTTATCTCTTGACTAAGACACTCTTATTCTTTTTGACCTATAGGTGTCTATGAAACCAACTAAGCTTTCTCATGATGTTGGAGATAGTTATTTGAACTCATTTTATGTCATTAAAAGAAAATTTATATGTATAATTCAACTAAATTCCTTTAAATAAAACCAAATCACCAATTTTTAGCTCACTTTTAGCTATGTTTGTTGTAAATGGTGTTGTATGCCTCTATACGGACTGAAGGTGAGCATGGGAGGTCACAATACCAAGTACCATTCCTTTTAAGACTCCTTTAGGTCATGAGTGTCCCTTGAATAATTTTAAACCAACACCATGGTTGGTAAAATATATAATGGTCAAAACTTAGAATATAAGGTCAATTTTAGGTTACACTCCTGAAGGTGAATCCTATTTGGTTTTAGTGTGTTGAAGGGCACATTTAGACCTCTAGAATACCCTTCTCCACTTGTCATCATCCCTTAAAACTTTGCATAATAATTGTACATGACAAAGAATAAAATATGAGTATAAATATATGTTTCAATTCTCATAGAAAACAAATTATAGGATATTTATAAAACCTCTTGGACCTCTGTTTGATTCTTGTAAGGACAAAAGCCATAAAATCTCAATCATTTTCATGTTTGAAGGTTTCCTTACTTCATGTTTCTAAAATGCCACTTAAAATGAATTATAATGATATTTTCATCATTATAATATTATATTAATGGTTTCAATACATATCTCACACTCCATATATGTCTTTAGCTCTATGTTCAGACCACTTGTAGGTGGTGATTCATAGGTCTGCAATAATGAGGAAACCTCAAATAGTGAATAAGAAACAATCTCCTAATGAGTTTTCAATTCACTTAAAAGAATAAAAATTGAATCCTCATAATTATAATGGTTTTTAAAAAGTATTAACATATCCCATTCAATATGAAATACTCTCCCAAACACCTATATGCAAGCATATTCATGACAAACTAAAAAGGTAGATTATACATGACTACAAATCCTAGAAAATTTTCATTTGAAATTGAGATTAAAAGGTGAAATGAGGTTAATATAAATTTAATATAAATATAATTAATCTATCGTAACCATGTGAAGCTATGAAAAAGCATGGAATTCTTGAAATGGAGGAAAACTACCAATCAACCTAGAATGGACAAGTCTGCAAACTTGGGTAATTTGCCCATAAAAACAAAATTTAACATGAAAAAAATAATGGGAGGCATGATTGTACATGTAAAAAATCATATGGAGAAAATATTAACAAAATTTTCATACATATTTTTCCATAATGAAGGAAAACCTGGAGGGTACACAAAATAACTAGTAAATTTACATAGTCGACTTCAAATAGATGGTTCATAAAGCAAATTTGACAATTTATCAAAATTATTATATTTATTTCAAGGTATATGAGTTTATAATATTCCCCCAAGATAGTTTTTCTTGAAACCCCTTGTGCTATCCGTAACAAGCAAAAACTTGTAAGTCACTTCTATATGTCTAAAAAGGTGAAAAGAGAGAAAAATTGTTTTGAGAAATAAATGTCAATTTTAGATTTAAAAAAACATGGATTTGAGTGTATGGGATCTGTAGAGTCACATTTCCATCTTTTCCAAGTGGCACACTTCCCAAAGAGACTACACAAGTGCCACTTTCTCTTTCTTTTCCAAGAAAACTTTCTTCTTAACAACCTACCATATTTTAGTTATAAATAGTTATTTAAGACTTTCTTAGACACATAAGGCATGACATAACCCATTGAAACTTACACATTTCCCAAAAAACCTATATAAAGCATTAAATTCATTATTTTTTACCCTTAAAAAGACCCAAGATGATAAATGGACCTAGAAACTAATTGACCAAAGCTAGTACAACATTAATTGACATCAAATGACCTATAAAACACATCATGACAATACATTATACCCCATTATAGGCCTACAAATCAATTTTTTTACTAGGGGTGCTCTAATTTGAACAAAAAATTCAAATTTGTTCAATAGTTTGTTTGTATGTCATTTATCTTCCCAAGTCACCCTATAGCCCTCCAAACACTCCTCATCTCTTCTCATTCACCAATTAGGCCTAGTGGGAGCTTGCCTAGTGGATCTATGTGTAGGAGTCATTTAACTATTTTGAGAGGTATAAGTTTTCATGAGTGATTCCTATCACCCATTCACTTTATATAAACCTCGAAATACATTCCTTGAGGTCCCCATGGCCTTCTATCAAGTTTCTTACCCATTTTGGCATCATTTTCTTATCTTGCCAAAATCTTAATTTTCTTGACTCATTGACCTCTGAGATAAAACAATGAGGTATATCCCTCCTCCTCCAAGAAAAATGAAGGTTTTAGAAGTTGTATTAGGTCTTAAGGATGCTATTAACCAAATTTGGGTTCTTTATTAGGTCCTTAGACCCCTCAACTCCTCAAAATCTGAGACAGATTGTTAGAAGATAGACTTTGTATAGAGTTTCTTGGTATGGACTATGTGTTGTTTGTTTAAAACCTTCTCTTTATTTGTTTTATGTTATATTAGGGTGTATAAATTATATAACAACCTTAAACAAGGTTATATAACCCAATTCATCACTCCAATCCTCTACATGCTTCTTTATGAATGCCTAGCTCAACTTAGACCTAACTATTCTCTATCTCAGAATAGGGGCCCACCTATAGATTACCTTGCATAGTTTAGACTTTGAAAACATTTTACAAGCTTCCTTTAATATTTTCATGGTCATTTATCATCTATTTTGACCTTTTCTTACCTTGTATATACTATATCATCATCTAAACACCATGTTTAGCTTACTATCTACCTACAGTCAGTTGTAGGTGAGTATTTTTGAGTGAAGGGACACCTATATGTGTATATGAGACTTAAAAAACTACATATCAACATTATCATAATGGTATTCATGTTAATTGGTACACCCTTAAATAAATAATTCCATTCAAATCATGATAGTATTCCTTATAACATTTTAGGATATCAAGGTCACTTTGGATCTCCAAACCCTATAGACTTTATTGTCTGAAATTAGTATTCAAGAGTGCATATTAGAGCTCTTTAACAACTGGCTTCCACTAATCCTCCACCCTCCAAAATTTTAATATATATTTTCCTATGTGGGGGATAAAATTTATGGTCATTTATATATATATCATAACTATTTTTTACCTTGTTATATGACTTTTATGAAAAGGCCTAGACCTCTATTTTCATCTTTTAGGGGCTTATTCCCTGAACACAGTCATTGAATCTTTTAGCATGGTTTCCAAATTATATTTTACAACCTATACTTAAAAATATGCATATAATTAACCTTAATTCACACTAGGACTTCAAAATGAGTTATATCACTTGTTTCAATGCTCCAAAATAACAGCTCTCTATTAAGCCACATATAGGTGGCCATTTGCACATTCAAGCAGTGAGGATGAGTAAGTTAGTATAATACATTATTTGTGAGATTAAAATGAGTTTTTATATCCTTAAATTATTAAAAATATACTCCTTTCATTATCAAAACCTTGATCAGCTCAAAATTTTATTCTCAACATGATTAGTCCTATGAGGGCACCTGTAAGTGCATGTTAATGGAAGGAGACTGCATGGAAGTGTTATATTTGAATACCATAGTCCTAGGATCACTATTTGGAAGGTCTAATTGTTTTTTAATATTATGAAATTATGATAAACATATTTAAGTCATAATTAATTCTCCATGAATGTGTTTCATATCTTTAGACAACTCACCTAGTTGACTGTATATGACAGTCATAGAGTAGACTGACTGTATGGTGTTTATGATTGAAAACTCATGGGATGTTTCTTTGAAAAATTAGATTTAAAATTTGAGGGGATTAATATGACATTGAAAACATGATAATGAACGTATCTCTACCCTCTGAAACCATTACCAAAACATGAAGGCTCTATAGATAGTGGAAACTTGCCTGCAACATAGATTGGTACCTTCTTTTGTAACATGAGATGATTTGCATATCAAAAAAAATTAAAATAATAAAAAAAGAATGGATATAACATGAGTAGAGATACAACATCATCTATAATAAATATCATTAATTGGATTGTATGAACTTATCCAAACAAGAGCAAAACCTATAGGGTGCATAGATTAACAAACAAATTAGATAGGTCAACTTATTAAGAATGGTTCATAAAGCATGGGCCAAAATTATTATTAAAATAAACATAAAATGAAATATAAATTAGTGTATAAGACTCTCCTAGGATAATTTATATTTAAACCTCTCCTATTGGCTGTACTAAGCACAAACCTGTTGACTAGTTTTGCATGTCTATAAGGATGAAGAAGGAGCAACATGGTTTTAGCTCAAATTTGACACTTACAGAGTAATTCAATCACGGAAATTATTCTAAGGAATTTTAATAGTACCCTAATAAAATTTTCCCACATGTCACATTTCCTTATGGTTCTTACAAGTTTAAACTCCTTTTTCTAAGAAAACTACTCTTTTTTCTGAATAACCTACCACTTTTCAGTTAGAAATAGTTAACTTAGATTTATTAGGACACATGTTACATGACATACCTTTTTTAACCTTAAAATTTCCAAAGAGATCATATAATTCATTAAATGCTATATATTAACCCCCAAAATGAATCTAAAAGACATAAGGATTAAAATGACTAATGACCAAGGCTAATATGGCATGAAATGACATCAAAAGACTTATAATACACCCTATGAAATAATACTAAACCCCCAAAAAGACCTAAATATAAATTTTACCTATAAGGATCCTAATTTTACCTACAAGGTCAAATTTTGTTAATAAATTGGTGACTCATAGGGGTAGTATGTTTTTAATACTAAATATCGATAGCCTTATCCTATCCATGGGCTTAGGGAGTCATCTAAAGTTTGAAACAAAAAAAGAAGACCTAACACTTGACAATAAGGATTTGACCAAGACAAGAAAACTAATTACCTCAACTACACAAAATAAAGGACACACATAAAGCAAAGTAAACACACTAATAAGACACACATATTCTCAAATTACTTAGGAAAAACATAAAACAAATAACTATTCACAACTAGAAACTAAGCATACTTCCTTTTCAGGATCAAAAGAAAAGTTTTTTTAATCTCCTTCTTCATGAGATGAATCATAGTTCCATGCATGTTTCTCTTTGGATTATATACTTGATATATCATACCTATTTCTTGTAACTTCACTTGCTATGTTCTCAAGTAGACCATCTTAAAATATGTCTCCAATGTAAATGTATTCCTCTTTTCCTTGTACACATACCTCATAATACTGCCCACTCTTTATCTCATGATCAACTTGCATCTTCTTTATAGGCATGGTTTTAAGAAGAGTATTTTCTTGTTACTTGGAGATTAAGGCCAATATAAGCTTGTTTTGACCTTCAAACACTGAGGTCAAATTTTCTCTAGCTCCTCTATGAAATTTTGAAAAATTTCATCTTGCTTACCATCACTTACAATCAACTCTACAAAAGTTGTAGACCCCTTGAAAGAATCAAACTCATTACAAATTCTTATAAACTGATGCCATAAGTCCTTATCTTCTATTTTATTAGTATCATGAAGGGAAACAACAAGAAAAGATATTTCATCCTCTTCTTTAGAATCTAAAAGGACTTCATCTAAGATTTCTTCTTTAATATAAGGAAGGCATTCTTCATTATCAACACAACAAGAAGACTCAACACAAGGACTCATTTATTCTTTAGAATTTTGAAACTCTTGAGGACTATTAAGTTGTATATCAATTTTTATAATCTAATTTTAGTTCTCAAGGGATGCAAGATCCTCAATTTCCTTCTCCTTCTTGGTGATACCAAGACTAGATATCTTGTAATCAGGAGATTTAGCCCAATGAGGCTACCAAGGAGTTATGTTTTCTTTAAGAAAAAGTTATGAATTATTCTAAACCAAATGATCCTCGCTAGGTTCTCATACCTTAGGTCCATCAAGATAAAGGGTGATGGGGTGAGGACAAGATGAACTATTTGGTGGAGGTGGCACATATGACTCAACATCAAATTGAGAATGAATTGTAGGGGATCCTTTTGGGACTTCTTGGGGAAGGGGAGGAAAACCTTGAGGTAAAATATCTTTGTTTTCTTCTTTCCATTTGACAATATATTTATTGAGATATGATTTAGCTTTATTACTCTCTTGAGGAAGGTTAGATGGAGTGTGTTTAATCATAGGATCTTCTTTTGGCTCTAAACCTTCCATCACACCTTGACTCAACAATTTCATTATCAACCCTAACTCCTCAATTTGCTTGTCTAAGTTATTTGAAAAGTCCATCTTGAAGTTTATAGTCGTCTTCATGAGGATAAGGAGTACAAGAGGGTTGATATGGAAAAAAAGAGGTCTCTTGAGGAAGGGTGGGAAGGGTTTGCATAGGATCAAGCTTTTTCTCAACTTCACACTCTTTATCTAATATTTTATTCCATTTCTTTTCCCATTATTACACTATCTTATTCTATATTGGGGTGTTAGTATTAGGATTCTCTTCTTGAGATGGTGATGTAAAGTGAGGAGTTAATGAATTGCTTGAGAAACTTGGGATATCTTTAGGGTTGGATTCTCCACCTTGTCTCCAACTTTGAATTTCAAATCTAGGAGTTCCTTCTTAAGAGTAAGTGAGAATGGGAGAGGGAACTGAAGGCATATATTCCACTTTCATTACTGATAAGATGGATTGATTCATATAATTATTGGATAACTTAATCTTCCTCTCAAGGTTTGCTTCAAAAATAAGGTTTGTCTTTCCAAATCTCTCTTCCAATTGCTTAGAAAAAAGATGAATTTGATAAGCTTGATTGGGTTCAGGAATAGGAATCATTTAGGATTGATAGAAATATTGAGAAGGTGGATATGAAGGTTGATATATTTGGTGAGGCTTTTCTTCATGAATTCCTAGCTTATCCTCTAAGGATGAACAAGGACACTCACATCTAGCATCTCACTTATGAGCCTTTGCCAATTTTCTCTCTCAATAGGTTCCTACTCTCTCTTAACCAACTCCAAGCATTTATCACATTATGAATGAGATGAATAGGAACATATTGGACATGTCCCATTTGTGTGTCAAGATCCATCATGTATCTCTCATATCCCAAGAGAGTTTGCTTGAAACCTAAAATGAACTGAGTTGAGAATTGGATAGGTTGACTAAGAGAAGTAAAATATTGAGGAGGTTGATTGTAAATCTGATATAATTCATAACAAGGTTGATAAGAATCATGTTGGAGTTGATAGGGATCATAACAAGACTTATATAGAATGTCATAGGCTTGGTATACCTCATCAACTTGTATAAAACAATACTCAACACCAAAACCAGCCATGGGACTTCATTAGGAAACAAGAACACAAAGAATGATTATCAACAATCTTAAAAAGGAATACCTAGGCTACTTGATCAGTTGATGTAATCTTAGAATCACCATTGATGTTTAGATAGATGCCTCCAAAGGTTGATGCATTAAAATATAACACCAAACATATTTTAACTTATTAGTTTAATTATCCCACTAGGCATTCCAAAAACTATTATCACTTGGATTTTCACCATTTGAAGAGATGTCTCAGCCCTCCTCATCCAAGTGGAAAAATTGAAACACCTCTAGGATATGGGTAGCCTAAGAATGAGGTGAATCTCTATATAGGGATAGATCCCTTGATATACCAAAGTAAACTATCCTACAGGTGGTGATACACCAAAGTAACTTATAACTACCAACCTACTGCATGTCACATATGAGACCAAGAGACTAACTAGACATACACTTTTGTAATTTGAATCTTTTCACATCAGTATTTCATTATGAGGTTGTGATGAATGTTTAGGATAGGAGGAATATACAAGGGGCCTAGAATGGTACTATTTAATATACTAACTCACTCAAATTTGATAGTTCATAGAGCACTTCACATGACCTACAAGAATAAGCCTTCAAGATGCAAATAGGTGAGATAATGAGACAACAATACTAAAGAAACAACAATCATCACTAAGAAAGATCAATAATTCAAGTGAAAAAACTATGAATAGTCATATAAAAGGTAAAATTAGTTATCTTTATTGATCCATGGTATGCAAATAGCAGGGCTTCACCATACTTAGGTGGAACATATTTTACAAAGGCTAAAATGGCTAGTTCTTATAGAACCTGAGAGAGAAGTGAGAAAAGATAAGTCCAAAGGTCACAAGTTCAAGTGTAAAGATGATAAAATGAGTTATATGTGCATGAGAAGATAATGTGAAACTTATAATTCAAATTCAAGGAGAAAAAATGTAAATCCAAAGCATGAAACTCTTGAAATGTGGCATGAAATTCCTTTTGCTGGCTCATAAAACTATCTTCATCATTCATCAGTGTTGGAATGTCCCAAACTAACTAAGTATAATTATAATTATTTTAATAAGAGGGAAGGGTTATATACATTCTTCTCCATGCATTATTTCCATTCCTAATCATTTAGAATCTTTTGGAAGTGAGTCATCACTATCTATAGTCAAAGAAACTTTTCTTTCACACACCTTTCACACTTGGCTTCCAAAATGGATTTATTTTATCATTAAAATATGTAAAATTGGTTTAATTACATGTTTCAAGGCCATTAATGGACTTAGAGGCATTAGGCACACCTTAAAAGTAGCCTACTTAGAGTTTTTCATCCTTCTCACTATCATGTTCACAATGCTAGCTTTGACTAGTTGAGATGAGAGATATTGTAGACACACTTAAGATTTTTTATTAAGCATTAAATTACCATGAGGAGTTATATTAATTCCTAAACTCGCTCCCAAATTTGATTTCATCTCTTGAAACCTCTTAGAACCTAAAAAATGCATAAAATAGTAAATAAAACCCTATTTTATACTCCATCTATACAATTATTTAAAATCCAAAAGGGTGGGGAGTATATTGAGAGAGTCTCATACAACATCTAATCATCATTATAGGAAAAATATTCCATTTGGTGCACTAACTGCTCCATCTTCTCAGACTAGTCACTAGCAAGGATTTTGGTGAGTTTAGGCCTATTTTACCCTCTTAAGCTTTGTTCATAAGGATTTGACATTAAAATATCAAAAGAATTCCAAAAACTTATATTGTGGGACCCTATATAACTTTTCCTATCTCTTTGAGTCTCTATCCAAACTGTCCAAGAAGATATGAACTTCTAACTTTGCCCACTTGAGCTCTTTTCTTCATTCCTTACAAAGTTGAATTGGTCCTAAGCCAAAAATGTATTTCCTTGTGAATTTCCTAAGTTACACAATATTTTAATCACTTTAAATGACATCATAAACATGTATAAATGGATTATAATTTTCATCTCATGGTAGAAGTTAAAATGACTTTCCATTTGGCTTCTAGGCTTAACCATACCTAATAAGCCTACCTACAAGCTTGAGGGTTTACAATGCCCTATTGAGTTTCATCCCTATGTTAAAGCTATATATATTTTTTGGATTTAATTTATATTACAAACTCACCATAAAATCCCTCCAATCTCTCCTCATTTATTCTTATCATTCACCAACTAGGCCTAGTGGGATCTTGCTTGGTTGAGTTATGTGTAGGAGACTTTTAACTATTTTAAGAGGTATGAGTTTGTATGAGTACTTAATATCACCAATTAACTTTAAATACACCTCAAAATACATTCCTTGAGGTCCCCATATCTTCCTATCAAGTTTCTTAGCAATTTTGGCATCATTTGCTTATCTTGCCAAAATCCTAATTTTCTTGACTAGTTGACCTTTGAGACAAAATACTGAGGTATATCCATCTTCCCCTCAGAAAAATGAATGTTTTATAAGTTTTATTAGGTCATAATTACACTATTCACCAAATTTTGGTTCTTTATCAAGTCATTATACCTTTTATCTCTCAAAATCTGAGACAGATTGTTCGAAGAAAGACTATGTGTAGGGTTTTTTGGTATGGACTATGTGTTACTTATTTAAAACCTTCTCTCTATTTATTTTTTGTTATATGAGGGTGTATAAGTTACATATAAACATTATCCAATGTGATAAAATATAGTACATAACCCCAATCATCTACATTCTTATTTATGAATGCCTAGCTCAACTTAGACATGATTGTTCTCTATCTCAGAATAGGGGCCCACTTGTAGGTTACCTTGCATAGTTTAGACTTTGAAAACATTACAAAATATTCCTTAAATATTTAAATGTTAATTTGTCATCTATTTTAACCTATTATAACCTTTTATATTATATATCATCACCTAGACATGATGTTTAGCTTATTGTTTGTCTACAGTCAGTTGTAGGTGAGTATTTTTGAGTGACCCCTATAGGTGTACATGAGACTTGAAACACTACATATCAACATAATATTGATTATATTAATGTTAATTTTTAAAAAATTAAATAAATAATTCCATTAAAGTCATTATATTATTCCTTATATCATATTAGGATATTAAGGTCACTTTGGATCTCCAAACCTTGTAGACCTTACTGTCTAAAATTAGTGTTCAAGAGTGCATATTGGAGATCTTCAACAACTAACTTCCACTAATTATCCATGCTCCAAAATTTGTATATATATTTTACTATGTGTTAGATATAATTTATGTTCATTTATATGTATCATAACTATTTTTTACCTTGTTATATGACTTCTATGAAAAGGCCTAGACCTTTGTTTTCATCTTTTAAGGGCTTATTCCCTGAACAAAGTCATTGAATATTCTAGCATGGTTTCCCACTTATATTTTCCAACCTATCATTAAAAATAGGAATATAATGAATATTAATTCACCATATTACTTCAAAAGGAGTTTCATCACTTTTTTTAATGCTCTAAAATAACTCCTCAACTCTCTGTTAAGCCACATGTATGTGGCCATTTGCACATACAAGCAGTGAGGATGAGTAAGTTGGTAGAATACATGATTTGTGAGATTAAAATTAGTTTTTATTTCCTTAAATTATTCCAAATATAATCATTTAATTATAAAAACCTTTATCATCTCAAAATATACTTCTCAACATAATTAGTCCTATGAGGGCACTTATAGGTGCATATTAATGGCAGAAGACTATGTGGAAGTGTTATATTTGACTGTCATAGTCCTTTGATCACTCTTTGCAATTCAAACTTGTTTTTTAATATTATAAAAGTATGAAAGAATAATTGAAACCATAATTAATTATCCATGAATATGTTTCATATATTTTCACATCTCACCTAGTTGACTGTATATGACAGTCATAGAGCAAACTCATGGGATGTTGATTTGAATAATGAGATTGAAAAGGTAATGGGATTAATATGAAATTAAAATAATGGTAATTAACTTTTATCCACCATTTTAAACCATTACCAAAGCATGAAGGCTCTACAGATAGTGGAAACCTTCTTGCAACATAGAATGGTACCTTCTCTTGCAATATGAGATGATTTGAATATCAAAACACCTTGAAAAACTAAAAAAATAATATGGGATGAAAATCATCAATTGGATTATATTGACTTGTCCAAACAAGATCAAAACCTATAGGGTACACATATTAGCAAGCAAATTAGATAGGTCAACTTCTTAGGAATGTTTCATAAATCACATGCCACCATTATTCTACAAAAAAACTTAAAATTGAAGATAAATTAGTTTATAAGACTCCAAAAATAGTATTTTTCCTAAAACCTCCCTTGATATCCATACTAACCACAAACCTATTGACTGGTTCTGCATGTCTAGAAGGGTGAAGAAGGAACATAATGGTTTTAGCTCAAATTTGACACTTCTAAAGTAATTCAAGAATGGAAATGAGTTTAAGGAAGCTAAAGAGTCACATCATAACATTTTCCCACATGTCATATTTTATAATGGGTTGTACAAGTTCCAAACTCTTCCTTTTTCTAAAAAAACTACTCTTTCTTCTAAAGAACCTACCACTTTTTAGTTAGAAATAATTACTTTAAACTTATTAGGACACATGTGGAATGACATCACCTTTTTAAACCTTCAAATTTCCCAAGGAGGCCATAAAAGTCATTAAATTCTCTATATTTACCCCCAAAATGACTCTAAGAGACGTAAGAATTAAAATGACTAATGACCAAGGCTAATATGACATGAAATGACATCAAAAGACTTATAATACACCCTATGACTTAATACTAAACCCCAAAAACACCTAAAGATCAAGTTTAAACATATAGGGGTCCCAAGTTAACCTAAAAGGTCAAATTTGGTCAAAAATTATCTCAATAAGTCTTAGAGGACATGTGTTGATTTGATATGATATGTCTTCTCTTCCAAGTGGCATGGGAGTTTATAACTTTGCTTGACACCTTGATCTTCTCTTCAAAACTACCCCATCTCTTGGTTTTTGATATGACAAGGGCCTAATCAACATCAAGGCATGTTTATTTACATTATATATCTGATCTTGAGACCTTTAATCAGTTTTATAATCTCTCCCAACTAACATCTTAGTGGTAATCATCAAGTAACTCCTTAGGTGTCTTGAAACCCCTTGGTCTACTACACCTACCTTTTCTTACAAGTGTTAAATATTGGTATGATATTCACTAAGGTAATATATCTCTATGTATGGCCTATTAAAATAATATTAATTATTAAATAATTCATTTAGAGTCATCAAACTCTTTCCAAGACTCCATTTTAACCAAAAGCTCTCATTTGACCTCCTTCCTTGTAGCCTCAAGAATGTGTAAACCTCATTATGTAGGATAGTGTATGTAGTATCTTGGGAAAATTAATATATATTTGAGGACCCAGTATCCTCTTACATCTCCATGCCAAATTTTAGGACCCAAAATCTAAGTGGAAGTGCCCTTTTTCTACTATTCTCTCTCTTAAATTAGGCTTCCTTGCCTAGAAATTGAGTTTTGGCCCAATATCACTCACACACATGTGAAAAATATAGGAAGTTTGTAATTAAATTTAACCATTCTAATTCCATGTTCCATGTCAATTTTCATCTCTTGATACCTTTTACAGATAGGTAAACCATGAAATGGTAAAAAGCCCTAGTTTAGGTGCTTGCATAGGCTTAAGAGGCATTTGAAGTGTTTGGTAAGATATTTTTAAGGTCTAAAGCTTGTAATGATTTTTTTTAATCCTAAAAAATCATTAGGTATCTCAATAAATTGAGGATATGTCTCTTGAAGTGCTTAATAGGTCTGTAAGTAGGCTATTTGACAAGCAAATGATGCATCTCTCACCTTTTTGGCCAACTTGTTAACTTTGAGATTTCATAAATCACTTTAAAGGACCTAAAAATGTATGTATATGATATTATAACTTCTACCAAGTAATTTTATATGTATTCCCTAGATTTTGAAGCCACTCCTTTCATTGTACCCTCACAAACAAACCTATAACCTTGGCTTTAGCTTTGATCATTATAGTTCTGCCTTTGCACATGCCATCCAAAGACATACTCAGGTGATCATGAGAGTTTTAAATATCCTAAAGGTAATTTAAATGTTGAAACATTCCATTTGAAATCATTTGGGAGCCTATTCTCACATTAAGTCACCAGGAGGGATTTAGGAGGGTTTTAGACATGTCAAGTTCTTAATAATAGTTCATAGAGGATAGGTCCTATTTCTCCTTCCTAATACCACAAAGTGGAAGTGGGGGGACCCATAAAAACATAATAACACCATTTTCCACCGTGAACACTTCCAAGAAAGATCAAAGAATAAGTTGGTGTTGTTATACCCAACATCCCCCTTTTCTTTAAAGAAAGAATGGGGACCCACTTTATTTTGATTTAGCCTCTTGTTAAGTTTTTTCCTCTTTTTTTATTTGAAATTTATATTGGATTTATCCTTAATATTAACACTTGGAATTACAATTAATGATATTTTATATTTTAGACTAAATTATTGATACATTTCAAGATTTTTTTTATACTATGCAAGTTTTGGGCATTCAGACATTTTATTCAGTACTTAAATCTAGACATTTTGGTCAGTACTTAAGTTCATAAATTTGTTCATCAAAAATTTTGTTTGGAACTTATTTTTGGAAACTTTGTGCTTTAGAGGTTTCTTTTAGACATTTTATTTAGAGTTTCTATGTCAGGCATTTTTTTTAGAGGATATGTTTGAGACTTAGTCTTCAAAACTTTTATTCAACATTTTGGTTTTTGAAACTTGTGTTCAAAATTTTGGTCATCAAAAATTTTGTTCAAACATTTTTCCAAGTGATTTGTTTTGAAATCTTTATTTGGGATTTTGGTCATTAGAGGTTTTATTCAGATCTCTTGATCAAACATTTTGTTTGAACATTTTTTTGAGTGATTTGGTTTTACATATAACTCTTTCTTTGGGATTTTGGTCATCAGAGATTTTGTTTGGAGCTCTTGATCAGAATTTTGTTCAAACATTGTTTTGAGGGATTTAGTCTTCATACATTTTTCTCAAAGTTTGTGTTTGAATCTTTTGGTTCTTAAGAATTATTTTATTGATCTCGACATGAAACCCAATTCCCAACTCATGACTAATGAAATCCCACTAGAATTAATTAGCAAAGCGAAACTACTTCATGACACTTACCAAAGAACGTAACCCACCAACTAAACTAACAAGATTTGAATTGTGCAGGTAAATTAAGTATATGAATATTGGACATTAAAAGCACATGAACTAGAATTGAATGCAAAAATGCTATATCAATGATGTGTAGCCATCGATGTGTGCATTTGATTACAAGAAAAATTGAATCTCACTTGATAATCTATGAATAAATCCCTAGATACCTATGAATCTATTGAAAAGAAGCAACCAGTAGAGATGAATTTTCACACTAAATGAAACTAACTTTAAGTAAACCAAATAATTGTAATGGCTTCATCATCCTGGAGCTTTTGAGGAGTGATACCACCATACCCATTCTCCATCAGGGATTCTATAGAAAACATAGACACAGTGTTCAATGTAATAATTTTCAATGATAGATATGCCAACTAAGAATTATGGGACTCCATTGATACTATCGATGCATTTTATTATGATAGATAATTATCCCTAGCACAATACCAATTAGTGACAGACCTAATCTCTCTCAAGAGATAAGGACTACACTTTGTCGTATCCAAGCCTGAAGTTATGCCTAAGATGCCAAAGTTAATTGTTGGAAAAGTGGCACAAGATGCCTTCTTACATCACAAGGACCACTAGATGTTCTAGGCTTACATCTCTAGTGATGATTACCAAATATACTTATCTTTATTGATTTCAGATGCAATATTTGATAAGCACAAGTTGATAACATGGAATAAGTGTAATTCAATTGAGAAAGTTTTGAGCTCATGGCTTCTTCCTAGGGAGATTATGGTCCTAAATGGAAAATCCCCCATCCCCATTATCAAATTTATAATGGAGGTTCATATAGGGATGGCCATTTTGAATAGATTATGTGGCATGCCAAGTATCTACTTTCTTCACCTAGACTGGGTGCCACTTCTGGACATGTTGATGACCCTAGACATGAATTTTTCCCTAGTGGAGATCATCAGCCTCAAAATAAGGGAGAAAGTTATAAACAAATTCAAAAGTCCCAATTTAGATGGCCATTTTTATATGATGTTATACATATTAGATGTAGTAATGGGAATAATGTATAGGGACCTTGGGGAGCTTTGGAACCTAGCCACAGACTATATAAATAATCACATTTGTGATTATTTCTTATTCATATACATATATGCATACACTAAGCATATGATTTAGATTACCAAGGATGTATATCCTCAGGTATGGTAGGCCATCCATAAGGCCTCACTACCTAGGATATCCAAGAGCATATAAAATACATTGGCTCCTCAGGGTGACTACTGGTTATACCCAGACTATACAGTGATCATGGTCATTTGCCATAAGGTAAAACCCCTACACCTCTATAAATATGTGCTAGATAATCTTGCATAGTAGTAAATTGCATATCAGCTCTGGTGGAGTGTGGAAGAAGATTTGATAAAATAAAAGAAAGGCACATTCTATAGGTCTCATACTATAATAAGAATAATGTGCTATACAATGAAAAAGCATTTTATGGATGTAGGAATAAAATAAAGAACTATTAGTTGGTCATCCTACCTCATAAAGATTAGGATCCTCATAGTCTAATCCAAAAGTATATCCAGGGCTTTCATTTTCCATACCAACACATCCCCTATAACCATAATTTTCTATTCTTAAATGTAAAGGATGATGCTCAAGTCTTATAAATGGCATGATTTATAGGCCTTAAAGAGGATCATTTAAAGATTATGCAAGTATAACCTTCAATTTTAGTAAAAGAGATGCATACAAGGCTTCCACCCCTTAGAGCATGGACTACTTCAGATTTCTATTTTAATAGACCCTGACTAAAAATAGAGGAACACGGAGAGCCTTATCAAGAATAACTTCCCCAAAAAATTAAGGTTGCGAAGATAGAGCCTAGTCTAAGAGAAATTGAGCATAGAGGGGCTCAATAGGATCCAATTGATTTGGAATCCTTTGATGTAGAAGGCCAAGATCACCCAATTGCACCACCATTGCAAACATCTATAGTAGAAGAGGTTTCCATTGCCTCAATTTAGTGAGACTCATCCCCATCATTAAAATATAAAATTTTCTACAAGAGGAATCCAATGGCTCCTCCCCTAAAAAATAATCCAAATATTGATCAACCATAAATATACACACCTTCAGTTTAATAAAAAATAGTGACAAAACAAGAAATAGATGAAGAGGAGGAACTAGAATGAGAAAAGGAACTAAGTCTTACATCACACTTTATGAAGGTGAGAAAACATAGATAGAGGCAAAGGAAATTAGACATTCACTTAACCACATTAATGAATTCATGAAACACACTTTAATTATGCTTGCAAATAGAGGAATTCAATCTTTTATTACATTAAATAGGTGTTGGAGTATAAAAACTAGCATAAAATAGGCATGCTAAAAGTATATCCATCCTTTTTCATTGGGGGAGAAATGGGAGATATATAAGAAAAGGAGAAGAGAGAGAGGGAAGTGAGTAAATAGAAATCAATAAATGAGGCCCAACCACTTTTTGATCAATTAGCATTAATCTTGCCTCTATAAATTAACTTTAATTAGCTCCAAATAGATTTCAAGCCCTCTCATTGGCTTAGAAACACACTAGAAGACAATAAATTGCTGAGGATGATGATTCAAGATCCATTCAAAAGGGAAAAGTCCTCAAAGACTTTGCAACTTCATTGAATGCTTCACTTGCCTTTCTCAACCTCTAAACTCTCCATCTTCTTAATGAGTTTACAACACCATGCTTTATCTTGATATGTTTTTACATTATTAGATAGTCAACTAATTCATTGGTGTCCCTTCTAAAATTCCTTTCATAATAAAAAATATGCCATTAATCCAAACCTTGAACATAGATCCACTGTAGATGAAAACCAATTCCCCTATTGGTTTTCATATAGTCATAATTTTGAATGAAGATCCACAAGGTACTTGGTATCTTGATCATGAACAAGATGTAAAAATTATGCCTGAGGATTTTTGAGAGGTTTAACTAAGCTTTAACTATGGCATATGAATTTATATGGTTTGTATCTAGTAACCCAGATCATATTTGATCTTGGCTTTAGTATTAGCCTTCTTGGATCCACCAAATATTTTAATCCGATGTGTCTACCTGTGTGTAATCTTCTTGCCATACTTTTTATCATATTTAAAAATATGACTACTACAAATTTAGACACATGTCCTCATGTCATGCCTCTTTGAAATTGATCAAATTTTCTCTATTGATCTCTTCAGGAGCCTCTTAGCCTTGACTTTCAACATTGGCCATTGATCCTTGATTTGTATCTAAGATTGTGACACTTGGTAGCCTCACATACCTTATATGGACCTTTTTGTTAGTATTCATCTAGTTAACATGATTATTCCACATGATGGCCTTGCATTCAATCTGGGCTCATTGACCTTTTGACCTTGATCCACACCATTGATCTTCTTCTTCATGATTTAACATGCAGCATTGATATTTATCTGAACATACAATCGAACACAAACCATTGACTTGCTTTGGAGTTAATCATGATCAAGAAAATTGGAACCATTATGTTTATTATTAGGATCCTCTGACCTTTTGACCTCATGCTCATTATCAATCTTTAATTATAGTATTGAATGTGCACCATAGATCTAGATTAACTTATTGACCCCATGTATCACCTGCATTCCATTGATTTTCTATATGGGATACTAAGATCATGATGCTTGGTATCCCTAAATTCAAATTGAAACTTTTTAAATATTTTTGAATTCAAATGGCTATTTCCCATGGCCTTAATTTGACATCCCCTAGCACATCCCATATTGGTAGATCATCTTTAATGGCATGTATCTTGAGATAGAAAACACATCAAGACACTAAACTTGTAAGGGATATTCATGGCACAATATGCACCATTTTTATGTAACCCTTTAGTTTTGTTCAACATCCTATGTACATTAATCAAATTCCAAACCAAACTAACCTATTAATTCCCACATGACGTGTCATGATGGTCTGGTTCCTTAATATTACCAAATTCACACTTAAAGCTTGTTAAAAATGTTTCAAAATATTTTAAGTGACATGTTATAGGGTCATGAGGTTCATACTCTCCTTTCACCATTGGATCACCTATTTAACAAGGACTTTGCCTAGCTTCTCACACCATACCAAGTAAAATTTTCTTTTGTAGGCCAAATTTGGCAAACATTTATGGTGACTCGACTAGGAAGCATACCTGTTATGATTGAGAAATAGACCATTTACATGACTCTTCGAATAATAAATAATGATAAATCTAATCCATGAATTCAATAAGTATTTTGACTTTAAAAAAATAACTATTCCACCAAGACAAAGAAGGAAACACATAAAATAGGGAAACTAATCTAAACAAAGCAAGTGTGTAAATAAAACACTTATTTAGATAAAACACAAACAAAATAATGTGATATAACATAACTTGTAGGAAAACAAATACAATAATTATGTCTATGGAACTTATCTCTTCAATAGTAATGTTTCAGTTGTATCCCATTAATTGGGATAGGAAGCTCCTCGTCATCCATCTTTGCAAGTTGGAAGGCATTATGGGATTTGAAACTAGATATTATGTATGTAACAATATTAAGAGAGTTAGACTTAATATGTCTTCCTATTTTATCTCTATCCTCATCCCACTTGAAGATAAAATATCCTTCTTTGAAACTTTATGAAGAATCTCTCTTGTCAAAGGCTCTCTTCACTTGTGCTAGGTAGATTCCCATGGATAACATGTACTGATTTAAAACCTCCTCTAGCTCCATAATCTTAGCATATCTGATCTCCATTTGTTCATTCTTTAATAATTTTAGTTAATGCATTAGTTCTAAAGGAGGAAACTCAAGAAAAATAGGTAATCTTGCTTCCTTACCATATACCAACTTGTATAGAGAGTTGGTTATTGATATTTTGTAGGTGATCCTATCATCCCATAGAGCTGATTTCAACTTGAGATGTCATGACCTCTAATTACCTTCAAAATTACTTATTATGATCTTTAACAGGTTCTTATTTGTGGACTCAATAAGACCATTACCTTGTGGATATTAATTTGATGAAGTGTTGAGATAGACACCATGTTAAACAACCCATTGGCTGATTCTAGTCCCCACAAAGGCCATAGAATTATAAAAAATAGTGGTTGAAGGAACTCCAAATTTAGTAAGAAAACCTTCATAGAAATCCAAAACATTAGATTTGTTTGCTTCTTTCAATACTACTGCTTTTGTCCATCTAGTGAAGTAATCTGTAGTGGTTATTATCCATTTATGTCCTAAACATGAAGGGGGGTTGATGAGACTAATAAATTCCAATCCCCATAATCAAAAGGTTGGTCCACCATAATTGGTTGGAGGGGTAAAGCTATAAGTTTCACTTTTCCCACAAACATAGCACACTGTTTACACTTCCTATCCCATACACAATACTAGGCCAATAATAGCCACCTCTCATGATCTCAAGGGTTGTGGCACTTTCAAAATAGTGCCCTCTACCATATCTATAATGGAAATTCTCAAGCAATGTCTATGTTTGTCTTGTCTCTATACATCTTAGAAACATGCCATATATATCTTTATTGAACAAAACACCACCAATAAGAAGAAATGGAATTGATTGCAATCTAAAATATATTATTTTTAAATCACTTATATGAAAGGGATAAATTCCATCTTGGAGATATCTTACCAAGTCATGAAACCAATTGGAAGGTGAGGTATGATTAACTACAACCTCTTCATCATTTTATACCAAAACCACCTCATTTGCCTTTTGCAAGTCTTAAGATAGATGCTCACAAATTCCGTTGCCTCTAATCAGCTTTGTGACCTTAATTTACACATCATACTCCATTACCTTAGTTATCCAATCAAACATCTTCTCATTTATATCTTTGTTCAAGAATAACTCCTTAATGCTTGGATGGGTAACCATTAGGTGTATCTTATTATTAGACAAGAAGTATCTAAACTTCTTGAGAGACCTTATAACTAAAATAACATGATTTTAAACAAAATAAAACCTTGTTTCATAGTCTTATAAGCCTTGACTGAAGAAGGATATTAGCTACTCCTAAGCCTCATGATTCTATTACATAAGAATTTATGAAATGGTGTCTATGTTTACATAAGTGTAAAAAATAAAATCCTTTGTAAAATTTGGGTTTATGAGTGTAAGAACACTAGCTATAGCCTTATTGAGCTCTTCAAAAAAATTTACTCCTTCCTTGGACCAGCTGATACTTTGAATCTTCTTTAGCATGGTTGTAAGTGGCTTAGCTAAAGTGGCAAAATATGAAATATATCTTCTTTTAAAATTGATTTTCCCTAAGAATATTTGCAAAGCCTTCTTGTGCTTAGGCAAGTAAAATTCAAGAATTGAATCAATCCTTTCAAAATCTATACTCAAACCATATTTTAAAACCACATGCCCAAGAATCTTACCTTCATGAACTGAGAAGACACACTTTTTTGGATTCAAAGATACCCCAAATTGTTGACACCTTTCAAACACATGCTTGAGGTAAACCATGTCCTCACTTTTACTATTTGAGAAAATTGTTATGCCATCCAAATAAATAAGTACAAACCTATTAATAAGGACTTTGAATGACATATACATGTCTCTTTGAAAGGTTCTCAAGCATTGGATAAATTGAAGGGAATATTTTTATATGCAAATGTTCCCCACTTTGTAGTGAAGGTTGTCTTGAATTGGTCCTCTTCCTTGACCAAAATCTTATTGTAACCACTATATCCATCCAAAAAATAAAAACTCTATGAACCTGAAACTAGCTATATAATTAGTTCCATAGATGGTAATGGATAGTGATATTTAAGGGAAGCCTTGTGAAAATCATGGAAGTCAACACATAGTCTAATGTCACCATTCTTATTCCATACTCAAACAAGGTTTGACACTCAAATTGAGTTTTTGATTTATAATACAATAGCTAACTCTATAAGCTTATGAATCTCAACTCTCATTAAAGGCTCAAGCTTTGGATTGATAGGCCTTTTTCTTTGTCTTACTAGTTTAGTTTTAACCTCTAACTCAATGGTGTGTTGAGTTAGATTTGGATAAAATCCCTTGAGATCACTATATTTCCATGCAAAAAAATCAACAAAACTTGTACATAATTTAATGAAAGATTCATTTTATGAAGGAGTGCATACCTTACCAAACTTCAAGTTCTTACCAATTGTAATCTCCATATTGGCATAGTGTTCCTCTTTTATTCACAAATATGACTTTTCCTTTCTCAACTCATCATCACCACTAAATATATTCTCAAGAATGACTAATCCCTTGGGAAAATTAATTTTTTTCAGTTTCATAATTTGAACACCATATTGTTGCAAGAACTTTGATTGATTTCTTGAGGAAAACTCAACCTCTTCTTATAAGAACCTGACAATTTGATTATCATATTCAAACACTTACCAATTCTCATCATTATTCTAAATAGAAGGCCTTAAAACCAACCTAATGTGTAACTTAATTTTTTCACTTTTTATATCAATTGGGATACTTAATTGTGCCCTAATGGTAGCCAACCTATCTACATATTTAATCTCATCTCTTAGTATTACCTAAATGTTGAAATCCTAAAAATCATCAAGTAAGTCCTACACCCTATGATCATAATATTTAAGAAATAATTTTTTTCATATATTAATACCTCTTACTTGGTGAACTACAAGTTCACTATCACCAAAAACTTGCAAGGTGTTAACTTTCATCTTCCTAAACCACTGTAAACCATAAACTAATGTCTCATACTCTACAACATTTTTTGAACAAACAAACTAGAACTTACTAGAAGAGAAATACCTTTAATTTTTTGTAGAAACCAACATCATTCCAACCCTAGTAACTTTCTCATTCCTTGATCCGTCAAAGAATAATTGCCATAGACCATCACTAGACTCATCATCCTTCATCATGGCTAGAATTGGTGAATCATTCTCATGGAGGTAGTAAACACCAAGTCTATATTCTTTAATTATATTATAAGGGTCATGCTCATGAAAATTATAGGCCCAATAATTAAGTAATAAATCTATAACTCTATCTAAAGGTGATCTATTTTCCAATCCACTAGTTTTTAGCACCTCATCTGAGATGACACAGTTAGTGTTTACAACAATTAGAATATATGGCTTCAAATGGAAATGTGAAATAGGTTCATAAAATTTTTTTACCTTCATACCATGCCTAGTTATATAAATCAAATATATCTAATTATCTGATAAGCATCCTCCAATATTTGAGGTGAAGTCCCTTGATAGACACATGGCAAAGTAGGGGGAAAGTCCACCACAACTACATCCTATTTAATGGTAACATTGGGAAAATAATGTATTATCAACCTCAGATATTTAATAATTCCTAATTTATATGTTAGTGATCCATCTAGTTTCCACACTCTTTTATTATTTGGTTCATAAATAATACCAAGCTTATCTGTAATTTGTTTAGGCATAATAGTGCTACTAGATCCAGTATCCACCATACAATTATGAACCAAAGTGTCACAAACTATCAAAAATAGGTAGAAAGGAGGAGTTGTGTTTTATTTCACCTCATTTTCATCCACATTTACCATCTTATGTACCTATTGTAATTATTTCTTAGTTGGTTGGTTTGAATTAGTTAGGACAACACCTTCTTTCTCAACTGGTTTTAGAGACAATCTAAGAGCTAAAAGCTCTTAAATGAGCATATATTTTAATCCTAGAATAGAGAGGGAATACCAAATGATAATGTTGATGTTATAATTATTTATTTTATCTAATATACTAAATTGATACCCACTAAACTTTGGCTATACTTTCTGAACCATTAGTTGTTCATGAACTAGAGTTACTTGATGGACCTTTTCAACCTTTAAATTCTAATTTTTATATGTTGTAATGGTAGAAAATTGATATTTGGTACTCTTATAAACAAGATTATGAGTACTTGAAACATTAATCACATCTTGATCCTCATCAATGGATCTTATTTTAACCCTAGTTTGAGATATAACTTGGCTGCTCATATTGCTAGTCTTGCCACCCTAATTAAAAGCAATATGGTCATCCATTTGCCAATTCACATTAATGACATCAAACTACCCTTAAAATTGTTGAGTCTCTCCTTATGATGCCAAAATCATTTCTTGGTACTTACTTCCTTGAAGAGAAAACTCTTCTTATGTAATTTATGGCATATTAATGTTTTGTGACACCAAGGCTTAGTTTTGAGCATCATTGAGATTAGAGGGTTGCCAACCTAAATATTGCATCAAGTTGTTTTGATGTGGTATGGGAATAATAGATTCTAAAGTGGAAGGTACATTAGGATCAAGAGATACATATGTTTTAGCTTGAGTTATGTCTCCTTATCATTGATAGGGTGGTCTATTTTCTTTGAACCCTTGATAAGGAGGCCTTTGATCTCTAAAGGGATGATAGGTGGTCTGATTTTGTTGTTGATAAAGATTATTATCCTGATATTTCTATCTCTTGAGTTTCACTATTTTATTTTTAAAAAATTGTAGCAAACCTTTCAGCTCACCAGTCTTACTAGCTTGACTAGAAGGGGTTACAACTTGATCTTTAAGGGATGGAATAGGAGATAAAGATGGAATTTAAGGAACTTGAGGAACTAGTATAGACTTTAATTCTAGGAATATATGAATTGGAGGCCTTGGAGAGAGTTTAACAACTTTTATCAAGCTATTCTCTACTCTTACTACAACCTCATAAGCATATGGCAAGGTAATACCACCCATTGACTGTATCATCACACTAATATTAGAGTTGAGGGATTTTAAGTAGTACAAGAAGGCATATTTTTGGGATGGTCTAATCAATGTAGGTATCTTGGTCCATTCCTTTTGGAATTTGAGGTTAAAATCAGACATGAACTCATGAGGAGATCTTTTTATGGTAGTTAGTTATTCAACAAAGGATAGGTGATCAAATTTGTCCTCAAATTTTATAAATAAGGTTGCACCTAATTCATCCCAGGTAGTAATGGAATTTAGTGGGAGGTTTATATACCACTATAGTGTTTTTAATTTGAAGTAAGTAGTCTAATAGCTACATTATGTTAAACAACATTATGAACTGAACCAAGGTTGGTAACATCCTAGATGTGATCAATAGGATTTATTTGATATTCTCCTAATAATAATGAGATATTATTAAGAGTAGTTATATGAATGTCATAAAAATTGTATAAATTTAGTGGACTACCTCTATTGAATGGAATAAACACTTGGTTTATGATGGCCTTCTTGATAGTGGGAATTACACTATTTAGGACAATAGGATGACTAAGAGATGAATATTTCCTTTGAGGATATATATATATATATATATTTGTCCTAATAGACCTTTATCTTTTACATGAAGTAAAAGGCAACTTAATTAATTCAAAAGGAATACCTTTACTAGTTGACCTTGTAGTAACCTTTGGCATGAGAGTATTGCCTAGATGATGTTATAAACTCTGAAACCTAATTATCTTTAGCTTCTAATGATGATGTATATCTTTCTCTACTATAAATACTTCTCCTCATCTCCAAACTTAAAATATGCAAAGGATAATGTGTCCCATTAGGCATGCTAGAAACTATTATGTCATTAATTTATACCCTTGGAGAGAGTTATTTAGGCTCTCTCCAACTAATACACAAAATGGGAACAACCTCAGGATATGGGTGTTTTATAGTGAGGTTTAACCTCTAGAGAGATATAATTCCCTTGGATCTATCACCTAAACTAATATCTTATTTGTAAAAGGGAGAGAAATTGACAATAATTCAGGAAAACATGTAAAAGAAGGTGATGCACCAATGTTTTGAACATTTATAATTACACAAGACACACTATTAAATTCTTTAAAGCTTGAAAATATCACTTCACTCACTCTTTAATCAAATTTCACATAAGTATTTCATAAAAATACATGAACTAGCTATCAATCTAGTATGGGAGGGCAAATCTCAGGTGTTTTCCACTTCCAAACCAATCAACAAACTATCTATAGCACTTAAAATGACCTTGAAATCTACAAAACACTTTATGAAGGTGATAAAACTTAGATAGAGGCAAATTAAATCAAATATTCACTTAACCACATCAATGAATTCATGAAACACACTTCAAATCTACTTGTGAATAGAGGAATTCAGTCTTTTATTGCATCAAATAGGTTTTGGAGTACAAAAATTGGCATAGCGTGGGTATGAAAAAATTATATCTATCCTTTTTCATTGGGGGAGAAATGGGAGATATATAAGAAAAGGTGAAGAGAGAGAGGGAAGTAAGAAAATATAAATCAATAAATCAGGCCTAACCACTTTTATATCGATTAACATTAATCCTACCTCTATAAATTAATTTTCATTAACTCCACATAGAATTCAAGCCCTCTCATTGGCTTAGAAACACACTAAAAAATAAGAACCTACTGAGGATGATGAGTCATGATCCATTCAAAATGGAAAATTCCCCAAAGACTTTGAAACTTAATCGAATGCTCTACTTTCCTTTCTCAACCTCCAAACTCTCCATCTTCTTAATGAGATTACAAAACCATGCTTCATCTCGATATACCTTTACATTATAAAATAATTAACTTATTCACTGGTGTCCCTTTTAGCATTCCTTTCATAGTCACAACTCTACCATTACTCCAAACCCTAAACATAGATCCATTATAGATGAAAACCAATTCCCCTATTGGTTTTCATATATTCATAATTTCAAATGAAGATCCACATGTTACTTGGTCTCTTAATTATGAACAAGACGTAAAAATTACACCTGAGGGATTTTGAGAGGTTCAAATAAGATTTAATGGCAACATAAAAAAATTTAGGGTTTACTTCTTGTAACCCCAATCATATTTGATCTCAGTGTTAGCATTAGCCTACTTGGGTCCACTAAATATTTTAATCTAATGTGTTTGCCTATGTGGAATCTTCTTGCCATGTTTTTATCATATTTAAAAATATAACCATTGTAAGTTTAGACACATGTATTCATCTTGTGCCTCCTATAAATTGATCAAATTTACTCCATTGATCTCCTTAAGAGCCTCTTGGCTTTTACTTTCAACATGGCCATTGATCCTTGATCTGTATCTAAGATTGTGACACTTGGTAACTTCACATGCCCTTTGTAGACCCTACTATTAGTCTTCATATGGTTATTGTGATTACACCATGTGGTAATCTTGTGTACAATTTGGGCTCATTAATCTTTTGGCCTTGATTTGCACCATTGATTTATTTTTCCATAGTTGAACATGTGCCATTTATTTTTATATAAACATATGATTGAATATAGGCCATCAATTTGTTTGGGAGTTCATCATGATCAAGACACTTGGCACCATTAAATTTATTCTTAGGATCTTCTAAACTTTTCCCTTCATGCTCACCATCAATATTTTATTATAGGATTGAATGTGTGTCATAGATCTAGATTGACTTATTGACCCTAGCTATCACCTACATGCCATTGATCTACTATCTGGGATACTAAGATCATGACACTTGGTATCCCTATGTTCAACTTGAAACTTGTTGAATATTTTTAAATTCAAAAAGATATTTCTTATGGATTTAATTTAACATCCCCTGGCATGTCCCATACTACTAGATCATCTTTAAAGGATTATATCTTAAGATAGAAAATACATCAAGACACCAAACTTGTAGGGATATTCATGACACAATATACACCATTTTTGTGTAACCCTTCATCATTGGTTGACCTCATAAGTACATTAATAAAATACGTAACCAAATTGACCTATTCATTCCCACATGATATGCCATGATGGTCTGGTTCCTTAAAATCACCAAATTCACACTTAAAGTTTGCTTAAAGTGTTTCAAAAGATTGTAAGTGACATGTGATAGGGTCATGAGGTTTGTCCTCTCCTTCCACTATTAGATCACCTATTTAAAAAGGACTCTACCCAAGTTCTCACACCATACCAGGAAAAAAATTCTTATGTAGGCCAAATTTGGCCAACAATAACCATAACCAAATAGTCTATATTGATCTCAACAAAGGTTAAACTCTCTTATTCATACAAGCATACATATATAGTCATTTACAGTCTTTAATATTTACATTATTCTTATAATTTGGCACCAAAAGAGGATATTTCTCATCTTCTAATCCTATTAAAAGTCATGAAGTATAGGACAAAAGACATATAGCCTATAATTGGATACATAATGCATGAATATCAGAAGAATATCCTACACATATTTACTATCTAGTTTCTTCTCCCAACACTTTCTTGGAATTAAAATGTTTTCTCATCCTAAGACAATATCATAAGATCATCTGAATGTGCACACAAGGTAGAATCTAAATAAATGGTTAGACTAGTAAGATTCATAGTAATTTCTCAGGGCACCATTTCTAATTTTTACCTATTGCGCACTACTTAGCTATCTTTTCAAGTTTTTAACTAAGTAGCATACCAACTTACTACCATTTTAGGTTTTTAATAGACATGTGTAACTAAGTGGCCACATTTTATGGGCTTTTAACCATCCTAGCCTTGTTTATATTACTAATCATCCCCAATACAAAATTGTTTACAAAATTCAAAATTTGTGCCTTACACAGTACTTAGCTTAAAGGAAGTGGCATTGATGTAGATGAGGATTGGCCATTAGGATCCTTAGCCCCAAAATATTAAGATTTGTGTTATGTGATGACTTATTGAAGCTTAGATGGTAGTTTTTAGACTAAAACATTAAGGATCTAAGAAACATCACTATAGAATGGAGACATGTCACTTTTGTAAGTATGCCAATTGATCACCACTTCTTGAACCATGCACAACATGGTATGCATTAGTGCATGATAGCTAATGAGTTATTTTAGGTTTGAGTCCTTATTAATTCTCATGTTTACCTTCATATTATTAATCCTCATCTAGGTCTCTCCACTTAACTACTCTAACTTGTCTCCATGATGTTTGGCCTAAAGAATTGTGAATGAACTACATTGAATCTCACTCTATCAGTTGAAAAGTCTATCACAAACATTATCCTAGGCATTGAATAAATCTTGGAAAGCTTTGTCATTCTCATCTGCTGATGTGGTTTGACTATCCATGGTTATCTTAGAAGTTTTAATAGTATAAAAATATATGCTAGAACTAGTGAGAGAGTCATCAAGGTGTTACTTCTATTTTATCAAACTTTATATGACCTAATGTGCTTGGAGTGATGCAATATATAGTATGATTTGGTACTCTTCTAGTAAGGTTATCAATGTGGTTACCATATTTTTCATGCTCTAGCCCAATGTACCAACTACATAGAGTTATTTGGTTGTGCACTAGTCTTTAGTGAGCTTAAAAACCAATGTATTGAGCTTGCACTAGTCAGACATAACTTGGTCCCCAATTGCTCAAGTGACCAACTTTGGGAAAGTGTCCTATAAAATCTTCATGGATTTTCAAAGATGATCCTTTAGCTCCACATTCTCTATCTTAGATTAATCCCATTATTTCTTTAGGGAGGAGGCCTTTTATGCAATTAATTGCTAGAAAACTATTGTGCCCTCTAATTATTTTTTAGGGGAAGCCTAGATACATCTAAGGAAGCCTCGTACATAATTGGGATTATAAAAAATGTGCTTATAGATGTGGAAAGGTATGGTTATAGCATTGTGGCAAGTGGGAGTGAGAAGGTGGTACACCAAGCACCAAATGTTGGAACATCCCAAATCTAGACACTTCCTAATGGAAACTCAAGTAGCTATAGATCCATCAAAGTTATAGTTGGTACTTATTGATGTGCAAGCTAATTTGATTAGATGTGAGGTTATGTTAGTGATTTTTGTTGTTACACTATGGCCTCTACTACCAAATTGACTTATAATATAACATCTTCAACCTAATTCCATTTTGATTCTTCCTCCTTAGTTTTTTTCTTTAGCTCTTATTTTGTATCTCACAACTTTGCCTATTCCTCCTGGGCCTTCAATTTATTTACCCATTCTTCTTCTTTCTCTTTCTTCTTATACTCTACCAAGGTTATAGCCTTAACTTGATCTTGTGTAGCCTGGGCCTATGCTTGTGTTTGTGTTTGTTCTTGTGATTGAGCTTGAGCTTATACTTGTGCCTGTTGTTAATGCATGGATTCATCTTCTTCCTCCTTTTTCCTTATAGCTTCCTCTACTTGCTACTACACATGCTTTATAGCTTCCATGGCCTATTATGCTTGGGTCATTATGTCCTATTTTATCTTCTCTTCTTCTATTTCCTTTAATTTGATATCAAGTTCATCTTATTTTTCCTTCCTCAATCTCTCTACTTGTGCCTTTTAGGCTATGTCAGCCACTTCTTGGCCACATCCATGGCCTTATATATATTAGCCTCTACATCCTTGGCCATTTATGTAGACTAATATTCTTTAGATTTTTGAGCATCTTATTGTTATTATGTTTGATATTTTTTGTCTCTTCTTATCTTCCTTTTTCACTTACCATTATACTATGTAAGCTTATTCTTCCCTTGAGGCTTGTTGGTCTTCTTCTATGGGTTGGTCTAATGTGATCTCTTTAACCTATTGGGTTTAAGGTGATGACAATGAATCACTGGGTCACACTTATGAACTAGAAACCTATGCCTTCCTCCTCCTAAGCATGACCAATATGCATTTTGGTGGTGGTAGAGTAGATGTATGGGTAGGTTGTGCTTCCTATGCAGTGGTTGGTATTTTAAAGGTGCACTCTTCTAGTATAAGGGAGACCTTGGCCTCCCACCTTATTCATGGTCTATGCACTAGTGATTTATGTGGGTTATTTAGAAGGGGTGAAAATATGTCCTTAGTTACAAATGTTGGTATGGGTTAAGGCTAGAAGAAGTCAATCCTTCTCTACATCTGCTCTACTTCTTCCTAGATAGTATCAATAATAATGGAAGGTGGGAAAGATGGGAAGTCCACCCAAGCTTTAGGGGAACCTGATTCTACACTTGAACTATGCACATAGCCTTCCAAAAGAAAAATTCATTCTCCTCCTCCTTGCCATAGAAATCCATAACCATATCTACCATCATGACCTATAATACTTCTTACTCATCTATGACCATCTAGAGGAGGTCACATGAGTTCTTGATCTGAGGCACTTTTGGGTCATCCATATAGGTGGTTGTACTATATGTCTTTCATTTCATGTGAGTATATGTTGAATGATGTTATATTTTGTGTTTTCTCTTCTACTATTGTGAGCTAGTAGCTTCATCTAGTTATTATATTTCATTGATGGCTATGCTAGGTGGTATGGCCTATAGTGGAGATGCACAATAAGCTATGAAGGCTTTTTGTCTAGAGACTTTCACCTATACCATGTCCATTATGATAAATAAGGGGAGTGGTTGGAAGGGTGATCATTGTAACTCATAAATGTTTAAGAACACACCTCATGATAATAAAGTGATGGATGCATGTTGACCCAGATATTGCATGACATTGAGTGGAACTTGAGGATGTGTTACAATCAACTCTAAACATTCCTCCAATCAAGCTTTGAACTTAAACTCATGTGATAGGGCTTCATGCTCCAATATCTAGATAATATTTTGAAATTCCTACACTGGCCAATAGTCTATGTCAGGGTGCACTTCTTCCTTTAGGGACTTCCATTATGTGAAGTAGAGATGGAAGATGAGGAACTAGTATTGGAATGTCAACTTTGGAATGGTGAGACACTTCTCAATATTAGTGACTAATTTCTAGATGAATTAATCTAGTTAGTTTAATTATTCATTTTTTTGGATCATTCGATGAGTGGTATCCAAGATGCCTTTTGGTATTTGCTTTATAGACTTGGTCATCTACCAAAATATCTTCATGATTCACTTGATAATAGTGCATAATAGATAATATAAGATTTTATCAATTAGAATCCTTCTATTTTTTTGCACATACAAATCATGAACTTCTTGTAGAATGGGAGGCATTCTCATTTTATATGGAGACAAGGAATCTCCATGTGAAAACATGCCCAAAACATGAGCCATGGATTTTGTGTTGATTAAAATGGTAACATCTAAGTATAAATAAATGTTACCATAATTATATCACCCTAAAAATACTTGAATGATCTCCCCCAAGTCATTAAAGATAGGTATTTATAGCAGTCACTCAATATCTATGCCATGGAATCTATAGGGAGCTATGAGGGTGAGTGGTTATGCAACATCAATAGGATCTAGACAAAACAACTTTTATTTTTATTTTAAGAGGTAATCAAATGCTTTTAAGTCATTGTACCTAGTTTTCCTAGCCACCATGTTGACAACCATTGCCTTTTTTTAAGCCTTAATCAACCCCCAGATAAGTTGTGAAGTATCCATGTCTGTGGAAGTGATGAAGTTATAATATTCTCTACTCTTTCCACAAGAAAACTATCTTGTCTCAATTACAAATCATGAAAAATATACACAAGGATAAAATTTTAACTTGGGTATTTGAACTTAGCCTTTATAGATTTTGTGCCTCTTGGATTCTACATGAATGTCATACTAAGTTATCCACTCATTATGAATGCAATGGTGGATTTGGAAAATCTCTATCTAATCTATTAATTAGGATAATAAATCATTGGTACATGTGTGGATTAATATCGTTATGCTCTTTGGTATCCATATGGGGGTATGAGTAGATGATGTTGACAAGCCACCAATTTATTGAAGATTACATCAAATAATCCTTAGATCTAACATTTACTTGTTAGTGGATGATTGTTATACAATGGATATCTTGTTGATGGGATGTTACTATACCTTTCTTAAACTTAATTTCTTTCATTTTCTCCTCTTTGACATCCCTAATGGCACACATGGATCCTTATATGCATGACTACTTGGTATCTTGATTCTCAAATGTTTTTGAAGAGATCATATACAAACACACATAGATATAAAAAAAAGACACAAAAAACATGTAAAAATGAAAAAACTTAATCTACTTGGTACTACTCAGCACCCACTCACTTAACAAAATGAGATCAATTTGACTATTGGTGGTAGGGATTAAGCCTATAGCCATTTACCCACCTTGGTAAAATAGTTCCTTGAAGATCTCTTAAAACCACAGTTCCTTGGTGCATTAATTCATGTATAATATAGGGCCCTTTCCAATAAAATTTTAACTTTCTAAAAAATGCTCTGAAATGATTATCATATAGTAATACTAGTTAATCTTTATGAAATTACTTTTAACAAAAAATCCTATCATGCCATGCTTTATGGCTCTAATTGTGCACTTCCTAAATCCACATTGTTCTATGTTTATACTTGTCCATCCTATTTAGTTTAAGTACTCTGTTAGTTAGATATTCATGATCCCTTAGTCACATGACCATGGCAATGTATAGATTAGGCACTAGGTATTCGATCAACATGATTAATTCAAGTCTACACACTAATTAGAAAGGCATAAAACCTATGGCTCTCTTGTAGTGTGTGTGATATGTCCATAGAATCATAGGAATGTGATCTTCCTAACCATCCCTCTTGATGTCACATATTTTTTTAGCATTTTACCCAATATTATAATCTTCATCTTGGCCATTATTTTGAGGATGGTACACAATGATTTTATGATGAGAAATCATAAATTCCTCAATTAGAGCCTTGATGTTATTGTTTAAAATGTGCATTCATTAAGCATTGGCTAAATTTATATGACATATAAACCTTGTAATGATGATCTCATAGAGAAACTGCATTGTGTCTTTCACACCATAGCTAAGTGTCCCAGTAACTTCAACCCACTTAGTAAAATAGCCAGTCACAGTAAAAATATACCTTACTTTACTATGTTTGCTTGGTGGATTGATCAAGATGACAAAATAAATGCCCCATTATTCAAAAGGCTACTTAACTAAAAGAGGCTATAAAAGCATTTCATCTTTTTCTAGTGGTTTACCCATGTATTGGTAGACATCACAATGATGTGCTACTCTATGTGTATCCTAAAAGAGATCAAGCCACCATAACCTATTTTGTAATAGTGATCTAGATTTTAATTCAAAAAAGGTTCCATATTATATTGAATCTTGTGAATGTCTCATCAAGGTCTTTCTAATGGTATGCAAAATGTGGAAAATGAAGCTCATATGCTCCTGGTGCAACCACTCAAAGTTATGGCCAAAGCAAGTCAATAGATGGTAAAGCTAGTCAAACTACAAATTTTAACTAACATGTAATGTTTCCAAATAATTTATATGATGTATATCTCATCACAATATTTTTGATGCATTTTGAATGGACCAATTTCAAGTTTGTATGTGAAAGTTATGGCTAGTCAAAGTTGTGGTCAAACCCAGTAAAAGTGATTACGTGACAACATGGACCAATTAAATGATGGCACATGGAAAATTTAGCATGAGACATGTGGACAAATTTTTAGTTGACACAAGTGGCTAAGGTGAATTATAAAGGTAAAGAAATACATTTTTAAATATGTCTAAAATAATTTATGTGGGATAAAAAAACCCACAACCTAGGCCATCTTATGGCTTATTAATTCACCCATTCCTCACATATTATAATTAATTGGTATTTTCATAATTATATGGAAGCCCACTAATTAAATATGTGGGATATTATCAAAATTCCATATAAAATTGTAATGGAATAATATAAATCCCATAAAAAAAGGTGGAGATAGATATCAATCCCATTATTATTAAAAAAGGGGATAATGTTAAATCCCACAAATAATGGTCTTGAGATAATTATGAATATTATTTAAAATTGGAAAGGATAATCATCGAATCCCACCTTTTGTGGACCCATAAACCTATATAAAGGGTCTAGAGGGGTAATTTGAAATCACAATCAAAGTGTGAAAAACAACACACTAGACTTGAGAATAATCAGAGCCAGAGCCGAGATCCAGAGCCAAAAGTTAGAGCCAAGAGCTAAGAGCCAAAGCTAGTTTCTAGAGCTAGAGCAAGTGGCATCAAAATATTTAGTTATAGATCGAGAACCCATATTATGGATAAGCTGATGTATAAAGAAATTTTACATCAATAAACAATCAATTCTACCTTTGAGCAGGACCTAGAGATGTAGGCCAGATCGGGTGAACTCTATCAACAATTGCATGTGTTGATTTTATTGATGTCTCTTTCAAAAATTTTGTTTTAAATAAATTTTCAAATTAACTATTAATTAATTCCATAAATTATTATTAAGAAAAATCAATATATGTAAATGTATTTTTCTAAAGTTTACGGATCAAGTTGGTATTAGAGCTAAGTTCATGTTGGTGAATTTATGGTTTCATTTTTAGCTAAATTCATCTATTGTAATCCAATAGACCCAATGCTAGAATAAATTCAGTTATTATTGAAGACCATCATCACTATAATAATATAATACCTACAATCTCAAGAGAAATATTGACAAGCGGTGGAACAAAGACAAGAATAATAAATTGAAAATTTCCATCAATGCATTGATACGCTACAGGTAGAACTATAACAAGAACACTGATAGAAGAAAAAGATACATGAAGATGTAAATACCTGTAAACATTATGCTTGGAGAGGTCATATTATTAAGCAATGCTGGATACTGCACCCCAATTAGGCTCTGTTATGATTCAAAAAGTAGAATGAGGAGAGAGGTAAGGCACCAGCCATGTCCAACAATAATCAATCAACTTGAATAGTAGTACATCATCAAACCACTCCAAAATTTCTAATGTGATAGTTTCTATCAGCTAAAGTGTTAGAATGCTTAGAGCAAACTCAAAGGTATAACTGTACTATTATTGTTGAGGGGAAGTTTATGTAGATCTATTTTAACTAGAGTTTTGGATCTAGTTATATTACTAAAAGGATCACATAATGTCTGAGGGTAAAATCTCTTCCACTACCCCACACTAAGACATTCAGAGGAGTTGATGGCATAATACGTAGACATGAAACTCATTATAGAATCCTAAATTTTGGCATTAGAGGGCTATTCTTTGATCAAGTAGATCTTGAAATGAAGCTGAGGAAATCACTTTGGGACATTATTATCTCACACCCTGACACACCAAATACATTACATCAGGAGAAGGAATCCAATTGATGACTAGTCATACCTACAAGGTTCAGTTTAGAACAAGCTAAGAAATAAAGGTAAATTTTGGTTATAGTAGTGATTCCTCTAATTCATATACTCCTACTATTCCTATTAATGAAAATAGTGTTGTAAGTTTGGAAGAAAATATTTCTCCAATTATTAATATATATTTTGATGTACATTCTAAAGAAGAAAATAATGAAATCAATTTTTCTAGTTATATTGAAAATGTTAAGGATATTGAATGTTCTAACCCTAAATATTTATCAAGTCCATGTATTGATACATTTGAAAAGCATACAAAAGGAATAAGTTCTAAGTTGTTAGCTAAAATGAGATTTGAAGGAAAAGGCCTTGGCATTAGTGGTCAAGGAAATATCCAACCTATCCAAGTGGAAAAGAGACCACTTCATGCAAGATTAAGATATAGAGGTGAAGGACAAATTGTCTAAGATGCTGAATTTAATGATTACTTAAGAAACAAGTGAGAACACCCTGAAGAGCTAGAAGAACCACTCTCCAAAGATGAAAAATCTACAATAGATGAAACATATTCAAATGAATCATCAAGGTATGCAAAAATGAAATATTTAAATGTATTTTTTTATTATGCCCAAGAAAGTCCTAAAAAGATACTTAAAAAAACTACCAAAATGAGGTTGTCTAAAGAAGATAAAAAAAAGTCAGCAACAACCTAAGATAAAGGTTGTAAATATAACTTCAGTCAGGAAACAAATAGTCTTGTCAATCAAAACCAAAGATAACATCAATGAGGGAAATAATAGTCAATGAGAATCTGATAATTCAGAGATTGTCACCCTAAAAAGGTAAGCAACACTACTTTAAAAGAATAATAGTTAAGTATTCTAAGATAGATGCTATCTTTGATAAAAATTATCCAAAGAATCTAATTTTTGAAGATGTTGTAGAAAATCTAGGTTTGAAAACTAAGCCACATTTCCAACCATATTATTTGGATAAGATAGATGATGATAGTAACGCACATGTAAGTAAAACATGTAAACTAGGGTTTGCAATTATCTCCAACTTTTTGGATGAAGTTGAATTAGATGTGGTTCGACTCCATTTTAATGGCATTATTATAGAGAACTATATTTGTCTTTGAGAAAGGAAAAATTTTCAAAGAAGGAAAATCATTATAACATTATAAAAGATAGGATAAAATATCTTGTGTGAGTAAAACAATAATAATCATTACAAGCGAATGGTGCCTTCAATGTTATTTTACTCATGTATGTTGTAGACAAGAACACTGCAAGGCAACATGAAGATGCCATCATGAGAAGCATCAAGAATAGCCCAAAAGATAGGTTGTATATTTTAATCTAAATGTTTTCGTATGTGCAAATATGTATGCATGTTTGTAAGACCTGAATATAGGCAATGTTTATAAATTTATAAGACCTAAGTATGGGCAATGTTTGTAATCATTATGCATAGTTACAATGTTTGTAAAGACCCAATAAAGGCAATGTTTTTAAATTGTTTTGTTATGTAAAACCCTAAGAGGGTAATTTTAAAATGGTTATTTTTATAACACTAGGTGATATGCAACATTTTCACAGTAGTCACCACCATGTAAAGATCTTCACCTGGAGTACCAGGTCTAGTACTAGATTTTTTAGGATAAAAACCCTTCTTAATGGGGAGGATTAATCCAGAGGTCAATCCTAAAAAGGTTCAAAATTAGATAAAATATTGTACCATTTCAAATATCTCATCAAGAGCCTTCTAAGTATGTGGAACATAGAAAATGAACCTTGTATTCTCCTGGTGTAATTAGTCAAAGTTTTGGTCAAAGCAAGTCAACAAGTGGTCAAAATAGTCAAATTGAAATTTTTTACCAAAATAGAATGTTTCTAAATTATTTATATGGTGCATATCTCATCACAATATTTTTTATGCATTTTAAATGGACCAATTTTGAGTCTGTATGCAGAAGTTATGACCAGTCAAAGTTGTGGTCAAACCTAGTAAAAGTGATGACATGGCAACATGGACCAATTAAATGATGGCATGTGGAAAAATTAGAATGAGAAATGTGGAAATTTTTTTAGTTGACATAAGTAGCTAAGGTGAATCATAAAAGTAAATAAAGACATTTTTAAAGATGTCTAAAATAATTTCTATGTGGGATAAAAGAACCACAACCTAGGCCAACTTATGGCTTATTAATTAACCCATTCCCCACATATTATAACTAATTGGTATTTTGATAATTATGTGGAATCCCATGAATTAAATATGTGGGATATTATCAAAATTCCATCTAAAATTATAATGGGATAATATAAATCCCATAAAAAAAGGGTAGAGATAAATATTAATCCCATTATTATAAAAAAAGGGGATAATGTTAAATCCCACAAACAATGGTCTTGGGATAATTATGAATATTATTTAAAATTGGAAAGGATAATCATCCAATCCCACCTCTTGTGGACCCATGAACCTATATAAAATGTTTGGAGGGATCATTTGAAATCACAATCAAAGTGTGAAAAAAACACAATAGACTTGAGCATAATCACAGTTGACAGCCAGAGCTAGCTCTGAGAGCTGAGATCCAGAGCCAAGAGCCAAATCTGAGATCTAAGATCCAAATCTAGTTGTTAGATATAGAGATAGTGGCATAAAAATATTTATTTATAGATCGATAACCCCTATTGGGGATAAGGTGATGTATAAAGAAATTTTGCATCAATAATAGATCAATTTTGCCTTTAAGCAAGACCCAAAACGTATCCCAAATCGAGTGAACTCCATTAATAATTGCATGTGTTTATTTTCTTGATTTCTCTTAAAAAATTATTATTTTAAATAAATTTTCAATTTAAATATTAATTAATTTTTTAAATTATTATTATCAAACAAAATCAATATATGTAAGCATATTTTACTAAAGTTTATGGATCAAATAGATTATTGGCAGTATGTTCTCCTACAAAATGTCATATTGTGACTCCTTGATGTGCCTCTTGTAATATTAGAGTTAATTCTTATTCCAAAACAACCCTGTATAAAACTTCATCATTCCCAAAGTGATACAGAAGCCCATTGATGATGGTATATGGCAGGGTTCTAGTAACAAACTACTTATCATGTTCTTGATAGTGCACAAGAAAGATTCCTTGTTTGAGGAAGTTATAAATGGATTAAATATATATATAAATCTCATAAATATGAAAGAGGTGAGCATTAGGATAGTATTCTTATAATTATTATGGTTCTTCACTATTAGGAATGTGGCTGAGATGGTCTAGTCCCATGTTTTCTCTTCCTGGCTTTACATTGATGTGAAATTGAAATTCTTGAAACAACATTAACCATCAAAAGATGCATACTCCTAGAATTGGATTGTAAATAATGTATCATAGGGATTTATGATCAGTGAATAATTTTAATGGCATTAAAAATGAATAATTTCAAAATTTATGTAGTGCAAACATGATGGCCAATACTTCTCATTCAATGGTTCTGTAATTTTTCTCTGCATCAGATAGTTTCTTACTAGCAAAATAAATAATATGGTTGAGTCCACCCTCTCCTATATATGTAATTAAAACACCAATTTAAGTAACCAAAACATCCAAATCAATGTGAAATGGCTTTCTCTAGTTTGGAAAAACAAGAATGGGCATAGTAACCAGTCTCTATTTTAGCTCAATAAAGGTTGCTTGGTACTTTGAAATCTAGACAAACTTCACATTTTTGCACAGTAAGGATTCCAATGGAGATAAAATAGTTGAGTATACTTTGATAAAAAATTTATAGTATCTTGTATGGCCCATAAAATATTACACTTTAGTGGAACTGATGGGTGGAGGCATACTCAAGATTACTACAATTTTTTCCTAATCTACTAGAATGCCTTCACTGCATACTACATGTCTTAAAAAGATAAAAAAAGGTGTAAAGAATAGAAATTTATTTAATTTAAATATAATTCACATATATCTACATCATTCCAACATAAGGTGCAACTTAGACAAATGTTCTTTAAATAAAGAAAAGATTGTCCAATCATCAAGATAGAGTTACAAGAAGTCATGAATGAAGTCATTCAATGCAGTCACCATTGCATGAGATAAAACCATAGGTGAATTCTTAAGGATAAAAGTCATGAGATAATACATAAATGATCCCAATTTTATAGTAAAATTTATTTTGGATTTGTCTTCTTCTATGATGGGTATCTGATGATATCCGTTAAAACCATCCATGAAAGAATAAACTTCATGCCCTACGATAGATTCCAAAACTTTATTTATGAATGGAATTGGGAATGGATCATTTACAAAGGCAATATTTAGAATGTTATAGTTCCCACATAATTATATTCCCCCTATCTTCTTTGGCTGAACTACCATGGGACTTACCTAATCTATTTTTCCTAGAGGATAAATTATTCCTACATCCTACTTCTATCAAGTATAGCCTTGACTTTGAGCTTCATATTCAGATTTATCTTGTATGTCCATTTATTTTTAGGCTATGTGAAATATTTAAGTTAAATATGCATCTCATCAATATATGGGTCAAATCCTTAGACATTTGAGAATTTAGTGGCAAATACATCTTGATAGTCTTTCAAAAGTTGCATAGCCTTAGAAATTTCAGCTTCTATCTAATAATCACCTATATTTGCCAATTTTGGAATCTCCTTAGTCCTGATGTTTGCTACATGATTTTTGATTGGATGATGGTAAATATTGAACTTTTATTCATCAATATATTCCTATACCTTCAGTTTCCCTTCTTATTCTAAGATTTGTATAATGTGTAACTTGTCTTCTTTAGTAGGTTTTACACCGAGGTCTTTTAGAGGTTATACTAGCTATTCAACTACAAATAAATCAGTCAAATCTAGATCCTTACAAAAATATAAATATTTAATGTCCTCTTATTCATCTTGTATTTGGTGGCATGGATGCATAATATATTTTTCTTCTTTCTTAGTAGTTTTGTATCTTTATAATACCAAATTAAGATCAGAGGCTACGTTCTTTTATGTAGTGGATTCCATCATGGTGCTTAAGTCTTTTGCATACCCATGACATAAGAATTATTTGATTTTATATAATGCATTATGAACCAAATTATTTTCATAGTCAAATAAAAATGTTTGAATGAAATCACTTTGGACTTGTGCCCAATGATTTGTTTCCTATCTACGCTCTCGATGTATGTACCATGTTGATGGTAACAAAGTAAGTGTATAATATAAAATTGTGAACTCGATACTTCGGTGCCACATATTCCTTAGTCCAGAATTCAACACATTTATGAATATACATTTTAAGACACTCACCTTCTTGTAAGAAAGGCCAATTAGTTCAGATGAATTAAGGTAGCTAGAACCTACTAATCATGAGTTTGTAGGCCTTATCCCACTCAAGATGGTCATTTTGATGAATCAACCACCATGTTGTGATAAATCCCTTTAAAAAATAGTTTATAAAACTAAAATATTGACTAATGGTAGTTATATGAACTTGTAAATGTAGAATGAAGTCATTGATATCCTCAGTTACATAGTATATAGGAAGTTATTTCTCATGCACAAAGACCATTTTCATCAATCAGAGTTCATGATCACCTCAAGCCCACTTAAGAAGGTACATGTCTAAGTCTCCAATAATAGATGAAGCTATTTACCATGATAAAGTGCCTTATTTGGTCAGATATATATAATTTTGCATGTGACCATCAACTTGATAGAGGAAGTTAACTTCTAACTGAATAAGGAATTGTGCAAACATAGACACACAATCTTCTATGACAAACTAGTTTTCTAATGGATACATAACTATAGGTTTAGGCTTAAAATATTTTTTTATCTTCAATTATTGAGTTAGAAGTTATTTTACCTAAGGTTTGGTATGCTCATACAAGAAGTTATACTTAACTGTGCATAGAGCTTTTGCATTTTCCCAAATTTCACCTTCATCCAATTGGTTTCTTGTGTAACATATGGAGTATCTAGTTTATATAGAATTATGTAAAGTTTGTGCACTCTGTTCAAAGGGATAATAATAAACTTATCTCCTTGGTATGCCTCTAATTGATTTTTCACCATGTTAATAGTCATATGATCATTATATGCCCATTTATTGCCTATCATCATAGGGTAATGTGTTGTTGTGGTCTTTATGTTGATGACTTCAAAGTCATATTTCAGTGTCAATTATATAAATTTAATCTCCACATCCTTTAATTTACTAATAATATCAACCCTATCATAATTATCTAAGCTCAAAGTTACTAGTTTATAACTCAGAACCAATCATCCAATGGCTTCCCATATAGACCTAGGAATCATGTTGACTGTGCTACCAAAATTAGAGACAAAATTTAGAATCTCATAACCAAAAACCTCAATGTTTATTCATGCATAAACATCTTAGGGCTTCTTTATTTTGACATACCAGACTAGCTTTTCCATCTTCTATTGTTTATATTGTTCACACTCTAGTAAATTATGTAGCGAGTTTATGATGTTTTATGAGATGTATTTATTACATAGCATGCTTAAATTTTTTATAAGATCCATCAGTGTAGTGATAAATATATCTTGATGTATAATACACATGATTTGGCCATACATTTGCACATTTATTACTACAACATCTCCTTTAGTGGTGTCTTAATGTTGGATGTTTTTTAGCATCTATGTAACTTCATCCATAAGTCCCTTTTATATATCTAGGTCTCGTTATTTATCCTATTTTGATTTTTGGATTCCCTAATATTGAGGCAACTCAAGTGGAGTCAACAAAATTTTGTGTGTTTTTTTTATGTAATATCATTCAAGAATGCATTATATTTAGGTTGTGCACTCACCATATTCACATTCTAGATGGCCTTGTCCTTTCTTTGCTTCTCCAAGATATGACAATATTCTATGTCATGTTGGTCAGAGATTATACAGTATGCATAGTAAGATTGTATTTGAGGATTCATAAGGTAGTTATTTTTTACATGATTGTACTCTCCACATAAGTACAATTATAGAGGAGGCCACTGATAGTTGTTTCCTCTGCCTCCTTAGTATAATCTTCTATATCCACCTCAAGTTCCTCCTCTATTAGATTGATATCCACTTCTATATATTCCTTATTTCTATATAGTGTTTCAATGCTGGTGATACTATTTATTATCTACAATTCCAAATTATTATTACACATTTGGTGGGGTCTAACACATTTGTTATTGATGCATCATGGTTGAGATTTAGGGTGATGCATACTAGTATTGAGGGGATGGAGGTGTCCAACTCAATGAAGGAGGGGTCTATCCAACTAAACCTTGAGGTTGATACTATGGTGAACTAGGAATCCATTATGGACCTATTTGGGTTGCATAACCTTTATCAATCTTAAGGCCTAGAATTGTCTACTTCACTAAGGACATTTGTTGTATAGTGACGGTGAATACATTTTTGATGATGCCTTTTCTGAGCTCCTAAAAATCCCTACAGTTATTTTCATCATGATTTTTTAACTTGAAAAAATTGTAATACAAATTATGTGAAATATTGCCATATTGTTACAAAAGATGGCATTGTGTTATTGCATGCCTCACTACTCGATATATTTCACAAAATTTTGTCTTGATATTTAGATAGTAATTCTTATGATGCCATTTCTTTCTACACTCTATATAATAAAGATTTAATTTAGGATTATCTACCTCATGGTATTACTCCATTATATTCATAAATGCTTTTGGTGTATTTTCAATCTTGGATTTAGCAACAAGAACTTCTTCATAATCTTCAATTTATTAAACATACAGGGTAACAGCTCTAGCATCTAATTTTATAGCATATTGAGTCTACAAATGGTAAACCTAATTCTAGAGTGCAATCATTCAATGAACCATGTAACTTTATCTTTGTCTATTAAGGAAAATTATACCTTATTAATCACATTAGAGAATCTAATCTTGTAATCATAGACCAATTCTCCATATTTTTGCCTTATCTCCTTTATAGGTCCTATATTGTCTAACTAGTACATTTGTTTATCTTGAATTCTATGACAAGCCAGTCCTTAATGCATTTTAAACTTGATTTATAAATGTATCTTCAATATATGAACTCAAGTACTTTTATAGTTAGTTCCCCTACTAACTGACACTTTTTGACAACTTCATCAGTGATGGCCATAGCTTACCATCTCATCTAATAGGTTAGCAGGTATTGTTTAGGATCCATAAACCCGTCATATATTGCTAGGTTTATAAATCCTCCTTGATGACCCATTGTGAAAATTTGTGTCAATGGACTATGCTATGTAACTATTATCAGATGAGGTTACATTTTGGGCTATCCTACTTGTATACTACTCTGCATATTAGGCGAGTCAACATGTTCCCTATGATTTTCTATGCTTCCTTCTTTGTTTTGCTTGATTTCAACAATCCCTATGGCCTTCAAAGCCTTTCTAATTGATCTAGTTTGAATTTTAGTACCCAAAAAAATCATGTGATATAAAAATGGTCCTTCTCAACTATTACCTTCTTATCCATCTGGGTAATAACTTTTACTATAATATAAAATATTATGTTGTAAGGACATGTGATCTTCTAGTGAATGGTTATTTCCTATGACTTCTTCTTCTTCTGGTAATCTTGAACCTAAATTTAACCTATGACTAAGTTCTATTTATTTGCATAATTTTTCTTCTTCTAATAATACCCTTTCTTACAACTGTGCACTACATCTATCATCTATTTCTAAATTATTCTTGCCTTATTCTTTAAACATTTCATCTTCATCTCATTCTTTGTCACCTCACTCTATCTACTAGCATTCATCCTCTTATTTATTTATCTTTTATTCATCCTCTCAATCATCACGTCTTTTTACTCATGCATCATCTAATCTACTACTTCTCTTACCTCTACTCATAGCTACATGGGTATTCTTATATTTATTCCATTTATTTTTTATTATCATAGTTCCTATTCTAAATCTAGACTTTTCTTCTAAATCATCTTTCCTCATGTCTCCATTATATATTTCGGTTAAATCCTTAATTAATCATCTAACCATCAGTCACCATCATGTCACACACACCACCATACACCCAAAGTGACTAATCCATATTGGTTGGAGTAGGCACCGTGGCCTTATCAACAACTAACATCTGTATAAGGAGAGGTAGTCATTGCAAAAAAAATCTCTAATTCCTCAGACAAATATGTCTTGTGTATCTTCAAATGTTATATATCCTTGTACTGCAAACTCAGTGATGTATCCATATATGGTGGTATTAACCTAATAGTCTATTGATCTCATCCAATTGATTTTTAGTTTCTATAACTAGTCTATCTTCTCTTCAGTCTAGGTAATTATTTATTTCATTCTAGGATTAAAGTAATAGTATTCTAATCTTGTCAACTAGTTAGCTAATAGTTTAGGTAATTTTCACTAGAAAATTTTGTATATCTCTCCATAGGTGTGTTCTTGAATAATTTTATTTGTGGTAAGACCAGTCCATTTAGATTCTTCTTCTATGAAATTACATACCTTTGGGTCTAACCATGTCTCAATGTCTCTTTGCCCTAGTAACCATCTTAGCATAGTTTCATCCATAAGGAGTGTTTTCATGCTTACTAAACCATTGTTAGTAGAGGTTCCTAAAGCATCAAAACATGTTAAGGATAAGGATAGATAAGTTTTACTCAAGTGTACAAGATAGTGAAGAGAATTCATATTCAATAGAGAAAACATAAGTATAAAAATGATGAATTATCATGCATTATATAGGAATTAGGAATAACCAGTACTTCATTACTAGTTATAGATCATTTAGAATAAACTTAGAAGGAAATAATCCAAACAATAACCATGAAAGTGTAAGAAAATAAACAAATAATAAATAAAACATGTAACCATAACCAAATAGTCTATATTGATCTCAAAAAAGGTCAAACTCTCTTCTTCATACAAGAATACATATATATAGTCATTTTTAGTCTCTAACTATTCACATTCTTCTTGTACTTTGGCACCAAAATAGGAAACTGTTCATCTTCTAATCTTATTAAAATTTGTGGAGGATAGGATAAAAGAAATATAGCCAATAAATGAATATATAATGCATGAATATTAGAAGAATATTGTATGTAACTTTACTATCCAATTTCTTCTCCCAACAACTAAGATTAGAAAAGGGTCTTTAAGAAGATTAAAATAACAATGGCGAGTTCCCAAATCCATGTCTCTTCCAAACAAATCAATCTGATAATTCCTTCCACCATCTCCTCCCAAGATACTACTATCATATTCTTAGGTAAGGCCAAAATGGGTAAACAAGTATATACAATCCATCCACTCCCCCAATATGGAGGTGTGGATTGGTCAAAAATCATATGGCCCTCCCTTCTTGACTCAGTACTCAAAGGAGCTTCATAGAAAAAAACAATAGAAGATCAATTGGTGGAGGCTAAAAATAAGGATACATAGTCAATAAACCCAACCTAGTTAGTTATCCCACCATGGGTAGTTGATCTTAGATCAAAGGCTTCTCAAAAGCCTAATTTTAAAATCACATAACTACCATTAGTAACCTCCATATTCAATAATCCCTTAGGAAGCATCCAAAGGGTTATGAAGAGGAAATTAGAGGATGAATCTAGGAGAGAGGTCATTTTTAAATAAATTCAAGAAGTAGATGACTTGTCTAAAAGGAAAAATAGATAGTTAGTAGTCCCTATATATAGAGGACTTCAAGTCCCTTGTAGAAACTCATAAGGATACTATGATAGCATTACATAAGGGGACTAAAATGGTGAGATAGGAACTTCAAAAATATCTAAATAAAATAAAAGAGCAAAAAAAAAAATTCTATATTCCTTAAAGAATTGAGACTAAAGTACAATAGGCTGCATCAAAATGTTACAATGCTCTTGAGGCAATGAGGGCAGAATTGGCCCCCCATATTACATAGACCCATAAAATATTTAATTTTTTGAAACAAGATGAAAATAATTTGAAATTATTGATTATTTACACTAATAATAAGGTGTATATCCATTTGGAATTAATGACACAATTAAAGGCATCAAACACCCTCAATTTAGTGGTGATTAGAACTCAAGAGGCTCGAGAGTGGATTACAAAAGTTGGGGTAGTAATGTCCAAATATCAAGAACATGAAACTCTCATCTTGAAAATCCTAGATGAATTGAAATTATTAAAGGCAATGGATGCTAGAGGCAAGCTTATCAGTAGAATCACTTTTGATCAACTCCTTCAAGAAGCAACTAAGAATTTAAAGAAAAGTATTCAAGGATTAACACTCCAAGACATTGAAGCTAAGTTAATATTTGAAATAAATAAGGTAATGAAAGTTGAGATCTTTCAGATAAGCTTTTTGAATACAAAATTAGAGCATGAAAAGCTCCTTGAGCAAGTTAATAGGGTGTATAAACCCTCATTACTCAACATAAACATCATAAGGTAGTAACATGATGAGTAATATAAATGTTATCTAGAGTTAGAGGTGAAGAATAAGATTAATGCTATAACATCCAATTTATCACACGTATTTGTAGTAATAACTCCCAAAGTCAGTGCATCCATGCAAACATCTATTCATCCTTAATATAAGGTTAGTTTTGTGCATATCAATATAGTGGCATCAATTTTTCACTCATAGTTTAATTTTGTTAGAATTTGAATATAAAGTTGCCTAAATCATTTTTAATCATGTACACGTTGCATCACATTATAAATTCTAACTTTAATTTTTGATAATTCTAAGTTAACTATATGTATATGAATACACAGTTTTGAAGCTAGAGATAGAATTGAGGTTCTAATTACACCATGTAATCACAAATTTTCATGTACTTGGAGGATGAGGTGAACCCTCACCAATTATATTTAAACATATGAAACCCTCATTTTCAAGGGTCAAAAAATTGAATATAGAATAAAATCAATTTTTAATTATCACGTATGTGTTTGTGTATTTTATCTCCAAATTCTGTGTAATTAGTTTTGATATTTTTGGTGGTTTAGTTCAGTAATTCTTAGTGTGAAAAATATACAAGGAATTATTCTTATTATGATTAATATGTTAGTTTTATGTGTGCAATAAATATTTAAGAATTATAAAATATATTGATTATTTACAAGTTGACTATCTTATATTTCTAAGTGTGTAGAGGTGTTTTCAATGATATAGTCTTATGTGTACATCTAATAACTATCCCAGATACCTCCCTAGTCTAAGTCATAATCTCCTAAGTATGGATGTGAAACAACTACTCTAAAAGGAATAACCTTTGACTAAGATCCCTGAGTTTTCTATATCAAACTATCCCAGACTACTTGACCATATTTATATGTGTGTGTGCAGCACCTACTAGCAACAAACATTGGTTTTGAAAGCACTTGTACATGAAGGATCCAACCTAGAAGGTGATTCCTAAAGTCATAGATTCCTTTTTTGATCTACCCTTACCTCTATTTTTTGACTTTAATTTTGAGATCTACCCATTCTAGATTAGTAGTCATCCACCTACCAACTCACCTATATTTTTAAATTTATTTTAAATACCATCCATCCATACATAGTCATGGTTAACAACCTATATGCACTACCTACTATTCTATCACCTAGTTATTTAAACACATACTTGCAACTCATGTTATAGAGTGGAGTTTACCTCCATTGATATCCTAAAATGTTATAGGATACCTCATTATGAATTGGTTTGTATAAAAATTACATAAACATTATTTATAGTGATAGGAGGGCCTTTAGCCTTTCCAATAAAATAATCTTATTTTTATGTTGAGTTACACTGGAGTCACCTAGGAGAGTGACTAGATCTAGCACTCAGGCTAATCTTCTAGTCTCACCTTTTTCAAATCATAGAAAGCCTATATTTGTACCAACTGATCCTATCAATAACAAAGCAAGAATACCTTCCACAATAAGGAAAAATCCCCTTTTTAATCATATTATGGATCAACCACCTTGGTTTGTTAGATCTACTATTGCCATCCCAATGGATGTGCATGACTCATCAAGGAATCTTGAAAAGTATCTACCATCCTTCTCTCCTTTAGGAGGAAGAACAATAAAATAACACATCAAGTATTTCAAGGTTGTGTTAAGATTGCTTAATTTTATTAATGAAGATGTTTCATGCATACTTTTTCCTTTCACACTAATGGATGTTGCTTATGATTGGTACCTTAATCTGTATACATGTTAAGATAGGTTTTTTGCATAGTTTGGGAAAGTCACTAGCCCTAGTTTGATATACATCACTTTAGTATCATGAAGAGGGATCCCAATAAACTAATCCAGGCCTTCAATGTAATATTTTAGAAGATATATACCTAGTTAAGCTTGCATACAAACCAACATAAGTATTAACATTAGAAATGTACAAGAATGACCTAGATCTAATTATTGAAGTCTTATTATGAAGGGATGTTGCTATAAATAATTTGGTATTATCTTATGAAGATGATATCAAAATTTATAGATAGCTTAATTCACAAGTGCCTAACATACCTAGTATCAATAATGGCCTCCTAGAGTTGAATCTAGTTCCACATGTGAAGCAGAACATCCTTGTATTTAATCAAAATCAATTATACACACCACCACCTATGATGTATATGTCACACCCAAATTATAGTTTATTAAATAACCATGCATAAGGAAATTCTTACTAGTATAATTAGCATATAACTACATCCTCTATTTCTATTGTCTAGGGCATAGATTCTACAAAATCATAATTGGATGCCATAGAAAATATGGATCAAAAGTTAAGCAATGATTTCCTTAACATGTAAAGAAATATAAGAAAAACTAATGGAATGAATAACAATCAAAATTATGGGCTCTAGAGGTATAATCAACCATTCAATAGGCCTACAAATAATACATAGTAGTATAACAAGCCTCCAAAAATAAATATGGTAGAGAAAGCTCTACCCAACTAGTGTAGAATCCATAATAATTCTCAGCATGGTGAACTTGATTGTGTTTAATTCTATGAAGCTTTTGAGATATTTATAAGAGAGGTTGTGAGGCAATATTTGATGCATAACCCAATATAATTCCACTAAGACTCTAGTCATTCAAGAATTGTTATGTTCTTTGAGACTCATAAGTTCCCTTTCATGAGAAAAGATGACAACATACTAGAGGACAACACTGATAAGATTCATGCCTTTCAGTAATTACAAAAAGGTGGTTACAACCTAAAGAACAATCATCCCTTCAAAAAATTTACTCCTCCAAATAGTATGGCCATTCCACAAAATTTGAAATTTGATAACAATCCACCTCCCCTAAAAGGGAATGATCAGCCTCAAAATAAAGAGGAATAAAATAGAGGGGGGTATAAAATTGTTGAGGACATGAAGAAAATCAAATCAAATATCACCATTCATTAATTAACTTATATCACTGAACAAAAAGAATTACTATGGAAGTCTATCATAGGGAAGGCCCCTATGGAAAAGGCAAAGGCTCATATAGAGAAAACAAAGGCCTCTAACACCAATGTCATTTATAAAATCAAGCTAGAGGTTCCACCCTTTTTTGAGCATTTGAGCATTGGGAAAGAATATACAGAATTTCTTAATTGATTTTATAGCTTCAACAATTGTGATGCCTACTTTTATTCGTCAAAATCTTGGCCTAACTCTAACACTACCAAAGAGAACAGTCTCATAGTTTGATAAAATAGTAGTACCAGTGATTGGAGATCTCACTAATGTAAATATTTAAGTAGCATCTGGGTCTCAATTATAGATGACTATCAAAATCCTTGTAGTAGAAATACCTAAAGGGTATGGATTGTTATTAAGTAGGGACTATTATAAAACACTCATTGGATACCTTTCAATAGATTTATCTCACATTTGGCTACCATGTAGAGGTATTCCAAACCAAATATGGATTGATTGAGATCTAAGGATGAAGTATCCTATCATAGAGTATAATCTCAAGAATGAAGAGGTAAGTTATTAATTCCTTAGATTTGGTATTTATACTTTTACCACATAAAATGAAATACAATAACCCAAATCCTATGGCCTTGCCCATCTTTGGGCTCTTCACTTTGATGGCACTTGCTCCAAACAAGGATCAAGCATAAGAATTAAATTGGTCAATTCAAAATGAAAGAAGTTTATATAAATATATAGATTATAGTTCCCTTTCACTAATAATAGGGATGAATATGAAGCATTAATTTTGGGATTGCAATTTTCCATAAAAAATATTTCAAGCAATTGTTGGTATATGAGGATTCAGAGCTAGTAGTCAATTAGGTTAGAAATAAATAACAATGTAAGTTATCATATCTAAAAATATATACACATAGAGCATAGAATTTGATTGATATCTTTGAGGCTTTTAATTTAATGTTTTTTCTTAGGGAGTAAAATCAAGCTATGGATTCAATAGCTACTTTCACTTCCAATTTAGAGCCTCTCCAAGAATCTCAAGTAAAGAGATTCTCCATTGAGCTAGTATCATGTCTTTTTATTCTTGACAACGTAGAGAATTTACAAGTCTTCAATGATTACTAGTAGATCATTTGGTTTATATCCAACTTAGGCTAATTTGAATCCCAAATCATTGATGATAAGGAAGTTAGTTATCTCTACTAAGAGGAGTCAAACAAGGAAGGTGTCATCTAGATCAGATAAAATCATCTCCCAACTAGTTTGGTCTCCTTAGAAAGAACATTTGATATATATATCCTCAATCTAAATAGCAAAGATAACCCAAGGTTAGCGAGTTTGAATTCAAAATGGAAACTTTGGGGGATGAGAGTAGCCCATGCTATAGCATTATTGGTCTCAATTACACTTTAAAAGAAAGGCAACATGTGAAATATTTACTCACCCAAATCAAATATGTGATTACATGGACATATGAAGACTTGAAAATTTATGACCCAAAGGTCATTACATATATAGTTCCACTAAAACTAGACCATAAACCATTCTGACAAAGATAGAGACTAGTGAATCCTATCCTAGAACCCCTCATTCAAAGAGAAGTAGAAAAGCTATTAAGTGCAAGGATAGTCTTCCCAATTAGGCATTCTACCTAGGTGGCTAATTCAGACCTAGTAAAAAACAATAATGGAGAAGGACAAATATCCATTTCCCTCCATGGATGAGGTTATTTAGATAGTTAGTGGCTCTAAAATGATGTCCTTCCTAGATGGATTTTTAAGTTATAACTAGGTGTTGGTACAATTAGAAGATAGAATGAAAATTGCATTTACCATAAAGTGGTGGACCTATGCATATAATAGGATGCCTTTCAACCTAATAAACACAGATCCACCTTTTAATGAGTAATGGATCATGAATTTTAAGGATTAGTAGGAAAATGTATAATCATATATATGGATGACCTCACTATTTTATCTGAGAATAGGAATGACCATGTAGGCCACCTACAATCAATTTTTGAAAGATGCCAAAGGTTTGGAATTTTTTTGAACTCAAATAAGAGCATATTTGGAGTTATAGAGGGAAAAATTTTGTGACATATAATTACCAAATAAGGAATCATCATCAACCCAGATAGAATCCTAGGGATTTCAAAGATTACAACACTAAATAATGAGAAGAAGTTCAAGTCTTTCTTTGAGAAAATTAGTTTTATAAGGAAGTTCATCTCAATATTTGCATAAATTGTGAGACCCCTGAATTAAATGCTCAATCAGGATGCTAAATTTTAATGGATATCCAAGTCTTGGAAGTATTTTTAAGACATCAAAGATGTTATATCTCAGGCTCAAGTACTGATCAGTTCAAAGTTTATAAAATACTTCTACTTATACTCATTTGCTTTAGAACATATAATTTATGCTATCATAATGAAAAATAAATATTATACTAAGCATCCCATTGCATTCATGAGCACAACTTTTAAGGATTCAAAACTCAAGTAGTATGTGATTGATAAATAGATTTTCACCCTTATGAAAGCAATGAAGAAATTATGATACTACATCCTAATAAATAATACTATTGCAATTTTGCCTGACCCTAATGTCAAGTTTACCATATCACAAAATAAATTGGGAGAATGTAGAGGCAAATGGATGGAAAAGTTACAAGAATTTGATATATAAATTAAGCCTACTAAAATCATCTAGGGTCAAGGAATCATCTAAATCATGACTGACCCTGACCCATGCGTTATTATTGAAGACATTTGTGAAGCCCAGGTATCTAGAGGGGAATGGTATAATGACATAAACTAATAATTTCTTATAGGTACTTGTCCCCTAGAACTCAACTAAGAATGAAGAAGAGATTTGAGGCTCAAAGATTCTCACTACATGATCAATAAAGGAGTTACTTATAGGATAAATTATGAAGGCATCTACCTTAGATGTGTATCAATAGAAGAAGCTCAATAAATTATAGAAACCTACACCAAAAGATAGGTAGTGGTCATTTATTTGAGAATAACACAACTCAAAAAACCCTAAGAATGGGATGTTACCAGCCAATAATATTTAAGGACACCCATACCCATGTAAGGACATGTCATGAATGCCAAGAATTAGCTAAAATAAAAGTACATGCAACAATGCCCTTGCAACCTATTTTTGAGAGGTCATTTTCCCACTGGGGGTTGGACTTCATTGGTGTCATTAACCTAAACTCTTTAGTGGTCAAAAGTTTGTACTCGCTACCATAGATTACTACACCTGATGGACTGAGGTAGTAGCCACCAATAATTCTAGAGCACAAGATGTGATTTGCTTCTTAGAAGAACACATCATAAATAGATTTGGTACTCCCATTTCTTTAGTTTTTGATAGTGGCCCAACATTCATATCAACTGAATGGGATCATGATAATCATATCACCATTAGGTCCTTTCTAACCACTATCCTCATCAAAATGGTTTGGCTAAATCAATAAATAAGAACTTGATATATGCAATTAAAAAATTGACCATAGATAAGCCTAGGGACTAGCATAATCTACTTAAGTATGCCCTTGGGAATATTGAATGAGATATAAGAAAGACCTCAAGGCCACATCCTATCTACTAGTGTATCAATTTAAGATAATATTACCAATCATGATGAATTTGTTGACTTATCAATTCATGCATGAATATATGAAACCAAATGACAAAGTAAAATATCGATTACTAGATATAATAGAAATGAAATATGTAAGGACTAAGGCCCCACATACTTTTAATAAACACCAAGACGTAGTCAAGAGATGGTTTAGCAAAAGGGAAAAAGTCAAAGCATTTATAATATATGATCTAGTGCTTCTATAAGATAAATCCCATGTAAAGAAAGTCTAGCATGATAAATTTTCCCCACTATGGATTGGACCATACTAGATTTCAAAACTCTTGGGCAATAATGCATTTCATTCAAGGGAACTTTAGGGTGATGAAATCATATATCCAATCAATAGATAGTTCTTAAAGCATTACTTCATGATTGTACCATCTGAATTTGCCCCCAATTGATGAAGAAAACATGGTAGAGGTACTAGTATTTTAGCTTCCTACTTTCTAGTTTAGTTTTCTTGTTGTATAGTTTTGTTTCCTACTTTCTAGTTTATTTTTCCTACTTTCTAGTTTAGTTTCCTACTTTCTAGTTTAGTTTCATGCTTTCTAATTTATATGTTTTGTTTTTTACTATGATAATATAAATTAGTTTATCTTGACATGACCAAACTAACATTATACCAACTTTTCCCCCATTGTATGATTAAATTGATATATATGGAAAGGGAAACTTCAAAGGGATTCACAATTTGTGGTTTTGTTCACAGATAGATTATAATTTTATGTTTGAGGTCTTAAGGATTTAGGTATGTAATCACAATAATTTAGGATTATGTCATAATTGAATATTTCTAACAGGTATGTGAAATTTGCTCTTGAATAATCCATATGAATTTATTAATTTTTCTCGCTCCATTGGACCAAACACGCTTTTTATATTAATACTTATTTAGAGGTGATAATCACTGGTGCGTATGTAGCTAGTAAGGACATTCTAGTAAATTATTTGTTTTATAACTACACCAGCTCATAGTGGTTTTACATCTCCTCTTTATATTAAAATTAAAAAAAGAAAAAAACAACTAATGTGTTCAAAAGAGAGATCAATAAATTCCAAATAAAATTTAAAAGAGATCAAAGGCTCACATGATGAAATAAGGTCAAAGTACCACACATCATGATCAATAAATGAAGAAAGAGGAGAGAAAGAACCCAAGGTATCTCTCTCAGGGCTATGGATGTCTGGATGGTAGTAGAGCAATGCCTGAGCTTACCTAATTTAATGATCTTAAAAACAACTAGATTGAAAGATATAGCTACTCCAAGTCTTTAAAAACATCCTCACAACAAGGGTTAAATGAACATCACTTTAGCACACACATATCCATGAATATTTTTTTGTGGCACCATTCATGTCTAATTTGAAATTACTAAACTATAGTTTTGAGTTATCAAATATTCAAAAGTATTCCTTGTGTAAGTCACCATTTATTGTACCCAACATTCCCCTTTTCTTTAAAGAAAGAATGGGGACCCACTTTATTTTGATTTGGCCCATTTGTTAAGTTATTTCCTCTTCATAGATGTGGAAGTTCTATTGGATTTTTCCTCAATCTTAACACTTGAAAGTAAAAATAATGATATTTTACATTTTAGACTAACTTATTGATATATTTCAAGAGGTTTTTGTACTATATAAGTTTTGGGACTTAGTTTTATTTAGAACTTTTTTGTTCAGGATTTTGGGCATTCAGACATTATATTTGATACTTAAATTCAAACATTTTGGTTGGTAATTAAGTTAAAAAATTTGTTCATTGAATATTTTGTTGAGAACTTCTTTTCAAAAAATTTATGCTTCAGACATTTTGTTCTGAGCTTTTATTTGGACATTTTGTTTGAAGTTTTCACATCGAGAATTTTGTTTAAAGGATATGTTCAAGACTTGGTTTTTTTAACTTATGTTCAACATTTTGTTCTTCAAAACTATTGTTTGGCATTTTGGTCATTGAACATTTTATTTGAATGTTTTTCTAAGTGATTTGGTTTTATGTAGAACTCTTTCTTTAGGATTTTGGTCATCATAGGTTTTGTTTAGATCTCTTAATTGGATATTTTATTCAAAATTTTTTTCAATAAATTTGGTCTTACGTATAACTCTTTCTTCAATCTTTTGGTCATAAGACGTTTTATTCAAAGATATTGATCAGACATTTTGTTCAAACATTATTTTGAGGGATTTGGTCTTTAGACATTTTGCTCTGAGTTTATGTTTGGAGCCTTAAGTTCATAAGAATTGTTGGCTCAGTCTTGTCATGAAACCTGATTCCCAACTCCCAACTACCAAAAGCCCAGTAAAATTAATTAGTAAAGTGAAAGTACTTCATGACACTTGCCAAATAATGTAACCCACCAATAAAACTAATGAGATTTTAATTATGTAGGTAAATATAGTATATGACCATTCGACATTAAATGCACACAAAGTGGAATTAAATTTTAAAAGGGTATATCAACAACATGTAGCTATCAACATGTACATTTGATTACTATTAAAATTCAAGCTCACTTGCTACTCTGCAAATAAATCCGTAGCCGTTTGTGAATCCATTACAAAGAAGCAACCAAAAGAGATGAATTTTAACACTAAAAGAAAATAACTATGATAAAACTAGGTAACTACAATGGCTTCATCATCTCAGAGCTTTAAAGGAGTGTTGCCACCATCCCCATTCTTCATCAGGGATTCTATAGAATACACAAACATGGTGTTTGATATAATACTTTTTAATGATAGATATACCAACTACTCAGAATTATGGGATGCCATTAATTTTATTTATGCATTTTATTTTGATGGATAATTATCTCTAGCATAATGCCAATTAGTGATAGACCTACTCTCTTTTGAGAGATAAGGACTACCCTTCATGGTAGCCAAGCCCAAAGTTGTGCCCTACATTGACCTTTTTAGGAATTATTATTTAATATAAAAGTAACACAATATGCCTTTTTACATCACATGGATCACTATATGGTTGTAGTCTGCATCTGTGGTGATGATTTCCAAAGGTACTTATCTTTATCGATTCTAGATGAAATATTTGATAAGCACAGGATGGTAACATAGAACAAGCATAATGCAATTGAGAAAATTTTGAGATCATGGCTTATTCCTGGGGAGACTATGGTCCTAAAATTAAAATACCTCACCCCATTATAAAATTTAGAATGTGGGTCCATATAGGGATTGCCCTATTGAATATATTATATGGCATGACAAGTATTTACGTTCTTCATCTAAACTAGGTGCCACTTCTAGAAATGTTGATGACCTCAGACATGAATTTTTCCTGAGGGGAGATCATTAGCCTCAAAATAAGTGAGTAAGTTATGCATAATTTTAAAAATCCCAATTCATTTGGGAATTTTTATATGATGTCATACCTACTGGATGCAGTAATGGAAATAGTGTACAAGGACCTTGGTGAGCTTTGGAGTCTAAACACAGACTATATAAATAATCACATTTGTGGTTAATTTTAATTAATTCATATATATGTATATACTAATCATATGATTTAGATTTATAAGGATGTATATCCTCAAGTGTGGTAGGCCATCCATGAAGCCTCACTACCTATGATATCCAAGAGCATAGAAAATACATTGGATCCTTAGGATGACTAGCAGCTATACCTAGACTATATGATGATCATGGTTGATGGATATAAGTTCAACTGACTATTCTTACCAAAGTATGTGATATATTATCTTGTAGAGAAAGAAATTTCATATCATCTCTAGCGGAGTATGGAAGAGGATTTCATAAAACAAAATAAAAGCATGTTCTATGGGTCTCATACGATAATAGGTAGAATGTGCTATACAATGAGGAAACATTTTAGGGGCATAGGTAATAAAATAAAACACTATCATTTGGACACCCTACCTTATAGAGAATGGGATCTTCATGGTCAAATCCAAAATCATATCTAAGGATTTGGTATTCCATACTAACACATCTCCTAAGACCATGATTTTTTATTCTTAAATGTAAAGGATGATGCCCAAGTCTTATAAAGGGCACAACTTGTATGTCTTCAAGAGAATAATTTTAATATTATCCAAGGAGAACCTTTAATTTCATATCAAGAGATGCATACAAGGCTTCCACCCCTTGGAGTATGGACTACTTCATATGGTTTGTTTAACATACCCCCATAACAAATAGAGGAACAAGGGGAACCTTCTCAAGAAGAACTTCCCCAATCATTGAAGGCAATGAATATAGAGCTTAGTCTAAGAAAAATTGAGCATAGAGGGGCTCAAGAGGATCTAATTGATTTGGAATCCTCTAATATAGAAGGCCAAGATCACCCAAATACATCACCATTGTAGACATCTACAATGCAAGAGGTTACCACTACCTCAATTCAGTGAGCCTCTTCCCCACCATTGAAGGCTACAATTTTATATAAGAGGAAGCCAAGGGATCTTCCCCTCATAGAGAATCCAACTATTGATTAGCCAAAAATATTCACACCTTTAGTTCAATAACAAATAATGACATAACAAGAAATAGATTAGAGGAGGAACTAGAAAGATCAAAGGTAGTAAGCCTTACATCTGACAAAGGGAATTCACTAATAAAAAATTGACAAATTAGGTAAGAAGGCTCATCTTTCAGTCCCTTTTTCCCAACTTTCCTCTCTTTTTTCCCCATTTTTGGTTTAGTTCTCGTCAGTGTTATTTTGAAAACACCTTTACTCACTTCAAAAGTGGAGGATGTTTCTTCTACCACTATTATTTTAATTTACCCCTTAATGTAAGCCATGTCCATTATTGCCACCACTGCTAACATTCCCTCTAGGACTACTATAGTCTAAACTAAGATAAAAAAGGGCCTTTTATAAGATTAAAATAACATTGGCCAGTTCCCAACTTTATGTCTCTTCCACTCAAATCAATCTGCTAATGCCTTCTATCAACTCCTCCCAAGATACTACTATCATATCCTTAGGTAAGTCCAAAATGGGTAAATAAGTATATACAATCTATCCACTCCCCCAATATGGAGGTGTGGATTAGTCTAAAATAATATGGCCCTCCCTTCCTAATTCAATATTCAAAGGATATTTAAAGCAATAATTGATAGAAGATCAATCGATGGTGGCTACAACTAAGGATACACAATCAATAAACCCATCCTAGCTAGTTATGCCATCATGAGTTGTTGATCTTAGATTGAAGGCTTCTCAAAAGCCTAATTTTAAAGTCACATAAATTTTATCAATAATCTCCCTATTTGATAAGCCCTCAAGAAGCATCCAAAGGGTTAGGAAGAGGAAATTAGAGGATGAATCTGGGAGAGAGATCATTTTTGAAGAAAGGCAAGAAGTATTTGCTTTGTCCAAAAATAAGAATAGATAGTTGGGATAGTCCTTATATATATAGGACTTCAAATCCCTTACTAAATTTGATAAGGATGTTATGATAGCATTACATGAGGGGATTGAAATGGTGAGATAGGAAATTGAAAAATATCTAGATAAAATCAAAGAGTAACAACAAACAAACCATATTCCTCAAGGAAATGATACCAAAGTGTAGTAGACTACATCAAAATATTACAATTCTTTTGAGGCAATTGAGGCAATGAGGGTAGAATTCCCCCCCCCCCATATTATAGAGACCCATAGAATATTTAATTCTTTGAATCAAGATGAAAATAAGTTGATTTTATTGATTCATTATACTACTAATAAGGCATATAACCATCTGGACTTAATGACACCATTGGAGGCATCAAATGCCCTCAATTTAGTGGTGATTAGAACTCAATAGGCCAGAGAGTGGATTACAATAATTAGGGTAGTAATGCCCAAATGTAAATAACATGGAACTATCATCTTGCAGATCCTAGATGAATTAAAATTATCAAAGGTAAGGGATGACATGTGCAAGCTTATTAGTATAATTAATTTTGATCAACTCTTTCAGGAATCAACTGGTAATTTCAAGAAAAACCCTTAGGGATTAGCACTCAAAGACATTGAAGATGAGTTGAGTTTTGCAAGAAAGAAGGTAATGAAAGTTGATATCTTTAATATAAACTTCTAGAATATAAATTCAAACCATGCAAAACTTCTTAAATAAGTTAACAGGGTGCACATACCCTTGTTACTCAACTTAGACATCATAAGGTAGTAGTGTGATGTGGGGCACAAATGTTATATAGATTTGGAGGCAAAGAAGAAGATTGATGATATAAGATCTAGTTCAGCAAAAGTATTTTTAGTAACAACTCCCACAGTCTATGTATCCATACAATATCCACTTAAACTTAGTTGAAAAGCCAATTTTGTGTGTATCAGTATAAGGATGCCAATTTTTTACTCATAGTTTACTTTTGTTAGAATTTGAGTAGAAATTTGCCTAAATTATTTGTAAGCATGCACACATTGTATTACATTGTATAGGTTAACTTTAATTTTTGATAATTCTAAGTTAACTATATGTGTATGAATACATAATTTTGAATCTAGAGTTAGAACTAAGGTTCTAACTATGCCATGTAATCACAAATTTTCATGCACTTGGAGGATGAGGCAACCCCTCTCCAAGTCTATTTAAACATATATAACCTTCATTTTCAAGGGTCAAAAAATTTAGTAAAAAAGAAAATCAAATTTTTATTGTCATGCATGTGTTTGTGTATTTTATTTCCAAATTATGTGTAATTAGGTTTGATCTTTTTGGTGGTTTGATTCAATAATTCTTAGTGTGCAATAACTATGAGGAATTATACTTATTATGATTAATATGCTAGTTTTAAATGTGTAATAGCTATTAAAGAATTAAAAAATATATTGATTATTTACAATTAATTTGATTGCCTCATATTTATAAGTGTGTAGAGGTGATTTCAATGTTATAGTCTTTTTTATATATAAAATAAATATCCAAAATATCTCCCTAGACCGAGTCATAATCTCTTCAGTATGGGTGTGTAATAGCTAATATAAAAAGATCAACCTTTGACTAAGATCCCTGAGTTTCCTATATTGAAATCTCCCAAATTTCCTGACAATTTTTTTATGTGTGTGTGCCTCAGTTGCTAGCAATAAATATTAGTTCTAAAAGCACTTGTCCATGAAGGATCTAGCTTAGAAGGTGATTCTTGAAGTCATAGAGTCCTTTTTTGCTCTACCCTTCCCTCTATTTTTTGAGTTTATTTATAAGATATAACCAATGTATATTAGTATCCATCTAGCTAAAAAATCACCTAGATTTTTGAATTTCTTTTAAATACCATCCATCCATACATAGTCCTGGTTAACAACCTGCATACACTACCTGCTATTCCATCACCTATTTGTTTAACCACATACCTAAAAATCATGCCCTAGAATGAAATTTACCTCCATTAATATCCTAAAATTTTAGAGGATACCTTATTATGAATTGGTGTGCATAAAAACCACATTAATAGGCACTTTTTGAGTTGTTAGACTATGCTTGATGAGGTCTAAAAATGTCATTTGGTACGAAAATGCCTCAAACTATTTGATTTTATCTTGAAAATTTACCTTGAGGTTTATAATGAATATTATGAGGTGTCCCAATGGTTTTATTACCATCCTTACTTTCCAAATTTGTCATAACCATTATCAAATCATACTTAAGGTTCTCTAGTAAGCCAATACAAAATACCCTAGTGACTATGTTTTACTCTTTTTCTCTACTATTGTGGATTTCAAAACCTCATATAATGTTCATTAGAGTCTTAATAATCTATGTAGAGCCTTTATGTCTTAATTTACCCTCACTAACCATCCTTCATCACCAAATATACACACATATGACTGTATGTACGGATTTAGGCTCAATAGGCCTAAACAAGCATCTTAACCTTGCCATCCCTTTTGTTATTGACTGTAATGCTTTTATAGCATCAATACCATTATTAAATAACTTTAAAATGATTTTATCCATCTAAAAATTCTATCTCTTTCAACTAAAATACAGCTTTCACTTCAAGTAGCCTTGTATATGACACATTAACTGTGTGTATATAGGGTTTAGTGAGTTTGTTTTGATTACATTTTGAATTTATCTAG